>CM069137.1:13469299-13872440 GCA_035221665.1 Okamejei kenojei
AGGCACATGGATTTGCAGGGAATGGAGGGATATGGATTACTTGCAGGCAGATGAGATGAGTCAGCGAGACAACATGTTCGGCACAGCCATTTCCCGCTTCAATATCTTCAAAATATCTTGCGGGTTTCAATATGACTCCATTGGCTTTGGCTTCTTGACATTCTTTCTGGAGGGAATGGCATCGAACTTGTTTAATTTGTGTTGCGTTACAGTGGGCTCAGCTTGATCATTATCTTCTTTACTATCGTAATCAAATAATTCATAGAGTCATAGAGCGTGGAAACAGGCCCTTTGGCTCAACTTGCCCACACCAACCAAAGTGTCCCATCCACATGTTCCACCTACCTGAGCTTGACCCAAATCCCTCTCAACCTATCCTATCCATGTACCTATCTAAATGTTTCAACAGATGTTTCTCAAATTCCATAGTCTATTTGAGAACCACCATGTTTAAATGTCTCTGGCAATTTTGGCAAGATCGTTTGTTGGTGAGAACACGAGTTCCAGGCAGCGTCACAATCCATTCGAACATCCAATGACTTGAGGAGCCCTGAAATGCCTGGGTTTCTTAGTTTAGTTTAGAGACACAGTGTGGAAGCAGGCCCTTCAGCCCATCGGGCCCACGCCGATCAACGAGGAAACAACTAGTTCTATCCTACACACTAGAGACAATTTACAGAAGCCAATTAACCTGCAAACCCCCATGTCTTTGAAGAGTGTGTGAGGGGAAACCGGGGCACCCGGAGGAAACCTACGCGGTCACAGGGAGAATGTGCAAACTCCATACAGACAGCACCTGTAGTCAGGATCGAACCCGGGTTCCTGGCGCTGTAAGGCAGCAGCTCCACCCCTGCGCCACCATGCCACCATCTTCGCTGCTCAATCCTAGCACGGTCTGCTTCCTACAGTTTTCTGCTGATATCACCAGTTTGCTGCTGCAGAATGGCCAGCGTGAAATCACTTTTTTTTTGTCGGCTTTGACTAAGTTGCATTCACGTCTTCCAAGGGTGAGGACACTTTTTTCATTCAAATCCAACCTTTCAGCCAACTGGGATGCCAGCTTCAATTTCATTCCAAATGGATGAAAGCTCCCTAAGCACTGCTGGTATAACATCTTTCAGTTCCAAAATCTTCCTCAGCATAGCCAGTGTTGAATTCCAACGTGTTTTTCAGTCACGGATCAATGCCATATCATTTCCTTTTGTCGCGTTTGACTAGATTTTGCAGTGAATCATTTCTCACGGGTGATTTGCAGAAAAACAGCAATTTTGGGGATTTCTTTCCTTCGTCTTCATCATCGGATTCTTCAACCTTCTCTTCCTCATAAAATTCTTCATCTCCATCAGCAGGCATGTCACCCGGCCACTTGTTCAATACCTACCCTATCCACGTACCACTCTAAAGGTTTTGGCACGTGTTTCTAAAAATTCAATGTCTTGGTTTGACAACAAACACATATAAATGTCTCTCGCATATTTGTTGGTGGGAGTGCACATCTGGCGTTCAAAGCAGAGTCATAATCCACTGGACCATCCAAGTACCTGAGAACTCCTGAGATGCCTGTTTTTATTTTTTTATTTAGGGCGGCATGTTGGCACAGCTGTAGAATTGCTGCCTTACAATGCCGGAGGCCCAGGTTCTTTAATTTTTAGGCAAACATAGACACATTGAAAATAGGTGCAGGAGTAGGCCATTTGGCCCTTCGTGCCAGCACCGCCATTCAATATGATCATGGCTGATCATCCAAAATCAGTACCCAATTCCTGCCTTCTCCCCATTTCACTTGATTCCGTTACCCCTAAGAGCTACATTTAACTCTCTCTTGAATGTATCCAGTGAATTGGCCTCCATTGCCTTCTGTTGCAGGGAATTCCACAGATTCACAACTCTCTGGGTGAAAAAGTTTTTCCTCATCTCAGTCCTAAATGGCCGACCTCTTAGTCCTAAACTGTGACCCTGGTTCTGGACACCCCCAACATGGGGAACATTTTTGTTAAAGAAGGAACTGCTGATGCTGGAGAATCGAGGGTACACAAAAGGCTGGAGAAACTCAGCGGGTGCAGCAGCAACTAAGGAGCGAAGGAGATAGGCGACGTTTCGGGTTGAGATCCTTCTTCAGACGTTTTTCCTGTTTCTAGCCTGTCCAATCCCTTAAGAATGTTATATGTTTCTATAAGATCCCCTCTCATCCTTCTAAATTCCAGTGAATACAAGCCCAAGAATCTCAAGAATGAAAATGGGGAAAGTGAGGGCAATTTTGCTTAAATGGTAATTCTAAGCCCATTCAGATCTGCATAGTCAGTTATACAACATGTACATGGCTGGTTGGCATTCTGTGTGCTGATCAAGTTGGCATTCTGTGTGCCCAGGGACTGGCTGCCGTTCCCAGGTCCGCTCGCCTGCAACAGAATGAGTGGTGGGCGGGGAAGGTATTGAGAGGGAGGAGTAGGAAGAGAGAGGGGTTTAATTGAAGCAACTTGCAGTGAGAGCATTGCTGTTGCTGCTGCCCGCTAGTGTTGAGGGGCAGGGGTGGTCGTGGCTTCTGTTCCAGGACGGAACCCCGCGAAAACGAATTGAAAAATACGCGGTTTTTCGGGTTGCGGGCCCTGTGCCCGTAGTCCGAACCCTGTCCTAGATATTTGGCCTCATTGCGGTCGTCGCCCCCCCCCCCCCCCCCCATGTTTGACAACTGCTTCACCTGGTCGTTGTCGGCAGCTGCACATTCGACCAAAGAGAAGAGAAGAGACGCAACGTTACTCACAGCCGTCAACCGACGCGCTTCCCCAGGCCACACAGATCGCTGGCAGCCGGCGCAAAGGGACAAACTGGCGCAGGGACTGAACTCAGCGTGAGAACTTGGTCATGAGCATGAGGGTGTGAGAAATAGCTCCAAGGCGTGATTCTCACGCCGAAAGCGTGAGAGTTGGCAGCCCTGTAGATGCTGCCTCACCCGCTGAGTTTCTACAGCATATTTGTCTACCTTTGGTTTTTCCAGCATCTGCAGTTCTTTCTTAAACAACGCCTGTCCATTCACTCCACATATGCTGCCCGACCCATTGAGTTACTCCAGCACTTTGTGTTTTGCTTAGACCTAGAAATTGGTTGGCACTTAGGGAATTGTGCTGCCGTGCAGTGTGGCAACAACAGTTCTGGTCTTTTAAGATTTTTTTAGACTTATAGAGATACAGAGCGGAAACAAGCCCTTTGGCCCACCGAGTCCGCGCCGACCTGTGATCATCTCATACACTAACACAATCCTACACACTAGCGACAATTTACCAATTTTACCAAAGCCCGGTAACCTACAAACCCACGCGTCTTTGGAATGTGGGAGGAAATCGGAGCATCTAGAGAAAGCCCATGCGGTAACATCTTTAACCCTTTGGTGGAAAGTGGTGGTGCAGTGGTTAAAGAACTCGGCTAGTAATCCAGAACAGTGGACTAAAAATCTAAAGGCCTGAGTACAAATCCCAACACTGCTTAAGAAAAATCAGCAAAAAATAATCCTAAACAATGATGCCCACAAATGCCACTGGGTTGGTAATAAAAATGTCCTGGTCACTGCGGTCCATTGGGGGTGAAAGCGGAGGTGGAATTGCTATTTAGTAAATATAAGACCCAGAATAGAGCTGCCGCCTTACAGCGCCAGAGACCCGGTTTGATCCTAGCTGTACAGAGTTTGTACGTTCTCCCCGTAACCTGCATGGGTTTTCCCCAGGTAGTCTGGTTTCCTCCCACATTCCAAAGACATATAGGTTTATAGGTTAATTGTCTTTGGTATAAATTGTAAATTGCCCCTAGTACGTAGAATAGTGTAAGTGCATGGGGATCGCTGGTCAGCGCACACTCGGAGAGCCGAAGGGCCTGTTTCTGTTAATTATGGCCAAATTGGAGAGGCTAGGACACTAAAATTGAGTAAAAGCTTCTGGGCTGCTGGGCCATTTTGTCAATTTAAATGTGCCTTCTGCAGAAATGGGACAAGCTGCAGACGGGACAGAAGTTTGTCTAGAGCCTAGATTAGAGCTGCAGGAAGAGAATGGAACCTCTGCACAATCTGACAATTAGGTGCAAATTGCATAGAATGGTTTGGATGAATACAAACCGGACATACACATTGTAAGTAATGTTGCAAAACTTTATTTTGCTAGATGTTGATTGGATTAAGTATTCCCTTAAAATGCATCTATGCACTGTAAATGGCTCGATTGTAATCATGCATTGTCTTCCTGCTGACTGGATAGCACGCGACAAAAGCTTTTCACTGTATCTCAGTACACATGACAAAAGACTAAACTGAAACAACAACTTTGCAATGTTTCAGGTCATAACCATTCTTCAGACTGTGAGGAAAGGGTTTTGACCCAAAGGGCCACCAGCCCATTCCCTCCACAGCTAACTTACTCCAGTAATGTTTTACTCAAGATCCTAGCAATTGCAGTTCTTAGTGTTTAGAATAAATTAAATACATTATTTTGGTCATTTTCATAACTATTTGATATTAGTTTTGTGTGATTTTTTCTTGACATTGATAATTCTCCTGCAAACCACTTTGGAAAGGCTCCCCACATTATTTAAATGTATGTTTTGTGGTTTATGTAACAATACAAGTAATGTATTTTGGTAGTGTGGAGGAAGATACTGCAGATGCTGGTTTACACCCAAGATAGACATAAAATGCTGGAGTAGCTCAGCGGGACAGTTTGGAGAAATGGAATAGGTGACGTTTTGGATTGAGACCATCTAAATGGGTGATAAAACTATTAAAAATGCATTTGTTCTCTTTTAAACTATTCATGTGTTTTATAGTTTTTTAAAAATTACTCAGCATGATTGAGTTATTCCGTGACTAACTGCAATAAAATGATGACTGTCATTATACGATCAATAAAAGGACAGGTCAATAGTCTTCTTTATCCATTCATCATTTTCCTGTACGAACCTCATGCTTTCACACAAGATTACATTTTGAACTAACAGAAAGTGAAATTATATACTTATATGTATATATTTTTGAAATTGACTGTCAGTTTTCAAATCACAACATTGTTTCTTTATTTATTCATGAAGAAGAGAATGACGTTGGCGATGAATGAAACAGCTAATGTCAAAAGCTGCGTTAAGCTATTCTGTGCACAAATCTATATCCCGCACCATCCTACCCTAAGCAAGACTGACGGCTTGAAGGAGACTGGTGATGAATTAGGGACAGTATGCCGTTGGCTTGTTTTCAGTCGAATTGGGCTGAAACAGCTGGAATTGATTTTCCACATAATTTGTGCGAGTGGCAGAATAAGCAAATCATTTGAGGTCCAGCAACAGGATTTTAATCTTCCACACTGCATGGTCCCCTGTGTTTGCTCAGAGGGTTTGCTGCACGCTACTGAAATCAAAGTAAAATCGGACTGAAAAGAAGAGAACAAAATGTCTCAGAGCAACTGGACAGTGCATCTTTCTGCCACATCCCTCCTTTGGGAGTTTAATCCCTTAGATAACGTGAGCGTGTGTGGAGGCTAGTGTCACACCTAGAGATAAACTGTCATGGAACCACAAGACAAGAAATTCAGTCACAGTACGCGATCCCTCCCTGAGGAACCCTTGCTTATGGTAGTAAGTGTTGCTTAAAGGCGTCACGGTGGTGCAGAGGTTGAGTTGCTGCCTTACAGCGCTTACAGCGTCAGACACCCGGGTTCGATCCTGGCTATGAGCGCTGCCTGTTCGGAGTTTGTACGTTCTCCCCGTGAATGCATGGTTTTCTCCGAGATCTTCGGTTTCCTCCCTCACTCCAAAGATGTGCAGGTTTGTAGGCTAGTTGGCTTGATATAAATCTAAAATTGTTCCTAGTGTGTGTAGCATAGTGATAGTGTGCGGGGAGCGCTGGCCGGTGCGGACTCGGTGGGCCAAGGGCCTGGTTCCACGCTGTATCTCTAAACTAAAACTAAAGTTATGGCCATGTGTTAAAAACACAAAATGTCCAATAAAATATCAGGGTCTTTCTGACATTATTGGGTAAAATGGAAGGAATGGAGGATCTTATGTTGTAGATGCAAGTAATATAATGTTATGTTAACACATTCTCTTTGTAAGATCTCATGCCTTTAATGACTACCATCCAGTGGCCTTGACATCCACCATCATGAAGTCCTTTGAGAGGTTAGTTTTGTAGTGCATTCAATCCAAACCACCAGGCAGCTTTGAGCTACTGCAGTTCGCCTACCGCCACAACAGATCCATGGCTGATGCCATCTCCCTGGCCCTACACTCATCCCTGGAACACTTGGATCAGAGAAACTACATTCGTAGACTACAGCTCAGCTTTCAACACCATTATCCCATCCAAGCTCATCACCAAGTGGAACGGAGTCAGCAAACATTTCTACAACTGGATCCTCAACGTCTGAACCAACAGACCGCAATCGGTGAAGATTGGAGACAAATCATCCCCCAAAAAATTAGTAAAGTGCAGAATATAATATAAGGAGAAAAACAGAATGCAGAATATGGTGCTACAGCATGATGGTGTTTAGCTACAGAAAAGTGCAGATAACAAAAAAGTGCAATGGCTGCAATGATATAGATGGGGAGATCAGGTTTATACCAATAGCATAACTTGTAAGCTATGAATCTTGCATCTGTGCAGCAACTCTAAGGTGCAGACGTGAACACAAGGAAAGGAAGATAAAAAAAAGTCCTGTAAATTTCCGTGCAGATAAGAAGCTAACCTTAGTAATTGTATGAAGTGGATGATAGGTGGCAAGCTGGCTATATCGTAAACGTTAATGGCAAAAACAAGCTGTGTTGGAAAAAAAAGTGATTAAAGGTGGAAGATACTCAAAATGAAGTTTAGTTTAGTTTCGAGATGCAGCACAGAAACAGGCCCTTCGGCCCACCGGGTCCGCGCCGTCCAGCGATCCCGTCACGTTAACACTATCCTACACCCACTGGGGACAACTTTTACATTTACCAAGCCAATTCGCCTACAAACCTGTACGTCTTTGGAGTGTGGGAGATAACCGAAGATCTCGTACAAAACCCACACAGGTCAGGGGGAAACATTAAAAACTCCATACAGGCAGCACCGGTAATCGGGATCGAATCCGGGACTCGGGAGCTGCATTCACTGTAAGGCAGCAACTCTACCGCTGTGCCACCGTGACATTGTAATTGCATGAACACATTGCATAGGCACCACGGTGGTGCAGAGGGAGAGTTGCTGCCTTACAGCACCAGAGACCCGGGTTCGATCCTGATTACGGGTGCTGTCTGTATGGAGTTTGTACGGCCGCCCCGTGATTGCATGTGATTTCCCCGATTTCCCCTCCGGTTTCCACAAAGTCCAATGTCCACAATGCAGTCGAAGGAAGTGGCCAGTACTACACTTTAAGGAAGGAGCATTCAGCAGCCTGATAACACAGGGTAAGAAGTTGTTCCTGAGTCTGGTGGCGGGCGCTTTCGAGCTTCCGTATCTTCTGCCCGACAGGGCCAAGGAGAAGAAGTGATTGGACAGGCTAGATTCAGTCAAAAAAGTTCTCCATGTTGGGCGAGTCCAGAACCAGGGGACACAGTTTAAAAGAATTAAGGGTAGGCCATTTAGGACTGAGACGAGGAAAAACGTTTTCACCAAGAGAGTTTGTGAATCTGTCAAATTCCCTGCCACAGAAGGCAGTGGAGGCCAATTCACTGGATGTTTTAAGAGGGAGTTAGAAATAGCTCTTAGAGCTAAAGGGATCAGGGATATGGGGATAAAGCAGGAACGGGGTACTGATTTTAGATGATCAGCCATGATCATATTGAATGGCGTGCTGGCTCGATGGGCCAAATGGCCTACTCCTGCACCTATTTTCTCTATGTTTCTATGACAATATGCTTTCCGTGGCGGATTAGCAAATGTTTGTAAGAGTCATTGGAGACATGCCGAATTTCCTCATCTCTGAAGGAAGTAAAGGCAATGGTGTGCCATCTTGGTTGTTGCTTCAGTGTGGAAGGGTTGGAAATCAAAAGCTTGAGACTGAGGCATGTTAAATCATTAAATTCCAATATTTATGCAGAAATTGTCGTCTTGGCAGAAAAGGGGAACTTATGCAGCTCTTGTAGTCTCATTAATATTCTAATAATGTTTTTTTTTGTTTCAGAACAAAGCCAAGATTAAATGTTTATTTCTTGCAACATTACTAGCAAAGTACAGTTTAAGATCAAAAATATATTATTCCTTTTACCAGGATGCATCACAGCTTGGTTTGGGAACAGCTCCATCCAGGACCGCTAGAAATTGCAGCGAATTGTGGCTGGAGTTCAGACCATCACACAAACCAACCTCCCTTCCATTGACTCTATTTATACCTCTCGCTATCTCAGCAAGGCCACCAGCATAATCAAGGAAGAGTCGCACCCTGGCCACTCCCTCTTCTCCTCTTTCCCATTGGGCTAAAGGTATTTGGGCGTGGGCGGGACTTACTATTCTTCTCCCCCAATTATTCCTAGACATCCCAAGGCTGCTGCTGATTAATTAGGTGCCAAAATAAATGCAGTTGCATGGAGCGGAACTGACTCACCAGAGAATTGAGCAAAAATCAATTCACCGCTGACCCTAAACTCAGTGAGAGTTCACGTTCATCTTTCCCCAAAGGCTGAACTCAAACACATCTCTCCAGAAACGCAATCAGAGGCAAACGGCATTGCAGCCAACTCAAACAGGCCCTGCTTATTTCTCCTGGGCAATATGAGTGCTGAAGTTAATTGTGTTTTTATGCACATTTCTTATCAAACAGCAGTCTTGTTTTACATAGAAATCTGAAAGCAAAAAAGATATTAGCGGGCGGCATGATGGCACAGCTTACAGATCTAGAGACCCTGGTTCGATCTTGACCACAGGTGCTGTCTGTATGGAGTATATACGTTCTCCCCGTGACCTGCATGGGTTTTCTCCAGGATCTGCGGTTTCCTCCCACACTCCAAAGACGTACAGGTTTCGTAGGTTAAATGGCTTCAGTAAAATTGTAAATTTGTCCCTTGAGGATGTGCAGGATAGTGTCAGTGTGCAGGGTTCGCTGGTCGAAGTGGACTTGATGGGCTGAAGGGCCTGTTCTGCGCTGTATCTCCAATCAAAAGTAAATAAAATTAAAACGTCTCCAATCTTTAAATATAAAGGTAATAATATCAGAAGACTGTCTGCGATCAAGTGTGAACAGAATGGGTGTAGGAGGCTGAGGGGTAACCATATAAAGATTTATAAAATTGCGGGAGGCATTGTTAGGGCGGATGAACAGTCTTTTTCCCAAGGATGGGGAATCAAGAACTATAGAGCATGGGTTTAACGTGAGATGGGAAAAATTTAACAGGAACCGGAGGGGTACCTTTTTGGCATAGAGCAGGGACCTCCAAACGTTTCAGCATGAGGGCCCCATTATATATTTGGCACAATTTTGCTGGCCATAGGGAAAAATAAAGAAATGTCAGTTATATAAATTTAATGAACTCAAAAAAGAACTTAAGTAAAACAAATGGAAGAAATGCAAAACAAAACTTATTTGATCTTATTTGATTGTGCACGCCAGGTTGATTGCATTCTTCGAAACAGGGCGGACCACGTGAAGATTGCAATCTCCCACCCCACTCACCCGCCGCACGGAACGTGTTAAGAGCTTGCTGCGGGCCGGATGAAATCTCGTGGTGGGCCGGGTGTGGCCCGTGGGCCACAGTTTGGAGACCCCTGGCATAGAGGATGGTATGCATCTGGAATGAGCTGCTATTGGGAATGGCAGGTATTGTAACCACATTGAAAAGAACTCTGCAGGACTTACAGCATCACTGGAGAACATGGATAGGTGGTGTTTGCGATTTGAAGAAGGGTCCCGATCCAAAATGTCCCTATCAAAGTTCTCCGGATGCCTGAGTTACTCCAGCACTTTGCGTCTTTAATCTTGTAAGCCAGCATCTGCAGGTCCTTGTCCCCACATTTTAAAGAATTTGAAGATAAACACAAAAAACTGGAGTATCTCAGCGGGACAGGCAGCATCTCTGGAGAGAATGAATGGGTGGCGTTTCGGGTCGAGACCCTTCTTCAGAATTTGGACAGGAATTATGAATGATATGGGTCAAACATGAGCGCTCTGTGCACTTGGTTAGCATGAGCCGCATGGGCTGAAGGGACTGTTTCCATGCTCTATGGAGCTATGACAGTATTGTCACAGAGTGGAACAGACCAGTTTTCCCATTGATACGGAACCAGCTTTTGGTGGAACAATCCTTCACTCTCTTTCCCCGCAGTGTTACAAATTAGTCCCCTCAAGTTCCTTAATAATTGCCCCTCAAAAAGCTTCATCCATTCTGTTTCGACCAGCCTACACATGGCATGTTCTAGATCATACATATTCTCTGCATAAAAATGCACCTTATCACAATTCCCTTTCATCTTTTTCCCAAGATGTTAAACACTCTCCACTGGGAACATCTTTCCTGTACTCATGCTGTCTAAACTGATCATTATCAAGTACATCTCCAGTAGGTTTCCTCTCAGCCTTCTTTGCTCTAATCTGGTGAAGCCAACCTTCCCCAGTGTGGCTGTGTTGTCAGAATCCTTCATCCATGGACAACTTTCAGAATAATAAGGGAGAGATGTGTCTACAGCTGCAAGTCCCTAAATGCATAAACAAGTATTGAAGGAACAGAATAGGCAGGAGGTAAAAATAATGAGGCGGTGATACTCTCACTAAGCCCACCATCAGTTACTAAAAACCACATTCTCAATGGTTTCACTAGTTCAAATGTTCTCCGTTGTCATATGTGAACAGCACAATGACATTCTTTTGCACAAATGTACAATCTTAGTTTAGTTTAGAAATACAACGCAGAAACAGATCCTTCGGCCCACTGAGTCCGCGCCGACCAGCGATCCCCGTACATTAACACTATCCGACACATACTAGAGATGATTTACATTTACAACAAGCCAAATAACTTACAAATTTGTAACCTACAAACCTGTAGAAAGCTAATGGCGTGTTGACCTGCATAATGAGAGGAGTGGAGTATAGGAGCAAAAAAGTCCTCCTGCAGTTGTACAGGGCACTGGTGATACCCCACCTGGAGTATTATGTGCAGATTTTGCCTCCTACTTTGAGGAAGGACATTCTTGCCATTGAGGGAGTGCAGCGTAGGTTCACGAGATTAATCCCCGGATGGCAGGACTGTCATATGCTGAGAGAATGGAGCGGCTGGGCTTGTACACTCTGGCATTTAGAAACCTATAAGATTATTAAGGGTTTTAACATGCTAGAAGTAGGAAACATGTTCCCGATGTTGGGGGAGTCCAGAACCAGAGGCCACAGTTTAAGAATAAGGAGTAAGTCATTTAGAACAGAGATGAGGAAACACTTTTTCACACAGAGTTGTGAGTTTGTGGAATTCTCTGCCTCAGAGGGCGGTGGTGGCCGGTTCTCTGGATACTTTCAAAAGAGAGCTAGATAGGGCTCTTACAGATAACGGTGTCAGTGGATATTGGGAGAAGGTAGGAATAGGGTACTGATTGTGGATGATCACCCATGATCACATTGAATGGAGGTGCTGGCTTGAAGGGCAGAATGGCCTACTCCTGCATCTATTGTTTATTGTAGAAAGCTAATGGCATGTTGGCCTGCATAACGAGAGGATTTGAGTCAAGGAGCAAAGAGGTCCTTCTGCAGTTGTCCAGGGCCCTGGTGAGACCACACCTGGCGTATTGTGTGCAGTTTTGGTCTCCTAATCTGAGGAAAGACATTCTTGCCATAGAGGGAGTACAGAGAAGGTTCACCAGACTGATTCCTGGGATGGCACGTCTTCCATATGAAGAAAGACTGCATAGACCTGGCTTGTACTCGCTGGAATTTAGAAGATTGAGGGGTGATCTCATAGAGACTTACAAAATTCTTAAGGGGTTGGACAGGCTAGATGCAGGAAGATTGTTCCCGATGTTGGGGAAGTCCAGGACAAGGGGTCACAGTTTAAGGATAAGGGGGAAGTCTTTTAGGACCGAGATGCGAAAATCGTTTTTCACACAGAGAGTGGTGAATCTGTGGAATTCTCTGCCACAGAAGGTAGTTGAGGCCAGTTCGTTGGCCATATTTAAGAGGGAGTTGGATGTGGCCCTTGTGGCTGAAGGGATCAGGGGGTATGGAGAGAAGGCAGGTACAGGGTACTGAGTTGGATGATCAGCCAAGATCATATTGAATGGCGGTGCAGGCTCGAAGGGCCGAATGGCCTGCTCCTGCACCTAATTTCTATGTTTCTATGTTTCTATGTTTTGGTTTCCTAATTTGAGGAAGGACATTCTTGCTATTGAGCGAGTGCAGCGTAGAATCACGAGGTTAATTCACGGGCTGGCGGGACTGTCATATGATGAAAGAATGGAACGACTGGGCCTGTACTCACAGGAATTTAGAAGGATGTGAGAGGTTCTTATAGAAAGGTAAAATTATTAATGGCTTGGACACTCTAGATGCAGGAAACATGTTCCCGATGTTGGGGGAATCCAGAACCAGGGGCCACAGTTTAAGAATAAGGGGTAGGCCATTTAGAACTGAGATAAGGAAAACCTTTTTCAACCAGAGAGTTGTGAATTTGTGGAATTCTCTGCCTCAGACGGTAGTGGAGGCAGATTCACTGGATGCATTCAAAAGAGAGTTAGATAGAGCTCTTAGGGCTAGAGGAATCAAGGGATATGGGGAGAAGGCAGGGTACAGGATTATCAGCACGTTGAAAAGTGGTGCTGGGTCGAAGGGCCGAATGGCCTAGTGCTGCACCTATTTTCTATGTATCTATGTATCATAGAAACATAGAAACTTAGAAATTAGGTGCAGGAGTAGGCCATTCAGCCCTTCGAGCCTGCACCGCCATTCAATATGATCATGGCTGAATGCATGTATATCCATGTATATCTATAAGGAAGTGGCCGATTCGGGCACTTCAAGCTGCGGGGTGTGTTCCATCCATCCTGCGTCGGAGCTTCGATCATTCCGACGAGAGGGCTTGTACATCGGGTCCGCATTGGCGACTACGGAGGGTCAGGGCCCTGACCACAGGTGAACAAAGGGAGGAAGACTGACTGAACTTTATTGCCTTGCATCACAGTGATCATTGTGACGGATGTTTATGTTAAGTTCTATCGTTCTTTTAATTACGTTGTGTTTTTCTTTTATTGTACGGCTGCATGGTAACTCAAATATCACTGTACCTTAATTGGTGCATGTGACAAGAAATGTGAATTTGAATTTGAATTTGACCTCTGGAGTGTGGGAGGAAACGAGATCCCGGAGAAAACCCAAGCAGGTCACGGGGAGAATGTACAAATTCCGTACGGCCAGCACCCATAGTCAGGATCAAACCTGGATCTCTGGCGCTGTAAGGCAGCAGCTCTACCACTGCGCCACCGTGACATCACAATTTAAAAAAATAATCTTCCACAACATTTCCCATTTGTTGAGTGTGAGTAAACCTTCCAGAGTTTGTTTATGAACATATCATAAAATGATCCCCTCTGATCCACAAACTAAATAATCCACTTGCCCATGTTTTAAGACTGGAAATGTAGATACATTTTGATAAATATTAACATTTTATCCAATCAGGATGTATAAGGATGTGTAAGCATGTTTGAGGATTATCAGGATGTATCACAGCTTAGTTTGGGAACAGCTCCATCCAAGACTGCAAGGAATTGCAGCGAATTGTGGACGCAACCCAGACCATCGCACAAACCAACCTCCATTCTATTGACTCCATTTATACCTCACTCTGCCTCGGTAAGGTCAGCATCATAATCAAGGACGAGTCGCACCCTGGCCACTCCCTCTTCTCCCCTCTCCCATCAGGCAAAAGGTATGGAAGTGTGAAAACGCACACCTCCAGATCCAGGGACAATTTATTTCCAGCTGTTATTAGGCAACTGAATCATCCCGCCACTACCAGAGAGCGGTGCTGAACTACTATCTACCTCTTTGATGACCCTTGGACTATCCTTGATCGGACTTTGCTGGCTTTACCTTGCATTAAACGTTATTCCCTGATCATGCAATTATATTGCAAACGGATCGATTGTAATCATGTATTGTCTTTCTGCTGATTGGTTAGCACGCAACAAAAGCTTTTCACTCTACCTTGGTATACGTGACAATAAACTAAACTGAAACTGTGCTGAATCTGTGATCAAACTATCCCCTTAAATGTAATGGATTGTCTCCAGTTCCAGTCCCACTTGACCTGCTGGCATTCATCTAGATTACACTGACACCATTAATTAACTGTTACCATGAGAGTGGACAAGCACTTTTATTGATAGATTGGTCTTGTGCTGCTCAGGCAGACATATGTTATCCCCATTGTGTATAAAAGCGTGAGGAAAATAGATCAGGTAAATGCACAGAACATCTTGCTCACAGTAGGGGATTCGAGGACCAGAGGACAGCAGTTTAAGGTGAAGCGGAAAAGATTTGATAGGAATTTGAGGGGTAACTCTTTCACGTAAAGGGTGTTGGGTGTATGGAACGAGCTGCCCAAGGAGGTAGTTGAGGCAGGGTCTCTCGCAAAATTTAAGAAACAGTTGGACAGGTACCTGGATAGGATGGGCTTGGAGGGATATGGGCCAAACACAGGCAGGTGAGACTAGTGTAGCTGGGGCATGTTGGCCGGTGTGGGCAAGTTGGGCCGAATGGCCTATTTCCACACTGTATGACTATGACTCTGTAAAACAAAAAAATCAGTAGTGATATCAGTCCTGGAACCATCTTTTCCATTTTGTCTGCTGCAACACATCCCAAAATATCGACTATTTTATAATTCCTCTCGGAGTCAGAATTTGATTTAACTGTGGTTTCAAGGAATTCATCCTCTTCATATCACGGCACTGCTGTGCATTCATGTGTTGAAAATAGTAGAGACAGGAAAGATGCCATGATGTATATACACATTGGGAAAGAGATTAGTACCAGACATCGATGGATAACCAATGCAATTCCGATACTTTTAAAGGAAACAGAATAAATCCGGAGAGCGGCAGACCTGTTAGCTTAATGCTAATGGTAGGAAAGATATCTTTATTCAAAAGCTTCCTTGACAAGCTAAACAGAGAAATGTGGCCAAGGCAGATTTCAGAAAGGAAGATAATGGCCATCATGTTACTGAACTGTCTGAAGCTGCTGCAGAAAGTTTGGCCAAAGCTAATAATAGATGGAGCTCCAAAAATCCTTTGGTAGGTATCATGCAATACTCCTGGCTAAGATCAAAGCTAGACACAAAATGCTGGGGTAACTCAACGGGACAGGCAGCATCTATGGAGAGAAGGAATGGGTGACGTTTCAGGTCTTGTCGTATCAGAGAACACGTTGCAGAACGAATAGCAAGTTGGTTACAAAGTAGGAAATGGTACATCAGGGATGAAGGATGATTAGGGTACACAAAATGCTGGAGAAACTCAGCGGGTGCAACAGCATCTATGGAGCGAAGGAGATAGGCAACGTTTCGGGCCGAAACCCTTCTTCAGACTGATGGGGGGTCGACTGATGTAACCCTTCTTCAGACTGATGAAGGATGTTTACCCAGGTAGTCAAAATGTGCGAAGTGGGACCTCAAAGTGGTTGATGTTTTAAACACTAAATCTAAAATACAATTTCATAACTTGTAAAATCATACCAGATTAGGGACTGCAGTTAAATATGTGGAAGACTGTGAAAAAATGCACAGATAAGGGCAGCATGGTGGCGCAGCGGTAGAGTTGCTGCCTCACAGCACCAGAGACCTGGGTTCGATTCTGACTACGGTTGCTGTCTGTGTGGAGTTTGTACGTTCATCTGGTGACCTGCGTGGGTTTCCTGCGGGTGCTCCGGTTTCCTCACACCCTGCTATCGTACAGGTTTGTTGGTTAATTGGCATTGTGTGAAATTGTAAATTGTCCTTAGAGTGTGTGCAGGATAGTGTAAGTGTGCGGGGATCACTGGTCGGCCCAAACTCGGTAGGCCGAAGGTCCTGTGTCCGTGCTGTATCTCCAAACTAAATGAAAGTGATATTAAAAAAATGTTTGTTTTGGGAATTTATTTTAAAACACATTTTACAAATTATGAATCATAAGGAGAGATGATGCGATTGATGAACAGAAAGGTGGTCACATAACATAAAAAATGTTCAGTAAAACACAGCTAACTAATGAAACACACTCTCCCACACTGGTAGGATATTTAATTTCCAAAACCCCAGTCTATATTATAAGATGATATGATGTAAACAAAAGTCATTTCATCCATTGTGCCTGTCTCTGTTTAGAATGGATGGTTAGTCCTAGCCTGCCCAACCTTTCCCTATAGCTCAGGCCCTCAAGTAATGGCAATATCCTCCTAAATCATCTCTGCACTCTCTCCAGCTTGACGACTTTCTTCCTATAACAGGGTGACCAAAACTGAACGCAATACTCCAAATGCGGTTTCACCAACGTCCATCACAACTGTAGCATAACATCCCATTTTCCGAATCTAATCCGAACAGTTCACTGTATGACAGATCGTTTCATTGTTGGATCTCGAGCAATTCCCTAAATTTGTAACCTTCTGTAATAAACCTTTCTGCCATTAGGTTTGACTACTTCTATTTATTTACCTTAAGTAAAATGTGGAGGGTTTGCAAAAATGTTGCCAAATCTGTCCTTAACGTTTCCTACACAAAGAAATAGGACAGAGAAGATCAAGATGCTAAAAATAGTTGTAAGGAGCAATGTAGGCGAAATGGCAAACAAATCTTCTGGATTTGTCAGGTTCTTTTGCACTTTAGAAAGTTTAGTTTAGTTTATTGTCACATGTACCGAGGTACAGTGAAAAGCTTTTGTTGTGTGCTATCCAGTCAGCAGAAATGCAACACATGATTACAATTGAGCCATTTACAGTGTATAGATACATGATAAGGCAAAAATGTTTAATGCAAGGTAAAGCCAGCAAAGTCTGATCAAGGGTAGTCCGAGAGTCACCCCAAAGGGAAAGCCAGTTACTTGTTAGATAAGAGGAAGTATAGTTTAGTTACCTGTCTACAATTCCACACAAGTCTACTTGCAGATCACTGAAGTTTCCTTGTAATCCTTGTTGTACCAAGATGAGGTCTGCTGGCTGGTTATCAATGAAGATGAGTCTCATGCAGCCATGAAAAGCCCCAAAGGGATTGGAACACGCAGTCTGCGAGATGGTTTCAGGGCAGCCTTAAAAACACAACAAATGCACAAAATCAGAAACAATGAACTGCAGACGCTGGTTAATACACAAAAAGACACAAAGTGGTGGAGTAACTCAGCGGGACAGGCAGCATCTCTGGGGACGTGGATAGGTGATGTTTCGGGTCGAGACACTTCTTTAGACTCTAGAGCCTGAAGAGACTTCGGAGTCTGAAGAAGGATCTCGAACTGAATTCATGCCTCCAGAGATGTAAAGGTTTGCAGGCTAATTGGCTTGGTATAATTGTAAATTGTCCCTAGAATATGTAGAATAGTGTTTCGACTAATGCAATCAACTCGACGTGCACAAACGGAAGATCAAATAGAACAAGTTGTCCAACAACTTCAGGCTGCGCACGCCACACGAAAGAAGAAGAAGAAGTAGAATAGTGTCAGTGTGCAGGGAGTCGCTGGTCGGCGCGGACTTGGTGGGCCGGAGGGCCTGCTTCCGTGCTGTATCACTAAACTTAACTAAAACTAAAGAAGCTGCTTGACCTGCTGAGTTACTCCAGCACTTTGTGTCTTTACATGCAGAAAATTAGTTAAGGACTTAATAAACAAACCCTAAGCAATACACAATGTGCACTCATAGTAAAATATCACTGGGCCATTTGCAATTAACAATAAAAGTTGTCAAGAAACTATCTTCAGTGAGTGTTATTTTTGTAATTATATCAATCCAAAGTATTTAAAAGACCATAAAAGACAACCTCTTTGTGGCAATACGGCCCCGATTAAGATATTTAATGGAAGTTGAAGAACCATAATTAGAACGTATTATATACTTGGCAGTAGGGCCAATTGTACAAAGTAAATTGCTACAAACATTTAATCTTTTTTTGAATAAAAGACAATTGGAGCTGCATATTGTCCACATTTGGTTTTACGAGGTTTAAGGCATCTAATAACACACCTGCTAAGAACACACTTGTGCTAACAATCCAGGCATTATTATTATTTTTTAATTAATAAGTTACTGGAGACACAAGGTTCTGCACAGGCTGGTTTACAGAAAAGACATACAAAGTGTTGGAGCAACTTAGCGGGTCAGGCGAACATAACCTGGAGAACAGGAATAAGTGACATTTCACAGTCAGAAGAAAGGTTCCCACCCAGAACGCCACCTATTCATGTTCTCCAGAAATGCTGCCTGACCCGCTGAGTTACTCCGACACTTTGTGTCTTTTTTTAAATGCTTATTATTTTGTTTTTGGATTTCGTACTCCAAGGAAGAACCTCAGGAGATTCTCATTCAAAAGCTGTGGAGGATTCACATTTTTGTGGACTTGTAATAATGCATGATTTGTGTTACACTAGTCCCACCTGCCTATGTTTGGCCCATCTATCTATATACTATTCCTAAAGCTCTCATCTTGACCACTTCCGGTTTGCTTTTAAAAACAGATTGCGCATAAATGGTACCCTTTATCGATAGGATTTTCTTGTCATCTTACTCACCATTCTCCTCTACTCCAACCCACTAAGTTTTGTTCTGATCGGTGGAATTATACAAAAGTTATGAAGGTTTAAAAAATCGTGTGATCAACAGATTGGTCTTCTCGCCTGTCAATCACCATGAAGGTAACGCCTCTTCCGGCACCCACTGAAGGATAAATCACCGGAGGTGGGGCTGAGTCCGCAAATAGTCCTGATTGAGTCCGCAAGAGTGGAGTTGGGAAAGCCGCTGTGTGGGGTCGGTAAAGCCACTGTGTGGGGTCGGGAGGTGCTGTGTGGAGTCGGGGAAGCTGCTGTGGAGTTGGGAGGTGCTGTGCGGTGCCGTGGCCAGAGGCCGCTGAGTGGAGTCCCTCCAACCCCCCTCCCCACCACAACCCCCCTTCCCCATTTCCCCTTCCCCCTCCATTTCATCCACACACACCCCCTTTCCTCCCTCCCTCCCCCCTTCCCCCTCCTCCCCACACACCACTCCTCCCCACCACACACCCACACCCCCCCTTTATCCCTCCCCTATTGCACCCCCCTCTCCCTCACACCACCTCACTAACCCCACACCACCCGATGCCCCCCACACCACCCTACCCCCCTACACCACCCAACCCACCCCATACCACCCCATTCCCCCACACCACCCAACACCCCCATACCACCCCACACCACCACACCGCCTCACCCCCCCACCACACCCAACACCCCTCTCCCACACCAGACCACCCCTCTCCCACACCACCCCTACTTTCCCACATCACACCCACACCACACCCACCCTTTCCCATACCACCCCAGCTCTCCCGCAGAACCCCACCCCCCCCCCCCACACCACCACACCCCCAACACAACCCCACACCACCCCACCCGCCACCCCACCCCCACACCCCCCCACTCCACCCACCCCACACCCCCCACACTACCACACCCCCCACACCACACCAGCCCCCCAACACCAACCCACCCCCCACAACACCAGCCCACCCCACCCACCCTCCCACACCACCTCCTTCTCCCACACCACCCCCATCTCCCACACCACCCCTCCCACATCACCACCGCTCCAACACCACAGCAGCACCCCCCACCCCCAAACCACTCACTTCCCACACCACCCCCCTCCCACACCACCCCTCCATCTCCCACACCACCCCCCCACACCACCACCCCTCTCCCACAACACCCCCCCACACCTCTCTCTCCCACACCACCCTCTCCCACACCACCCCCCCTCTCCCACAACACCCCCCATCTCCCACACCACCACCCCCTCCCCTCTCCCACAACACCCCCCCCCACACCCCCTCCCACACCACCCCCCTCCTCCACACCCCCCCCTCCCACACCTCCCTCTCCCACACCACCCCCCCACTACCACACCATCCCCCATCTCCTACACCACCCCACTCTCCACAACATCCCCCCCCCCCCCCACACCACCCACCCTCTCGCACACCACCGACCCCCTCTCCCACACCATGATGGAATATTGTGTTGGGGAATCGATTGCATAGGGGGACCAGACCTCCCGTGTGACTGGGAACTAATGGGTCCCACTTAGTCTTGTATATACTAAACCTCTTCCCTTTGTTCTCAACATTCTAAATTTCCGTGTGTATGCAGGGTTGTGTTGGCTTTCTTTTAATCTCCTTAATTTGCATCTTCATCCAAAACACTTGGCCACATCCTTCCCATTTTCACACATGCTACTCACACTTTGAACATCTTCGCGTCGCATTCCAACCTATATTTCCAAAATTTTTTAAAGTTTTAATCATTTATTTAAAAAAATTAACTGCTTTTCAATGGGAGACTCTTGCAGCACTTTCCATTGTTGATGTCACAGTACCATCTCGCAGTCGTCCAATCACAATGGATCTCATTTACGTATGACATCACAATGGGACAGGGGTGGGAGATTGAAGCCTTCACATGTTTCCACAAATTCAATCAACCTGGTGTGCACAATCAAATAAGATCAAATAGAACAAGTCGTCCTCCCCCTTCCTCTCTACCCACCCTTCCTCTCTGTCGCCATTCCACTCTGCCCCCCCCCCCCCCCCTCTCTGCCCCCCTCTCCACCCACTCCTCTCTCTTTACTGCCCTCCCTCTTTAGGGAGTGGTGAGTATTGGGACCTATGGGTGAGTGGTGGAGTATTGCATTCAGGGACCAGCACTCCCTTGTGACACTGCACCACCCCTCAATTTCTACCCCCCTCCCTCTCCCCTGCCCTCTACCCTCCCTCTCTACCCCCCTCACCCTCTCCCTCTCTTCACCATCCCCCTCCCTCTCTAACCCCTCCCCTTCCTCTCTAGCCGCACCTGTGCAGTTGGGGGCTATGCGTGAGTGGATAGTGCGGGGGATGGGGAAAAAAGAGCAAATGAATAATATTAATATAATATCAAGGGGGATTAGTGTGTGTGTGTTGGGGGGGGGGTGGTTAGTGTGTGTGTGTGATGCCACAGCCCCCCCCCCTCCCCGGCAACCACTTGGTCTAGTATCCCACTAAACCTGTCCTATCCATGTCCCTTTTCAATTGTTTCTTAAACATTGTGATAGTCCCTGCCTCAACTATCTCCTCTGGCAGCTCATTCCACCACCCTTTGTGTGAAAAAGTTACCCCTCAGATTCCGATTCAATCTTTTCCCCTTAAGCCTGTGTTCGCTGGTCTTTGATTTTCCTAGTCTGGGCAATAGACTGTGTGCATCTACCCAATCTATTCCCCTCATGATTTTATACACCTTGACAAGATTACCTCTCATCCTCCTGCGCTCCAAGGAATAGTCCCAGCCTATTCAACCTCTCCCTATAGCTCAAACCCTCGAGTCCTGGCAGCAGCCTTGTAAACTTTCTCTCTACCCTTTCCAGCTTGACAAGACCTTTCCTTTAACATGGTCCAGAACCAGGGGCCACAATTTAAGAATAAGGCGTAAGCCATTTAGAACGGAGATGAGGAAATACTTTTTCATACAGAGATTTGTGAGTCTGTGGAATTATCTGCCTCAGAGGGTGGTGGAGGCCGGTTCTCTGGATGCTTTCAAGAGAAAGTTAGATAGAGCTCTTAAAGATAGCGGAGTCAAGGGATATGGGGAGAGGGCAGAAACGGGGTACTGATTGTGGATGATCAGCCATGATCACATTGAATTGCGGTGCTGGCTCGAAGGGCCGAATGGCCTACTCCTGTACCTATTGTCTATTGTCTAACTGAACACAATACTCTAAATGTGGCTTCACCAACATCTTATATAACTGCAACTTGATCTCCCAACTTCATGATTTAATACACCTCAATATGTTGTAGTCTGGTAGGCTGATGCCAGGTCTTGGGCACCTCCTCTTACCTACCCCTTGACCATGACCCAACAGATGAGCAGCGGGCCATTATCTCAAGGACCATCGATGATTACGTCACATCGGCAGTTCTTTCTTTCTGCTGGTTGTACTTTTTGGATAGGCTTTACACATTTCCATTGAACCTCTGAATCAAAATCCAGTTCTCAGCATAAACAAACAGGCTGGTAAAGGATATAGAAATACTTCTTTGGATCATTTGTTGGTGCGATTCCTGGCAAATAGTGATAGTGAGGAAATTCTCACAGATATCCATGAATGATCAAATCCATCTTCGACGCTGCAGATGCATTTGAAGGGATTAGAGGCTAACTAAAAAGGAGGAGGATAAATTGAAGAACCCTTCCCACTGGGAAATAATTGGGAAGCAATTTTATGGTAAAAAGGTGAAAAATGTTAAGGAGAATTGATAATTTTTAAACCAAGAGTGTAATAGGCGTCTGGAATGTACTGTCTGATAGGGCAGCAGATGTATTTGTTAAATACCTGATGAGAGTCTAATGATCGCTGGTCGGCACGGACTCGGTGGGTCAAAGATCCTGTTTCCTCCCTGTATCTCTAAACTAAACTGAAAACTGAACACGCATTAACCATGATACATTAACAAATGCCAGTAGAACACCACTTCTGAAAATCTGTTTGGTTTAAGTCAAGGGAAATTAATTTCACGATGCAGCCTCATATGTTGTTCCATTATTCATTCCGCACATACAACCGAGGACACATATCTGCTCAAACATCCTTTTTCACTCGGCATAATTGTTAAAATTCTGCCTTTGAAAGAATCAAAAATTGACATGACACTTCAAAATTTAAGTGTAGGTGTAGGGCACACATTTTTATTCATCTTTAATTGTCTCTGAACCGAGGAGGCCGTTAAGAGTTCACTACATTGGTGAATCTGAAATTACTTTTGAGACAGACTGAGCTTAAGTGGCTGATTTCCTGCCTCTCGTTAACAAGAAGTTTTTTTTAAAAACGGCAATCCAAAGATTTCATGGTCACTGTTCTCAAAAAGGAACCGCTTCTTCCCCTATGTTCTCAGGTTTCTGTTATTGTCCTTCCGTGAGCTAGGGTACTGTCACCCATTCCTGCTCTCCAGAGATGCTGCCTGACCCACTCCAGCATTTTGTGTCCATCTTCAGTGTAAACCAGCATCTGCAGTTCCTTCCTACACAAAGATACAATGGGCTGAATTGTCTCTAATGCTGCATTGTTCTTTGTGAGGTGGATTGTGTGCCTTCAGATGTGAGGAGGTAAGAAATGATAACAATGAATTAAAATAAGAATCTTATTCTCTCTGTATAAATAGCCTGAATTTTATAAATGTTACCTACATTTTTTGTTTGTAGTCGATTCTCCTTCCATTCCACCACAATATGCAGATTGAATGTGATCCTGATCTCATACTAATAATACCTAAGTTATGTTTTCTTTATCAGAATAAAAACTGGTCAAATATTTGTTTAGGAATATCAGAGGGGATACACATTCACAAATATATTAGAGTCATTTGATAGCTATTATTCTGTTTGGATAATGGAAGTGTAAACTGCAGAGATTTTAATGCCAGAGTCACTGCTGTATTGAATCATATACCATAGATGTTAATATTGACCAAGTTAATAACACCATAAAATGGTGGATCCCTGCATTTGTCAGAATTGCTTAAACTTTGTCAGTGGAAAATTACAGGTTTTGGATGGTGCCGATTAGTCTGAGCCTCAGAATGATATGCAGGACGGTGAAGGATCCAAGTGTTCTCATTTCCCCATAATTGATAAACTGTACAAAAACTCTGCAAACAAACGTAAATGCATTGATATGATTGGATTACTGCAAAAGCCTTGTATATATTGTAAATAAAATATATATATAAATAATGTTGCTAGACAGTTACCCTGCTGTTTGTTGATTGGCCAAAGTGTTAAGCCCAGGCAGGGTTGTTTTGAATTCCAGGGTAAATGTTGTATTATTCAAGTTAAGTTAGCTTCCTCTAGAAGCTTCTCCTGAAAAACTGTATGTGGGGGATTCTGTTATTGGTCTGGGTAACTGTCAATAATGTATTGTTGTAACTAATATATTTGATTGGATTGTAAAGAGACCAACCCTCTGTAGTTCGGCCCCTATAAAAGGCAGCCCCCATGAGGTCCTTGGTCGATCTTCTGCAAGAGCACTTGGGACTGCATGAACTTTTGGAGTGTCTCTGCTTGCATGAGGCTGAAGGGCTTGGCCAGGCAGATACAAGGATCGAACCCGCGGTGGTTAGGTATCGTATTGGGGAATTTGCTGCTCAATCTAAAAATAAAGTTTAGTTGTTCCAGTGCTTGACTCAGTGCTTTATTAACTTAACTAAACTTGGGGGAAGCTTAGAAGAGCATATTTACATTGGGGGCTCATCCGGGATCTCAACAAACCCCCAAACACAAGTTTGCGACGAAGGGTGTTGAGCTGTCCCGTGCAGAAATCGGCGCCACAGTGCGGTTTTCGCATCCGTTTTCATCACTTCGCTAGTCGGAGCAGATCGATCATTCGTGGGCTTGGGAAAGGGTCCCAATGAGATCATAGAACAGAGTCTAGCACTCACTGGGGGCATAAGTGCCTTTGGGATTAGAGACCCTACTAGGGTTGGGTTAAAGGCCCTCTCCTTTGGGTTAAAGGCCCGTAAAACTATTGGTCGAGGTTACTTGCTGCCGCTGCTGCTGAGACCAATCTTGGGTTGGACTCAAGTCCTTCTCCTCTAGGTTAAAGGCCCATAAACTCGGGTTAGAGGCCTACCCCAGAATTGAATATCCGATTGACGGGATATTTAAGCAGTGCGAAGCGGCAAAGTACTGCGTCGAAGCTCGGGGTGCGGATTGGAAATGCGCTCTAAAGAATCAGCATCGACTACCAGCGTGAAGACGTTACGCGCTGACACCTGATATTTAGCAGGTAGGAAGCGTAGCCCCTTGCAAAGATAAACCTAGGTGGGTTCAAGTCCCTGCCTGTGTGAGATATGTGGACCCCTGTAAAACGGAGGAAGGAGTCTCGAAATGTATCTGGAATTCTTTGATCAGAGTATAAATTGGCCGAGAATACTTTGATCAATCTGAATACTTCATATTCCTAAAGACGTCCATACCAATTTTGAATTCGAACTTTCGTAAAAATTTTAATTGGCTAAAGAATCACAAACTGAAAATTCTTTGATTCAAATTTACTAATATTCAGAATCTCATATTGAGGTCCTGGTTAATTCCGAGTGTATAGATCTCTCTTTCCAAGTTAACGTGTATAAATACTTTGTTAGACTTGTTAATAGTTTCAGGAGTGTACTTAAAACTGTGGATAGTTGCACTGTATTTCAATTTAAAGTGTATATATATTCCCTTCTGGAAGAATCTGTGTATAATAAAACTTCAAAGTAGTAATTTAAAGTGCACTTGTGGCAGTGTGTTAATTGCGTATTGTCTTTGATTTACATTTTGAAAGTTAGATACACTGTTGCGATATCAGTTTGAATCGGCTGTAGAGATAAATAGTTGATTAAGACTGCTATTGTAATTGGAGTCTGAATCGTGGCTGATCAACCAGGAGTTTGTACCCTCTCTGATTGACTGTTGATTAGTACCTGATAGCGAAGAGTTAAAGCCCTGTCCCACTTTCCCGAGTTACTCACGTACTCTCCCGAGTTTTCCCCTTGATTCGAACTCGGGGAATGTCGGTAGCGAGTTCGTAGGAGGCCGTAGGAGTCCGTAGATGTTTCGTAGCGGCTCGTAATGCCAGCCATAGGAACTCCGGGCATCAGGTAAGTCGGGACGTTTTTCAACATGTTGAAAAATGTCCACGAGTTAAAAAAATAGCCCCGAGTACCTACGAATGGCTATTACCGTAATTCTCCAAGTTTGAATCAAGGGGAAAACTCGGGAGAGTTTGTGAGTAACTCGGGAAAGTGGGACAGGGCCTTAACTGAGAGAGGGAAAGTAATTTTTAGTAAAGAGTAACCTAACGGGAAAAGGTACTCCTAAGTCTAAGCATTTAGTGTGAGGATAAAGTACCTGAAGGTAAAGAGTAGTAATAAAGAACGTACCCCTCAGCAAAGAGTACCCTCGGAAGGGGAGAGTTTTCGTATCGGAGGGAGAGGTTCTAGTTGATAGCAGCGTGATGTGGGATTGAAACATTGTGATTTGCTTTTGGGACTGTACAGTTAATGAATGCGATATTAGATGAATGTTTGTGGTTTATAAAGGAATGTGGTTGTGCATGATAATAATAGATGGTGTAGTTTTTTGTCTGTGTACGGCTTTGCTTGAGTGTGTGGAGCTCATGTGCATGTGTTTAAATTGCAGTCGATCTGGGTGTAGGAAACTGGCTGCGGGAACGTGTTTGGTTGCGATTGACTGTGTTTGCTTGTTCCCTGGAGCACCTTGATCTTTGGATGACTGCGGATTGGGGAAACATTAAGGTTGGAATGGTGTGAATATGTGGTAGAATTTGAATAATCGTTTGGGAAAATTGATTGGGCAATTGTGTGATGGAGGTGTGAGATTGCTCGCACTTCTGAGCTGCTAGCCACTGTTCAGGAGCGAATTTGATAACCTTGAAGGTTGAAAGGGAGGAGTGAATTAATGGGGAGGTGTGAAGGGTTTAGGAATGTTGTCTCCAGCAGTCAAAGACATGGGAAATAGTCCAGAGCGAGGTGTGACAGAAGGTGCTAGGAGCCCATTACAAATAATCTGCAATGCGTTCCCACATAAGGCAGAAAGATTAAGAAACTTTTCGGGAGCACTGAATAAGAAATTAGGAGAGAAACTATGGCCATCGGGGGGACATCAGAACAGTGAGAGGAATAGAGTACATAGAAATAATTATTTGGCAGTATTGTAAAAGGAGTTAATTGGATTATTAACGGTGCAGGCTCGAAGGGCCGAATGGCCTACTCCTGCACCTATTTTCTATTATGGAAGAAATATTATGAGGAATGAAAGGCAAGTAAAGAAGTTAGGAGAATAGTGAGTTGGGAAAAAAACAATTTCAAAACAGGGTTTTGAACTGAAAGAAGGTAAAGTCGATCGACCTCCAGGCAATAGGAGGTAAAGGGGTAGAGATGAAGGAAATTCCAAGGAATGGGGAAGAGGTAGATCTCCTGAAATAAACTAGTCATTGGAAGTTCTAGGTTCGGAGATCCGATGGTTAGTGTTGGCCGACGGGGAAGAAGACGAATGTTCGGAGGATTGGACAAATATTGAAACTAATAGAAATTTGCAGCTCCCACCATGTTCCTCTTGCGTTCCGCAGGCTTCGCTTACACCTTGTATGACTTGAGCCATAATAAATATCCAGAGCCTGCAGAACCTATAACACCCCCTGCAGATTCAACGATAAAATTGCTTACAGTTCCCTCTTTTCTGATCTTCAGTCTTAATTATAATGAAACACCCATTTTTAAAAATTTTATTTAGTTACTTGTGGGTCCAAGGGTAGGGGTCATGTTACTTTCTCTATAACTTCTGGTCTGGTGAGTGTGTCAGGATTGTAAGAATGGGTTTGGTTGCAAAAAAGGTGTTTGTCTTATTGGTTCCTGACATTCTAGCCAGCTCTTTCTGTGTTCTCTAGGACTCAAGAAGTCTCCTGAATTTAAAGACCTTTTATAATTCCTGGGATCCTGGATGTTTCTATATCCTCTAGGATCCCGAATATCTCCATGACTCTGGAAGTTCTTTCCTTGAACCCTTCTTCCTACTCGCTCCCTTTTCGGGGAGGCTCGGGTCCAATGTCCCATTCCCCCACAAGATTCAACGATAGAGCATGCTCTACAAACAGCAGCCACTAGGGCACCAGATTCTACAACTCCATCCACTCCACCAGTAATAGATCGTCCAGTAGCTCACGGTACCAGGCGTAGAACAAAGAGGTTAGCTCCGGTATTTAAAGAAAAAGAGGGTATGATAGATATAGTGCAACCACCGGAATATTTTTGCTAGCCTCAACCTAGACAGGTTAAACGAGTAGCGAGAAAAAGGACCAAATCATTTAGAAGGTACCGTGAACCCCCTAGAGAGGAGGAAGGTTCATCTGAGGGTGAGACAGTAATTGAAGATTACTGAGATAGATTTTGATGTGACAGAGAGTATACAAACTGAACAGATATCCCATAGACCGTTCCCAGTCAGGGAAGTGCTGAATCCTGCCTTTGGTTTCGACCAGCGCAGTAGGTGTAAATAATCCCCGCACCATAGATGTCCATACTCCATGGAAGCCCCATGAAATAATAGCAGTGTTAAATAAAATCCCCGAAGAAAGAAGTCACCTGCTGCCTTTGTGGATTATTTAAGAACTACAATGCAAGTATATCATGCAGACTCCCAAGACCTATGGGCGACGATACAACAAATAATTACTCCAGCAGAACACACCAAATTTTTGGAGGCCCTGGGACACCCGACACATGAAACATTGGCAAATATAATAGTGGATGAGGGTGCAAGAGAAGAGGCTGTTTTAATGGCCTTTGCAAACATCCTTCAGAAGCCAATTGATTTAACGAGAATCCTGGAGATAAAACCAAAAAAGGGAGAGGGAGCAGATTAATTTTTAAAACGATTTTCAAGATTGTACAGGGACCAAGCAGCTGACTTAAATTATCAAGATGGAGGAAGATCCCCACAATATTGTGCCATCCTATTGAATTGTCTCCCCACTATGGTAGCTGACTCAATTAAGACTAATAACAGGGACTGGTCTGAGAATCGCGCCAGTCAAATGGCCAGAACTGTGAGGCACCACTGGAAGGATGCTAGGGAACAGGAAGATTATCCTGTAACTGGAAGAAGAGCTGAATACATGGTTAAGAGGGAGGGACCAAGCTCTGGCTCAGGATCATGGAGTCCTTACATGTTAGCCAAGAATGGAATGGGAGAAATTAGAATCCCAGAATATCCAGATCATTATTCCAATTATACTCCCATTTTAGAACCAATTCTACTGGGACCAAGTGGTAAAAGAAATCCAACAACATTACCCAATCAATGTTATACTTGTGGGGGAATGGGACATTGGACCCGAGCCTGCCCGACAAGGGAGCGAGTAGGAAGAAGGGTTCAAGGAAAGAACTTCCAGAGTCATGGAGATATTCGGGATCCTAGAGGATATAGAAACATCCAGGATCCCAGGAATTATAAGAGGTCTTTAAATTCAGGAGACTTCTTGAGTCCTAGAGAACACAG
Source organism: Okamejei kenojei (assembly GCA_035221665.1). Lineage (NCBI taxonomy): Eukaryota > Metazoa > Chordata > Chondrichthyes > Rajiformes > Rajidae > Okamejei > Okamejei kenojei. The sequence continues at coordinate 13,498,518 of CM069137.1, forward strand.
AGAGAGCTGGCTAGAATGTCAGGAACCGATAAGACAAACACCTTTTTCGCAACCAAACCCATTCTTACAATCCTGACACACCCACCAGACCAGAAGTTATGGAGAAAGTAACATGACCCCTACCCTTGGACCCACAAGTAACTAAATTTAAAAAAAAAATTGGGTGTTTCATTATAATTAAGACTGAAGATCAGAAAAGAGGGAACTGTAAGCAATTTTATAACTGCCCAGATAAGCACCTGAAAGCAAAGAACACTGTAAATTTGGGAACTTGTCATATCTGTACACAATTAAGTAATTGGAGTAAAGAGTACCCTTCCAGAAGACAGAATATAGCAGAGTGGAGGAGAAATCAAGGGGCAACAAAGAAACTAAGAAAAAGGCAAAGTAGCTGGTGTCAAAAGAAGATATCGGGGGAACTCAGGTTGGCATTTGGGAAAGAAAGAAATGAATCTATTACGCAGGAGGTGCAGGAGTGAGGAATAGGAGCAAGTGTAAACTTGTATAATAACTTTGCGTTGAGTTGTTGTGCCTTCAGGACAGTACTGCTTATGACACGCCACTATCTGGGGAGTGAGGTAAAAGAGTATGTGGACCCTCAAGAACGGGCAGAAGACACAGCTCAGGTAGGATGTGTAACCATCATTTCCATCCACGTAGCTCCCCAGCGACAGAGACCAACAGAGAGAAGTGAGTGATACTGTCCTGTCCCTTTAAGGTGGCACAATTCAGGAGAGGCCAACAGAAAAGAAGACTGCTCCTCATAGTGATGTTCCTGCTCCTGCAAATTAAAGAAGATATACTTACCCTAGTGTCCAGCCTTACCAACATGATACAATGATTGACACCAGTGAAAAGAGAAGAACGACGTCTTAGAAATTTGAAGAAATACAGATAACCTCTAGAGACCATTGAGGCAAGCTCCAATTTACTGAATGAGGGAATCTGGAATGAAAACCTCCTCTGTGGTTCGGGGACACCTACCTTGCACCCACACTTTGATTAATTGTGAGACATGATTAAGGACTTTAAAAATATAGTATTTGGAAATGACTTCTGGGATATAGTTTAAAAAATAATTGGAGAATTAATTATTGACTTGGTATCTTTTCTTGTCTCACCCCTAGTTTGTTTAGTGACTATCAGAAAAGGGCAGACCCTAGTAGATATCAGAAATTACGGTGTGGATTTAACAGTGATGAAAATGCCTTGAGAACGTAAGGTGGTGGTGTAGAATGATGAGGTGGACTGAAAGTTCAAATAACAAGTTCCCCTCGAGAGGTCCCTATTGTCCGTGAGTCTGTTCAACATACTAGAAAAAGAGTTGATTAGGTTGGAAGAAGTACTAGGGGAGTGGGTACTTGTTGTCAGAGTCGATGTATTTGACCGGTGGATTGAAATTTATCTAACCCTTGATAATAAAGCGACTACTATTATTGTGTAAAAATTGTCCCTAGATTCGGCATTCTTAATTGACTTGATTTAAAATAATGATCCACAACATATGGAAATAAATTGATCAAATTAAATAGCTGGGACTGAATTGGATTGAATTGTGTTTATCGGCCACAAGCTGTGGATTGGAAAGGGGGTAAGACAGACCCTGAAACTCAAAATTGTAAATTAAAGGCTGAGACTGAATTTGGCTGAATTGAAGAATTCCCCATGGTTGTTTTGAATAAGACTCGCGCCTGTAGGGAAATTTGGACTGAACCCAGCTGAAATTCATATGAGGAACCTTCATTAAGAATACATTGGAAACCACCACATGACTGCGGAGATAACTGACTACATGTTAGCGTTGATCATAGTATGGGAAGGAAAGTATCACAGACCAGGAATGGTATACTGAGAAAGGCCTTTGGTTGACAATGGATGACAGGAATGGATAGGAAAGCATCAGTGAAAGTATGGATTGTAACTTACTTCATCCCAAGTTCTCTTAAGAATTATAGATTTTGCTATGGATCAAGTACAAAGGGATTGACAACAAAGATGGAGGGGATTCGTGCCCACGAAAACTCGCGAAGCTTGATAAAGTTCTGAGAACATCTTTTTGTTAAAACATTTGTTAAAGTAAAGCAGCAGTCGTTATTGTATTTTGAGTTATTATTAATGATGAGGGTTATCATAAATGATAAAACAGGCGAATGTTAATATTGACCAAATTAAAGACACCATACAATGGAGGATCCCTGTATTTGTCAGATTTGCTTAACCTTTGTCAGTGGAAAATTACAGGCTTTGGATGGCGCCGATTAGTCTGAGCCTCAGAATGATATGCAGCATGGTGAACGATCAAGGTGTTCTCCTCATTTCCCATTAATTGATAAAAATGTATAGAAACTCTGCAAACAAACTTAAATGCATTGATATAATTGGATTACTGCAAAAGCCTTGTCTATATTACTAAAAGTCTGATCTTGACCACTTTTGGCTCGCTGTGCTGTGATTTCCGAGAGAACGCCGCCACCTACAGCCGTCATTTTTGGCCACCTCGCTCAGAGCCCTCCTCCGCCTTCCAGGATCAGAGGATTTTTCCCATCAATGAAAAATGAGAGAGATATTACTGTTTTTAAAATATTCCCCATTCTCTCTGCTGCCCCTGCAGGAGGGAGGGGGAGGGACTATAAAACCAGGAAGTGGTGTGCCTCACTCAGTCTCTGCAAGATGGAGGAAGCCAGTGGTGTGCCTCACTCAGTCTCTCTGAGCTCTGAATAGCACTGAACACATGTCTACTTACCTGTGAGTGCCCTTAATGTGGTTATAAAAAAGTTGCAAAAAGTGTATTTTTTGGTTCTAAAATGGTTGCAAAAAGTGTATTTTTTGGTTCTAAAATGGTTGCAAAAAGTGTCTATTGGTTCTAAATGCTTGCAAAATGTGTCTCTATTGGTTCTAAAATGGTTCCAAAAAGTGTCTATTGTGTCTAAATGGTTGCAGAAAGGGTCTATTGGGTCTAAAATGCTTGCTGAAAGACAGTCTCTATTGGGTCTAAAATGCTTGCTGAAAGAGTGTGTCTACTGGTTCTAAATGCTTGCTGAAAGAGTCTCTCTATTGGTTTTAAAATGGTTGCAAAAAGTGTCTATTGGTTGTAAAATGGTTGCAAAAAGTGTCTCTTGGTTCTAAAATCATCGCAAAAAATTATTAGTTCTAAAATGGTTGGAGAAACTGTCTCTATTGGGTCTAAAATGGTTGCAGAAAGTCTCTATTGGGTCTAAAATGGTTGCAGAAAGTGTCTCTATTGGGTCTAAACTGCTTGCAGAAAGTGTCTCTATTGGTTCTAAAATGCTTGCAAAAAGTGTCTCTATTGGGTCTAAAATGGTTGCAGAAAGTCTATTGGTTCTAAAATGGTTGCAGAAAGTGTCTCTATTGGTTCTAAAATGGTTGTAGAAAGTGTCTTGGTTCTAAATTGCTTGCAAAAAGTCTCTCTATTGGGTCTAAAATGCTTGCAGAAAGTGTTTCTTGGTTCTAAATCGTTGCAAAAAGTGTTTGGGTTTTAATATGCTTGAAAAAGTGTCTCTTGGGTCTAAATGACTGCAAAAAGTTTCTTCGTTCTAAATGGTTGCAAAAAGTGTCTATTGGTTCTAAATGGTTGCAAAAAGTGTCTCTTTTGGTTCTAAATGCTTGCAAAAAGTGTATTGGTCCTAAAATGCTTGCAAACAGTGTTTCTTGGTTCTAAATGGTTGCATAAAGTGTTTCTTGGCTTTAAAATGCCTGCAAAACATGTCCCTTGGTTCTAAATGGTTGCAAAAAGTGTCTATTGGTTCTAAAATGCTTGCTGAAAGAGTGTCTCTACTGGTTCTAAAATGCTTGCAGAAGGTGTCTCTATTGGTTCTAAAATGCATGCAAAAAGTTTCTCTATTGGTTCTAAAATGCTTGCAAAAAGTCTCTCTATTGGTTCTAAAATGCTTGCAAAAAGTGTTTATTGGTTCTAAAATTTATTGTTGCCATAGAAAGAGTACAGAGAAGGTTCACCAGACTGATTCCTGCGATGGCAGGACTTCCATATGAAGAAAGACTGGATAGACTCGGCTTGTATTGGCTGGAATTTAGAAGATTGAGGGGGATTCTCATAGAGACTTACAAAATTCTTAAGGGGTTGGACAGGCTAGATGCAGGAAAATTGTTCTCGATGTTGAGGATGTCCAGGACAAGGGGTCACAGTTTAAGGATAAGGGGGAAGTCTTTTAGGACCGAGATGAGAAAATCATTCTTCACACAGAGAGTGGTGAATCTGTGGAATTCTCTGCCACAGAAGGTAGTTGAGGCCAGTTTGTTGGCCATATTTAAGAGGGAATTAGATGTGGCCCTTGTGGCTAAAGGGATCAGGCAGTATGGAGAGAAGGCAGGTACAGGGTACTGAGTTGGATGATCAGCTATGATCATATTGAATGGTGGTGCAGGCTCGAAGGGCCGAATGGCCTACTCCTGCACCTATTTTCTATGTTTCTATGTAAAATGCTTGCAAAAATTGTTTCTATTGGTTCTAAAATGCTGCCTGGCCAGAGTGACTTAGCTGCCAGCCCAATAATCCATTCGGCCCTTCGAGATGGCTAATATACACAATGTGCATATTAGCCCTCTGGAAACCCACAACACACATACTAGTGTTCCAGAAATCGCCCCCCCCCCCCCCCCCCCCCCCCCCCCCCCCCCCCCCTGGCCAGCAACATTGGAATTGGTGGAGAGGTGGAATATTGCATTGGGGGACCAGCCCTCCAATGTGTAGCTGGGACCCAACGGTTCCCACTTAGTCTAGTATGTATTGTAAATAATGTTGCTAGACAGTTAACCTGCTGTTTGTTGATTGGCCAAAGTGTTAAGCCCTGGCAGTGTTGGTTTGAATTCCAGGGTAAATGTTGCATTATTCAAGTTAAGTTAGCTTCCTCTTGAAGCTTCTCCTGAAAAAAATGTATGGGGGGGATTCTGTTATTGGGCTGGGTAACTGTTAATAATGTATTGTTGTAACTAATATGTTTGATTGGATTATAAAGAGACCACCCCTCTGTAGTTCAGCCCTTCAAGGTTTGGGGAACTATAAAAGACAGACCCCACGAGGTCCTTTGTCGATCTTCTGGAAGAGCGCTTGGGACTGAGTGACCTTTTGGAGTGTCTCTGCTTGCACGAGGCTGAAGGGCTTGGGCAGGCAGACACAAGGATCGAACCCGCGGTGATTCAAGTATCGTATAGGGTGAATTTGCTGATCAATCTTTTTATTTATTTAGTTATTATATAAATAAAGAAAGGTGAAAAAGCAAGAAAGAGAAAAAGTGAGATGTGCAAAGATCGAACCCCGAGACTACCAAAGTAGTGTAGCCAAAGAGTGAATAAAAGAAAGAAAGAAGAGAGGAATAGAAAAAAAATAAAAGGACAAAAAGAAAAAGAGAGAAAAAAGTGGTGACATAGCTACCTTTCATCCCTCCCCACCCACCTCACCCAACCCGTAATTAGATTTAAATCCAAAGTTGTGTTGCGCCATACTATCCTTGTAATAAATCAATGAATGGTGTCCATGTCTTGGAAAAATGATCTGGTTCTTCTGCCAAGACAAGTCTAATATTTTCAAGATGTAGTGTCTCGGACATGTTTATAATCCACATGTTAAGAGTAGGGACTGATGTATGTTTCCAAAATTTAAGTATTTGTTTTTTCGGCGTTATCAGGCCATAATTAAGGAAACGTCTTTGGAATAGTGATAGCTCAGAACAGGCTTCTGAAGTACCTAGAGTGATCAGTTCCGTATCGGGATCCAATTTTATTTTTAGTGTTTTTGAATACATTTCAAAAATTCCTCTCCAGATATTATGTAACTGGTTATACAAGAGGCAAAGGAATGGGTTATAGTTGCTTCTGAAGAAGACATTTATCGCAAATAGGAGATACATTTGGAAAGATCTTACTCAATTTAGACTTTGAATAATAGAGTCTGTGTAGTATTTTAAATTAAATTAACAAATGCCTAACGTTAAGCGAACAGCTGTGTATATATAGGCTTTCCTCCCATCTGGCTTAAAACATTTTTAGGCCAAGCTCATCTTCCCAAGCTCTTCTAATTACTTCTGATGATGGGGTTTCTATATTTAAAAGGGTGTTATACAGATATGATATTAACTTGTTTGAATCTGAGTTTCTAGTCATACATTCGTCTAGTGTGTCTGGCAACATAGATTGATAGTCTTGGGTATATGATTTCAGATAGTCTCGTATTTGAAGGTATCTAAAATATTGGCTACCTTTCAGATGATATTTCGACTGTAATTCTTGAAACGAGAGAGGAGTTCCCATCTCATAAAGATCTCCGAGTTTTTTAATTCCTAATCTTTCCCAATGTGTGAACTGATCAATCTAAAAATAAAGTTTAGTTGTTCCAGTGCTTGACTCAGTGCTTTATTAACTGAACTAGACTGGGGGGAAGCTTAGAAGAGTATATTTATATAGACAGGGGCCCGTTCTGCCCATCAATCAGTCCTAATTCTTGGAAAGTACAATTGAAATCTTGATTAGTACAGGTGTCAGGGGTTATGGGGAGAAAACAGGAGAATGGGGTTAAGAGGAATATATAGATCAGCCATGATTGAATGGCAGAGTACACTTGATGGGCTGAATGGCCTAATTCTTCTCCTATCACTTATGACTTTATGACCTATTCCAATACAGTCCCACATTCCAGGACTTGTAAGTTATAAGCATACCCACCACCCTTCCTGCAGCTCCTGCGGAATCTTTTAGATCTTAAAAAAAAAACTAAGTCATAGTCATACAGCCTGGAAACAGGACCAGCTTGCCCACACCACCCAACATGTCCCGTCTACACTGGTCCCACCTGCCTGCGTTTGGCCCACATCGCTCTAAACTTGTCCTATTCATGTACCTGTCCAATTGCTTCTCAAACATTGCGACAGTCCCTGCCTCAATGACCTCCTCTAGCAGCTCATTCCATACAGCCACCACCCTTTGCTTGTGTCACCCTATAATTAAATGATGGAAGGTGATAATCGGTATAGGAACTGCAGATGCTAGTTTAAACCAAAGGTCGACACGTAAAGCTGGAGTAACTCAACGGGACAGGCAGCATCTCTGGAAGGAAGGAATGGGTGACATTTGGGGTCCAGACCCTTGTAGAGAAGGTACACTGACACTGCGTACAGACCTACAACCCTTCTGCAGACTAGTTAGGGAAAAAGGAAATGAGAGATATAGACGATAGTGTAGAGAGATAAAGAACAATTTCAGTGCTGTAAGAATCGGCACGGACTGGAAGGGCCGAGAGGGCTTGTTTCCGTGCTGTAATTGTTATATGGTTATATGTTATATGGTTAATCAGACGACTCCCTGATTTGAACAACTGTTCTCAGAACATTCCCTTGAGACAGTAAGTACATTTCGCTATACTCAGTGGAAAACGAAAGACTTTTGTTAATGTGAACATTATAGATGGCCTCAATTGGACATGGTTATAAAATGGCAATGTGTTAAATAAAACAATGAATCAACATAATTTATAGATGGAGAGCAAGTCATCTGTCTTACCACCAAAATAATAACTGTTTCCCGGATTAATCTGTGCATCCAAACGAACAGTGGAGGCAGGTTCATTGTCGAGCGTGATGCTGACTAGATTTCTTCTTGAACTGAAATGAACAGAATGCCATTGCCCATCATTCAGCCCTGAACCTGCAAGGTACAAATTAGATCATCATAAAATGGAAGATTCCACTGTTAAAAGCAAGATGAAATAAGCACGATGAATGGGGGAGAGCATCTTGCAATGAGTGTGTACAGCAGGAATGTGTAGGAACGAACTGCAGGTGCAGGTTTAAACCGAAGAATGCTGGAGTAACTCAGCGGGACAGGCAGCATCTCTGGAGAGAAGGAATGGATGACGTTTCTGGTCGCGATCCGGAACGTCACCCATTCCTCTATCCAGAGATGCTGCCTGTCCCGCTGAGTGCATACAGTTTATTTTAGTTTAGCGCAGAAACAGGTCCTTCGGCCCACCAAGTCCGCACCGACCATCGATCCCCGCACATTAACACTACCCTACATGCACTAGGGACAATTTTACGTTTATACCAAGCCAATTAACCCACAATCCTGTACGTCTTTGGAGTGTGGAAGGAAACCGAAGATCTCAGAGAAAACCCACGCAGGTCACGGGGAGAACGTACAAACTCCGTACAGACAAACACCCATAGTCAGGATCGAACCCGGGTCTCTGTCACTGAGAGTAGTTCTACCGCTATGCCACCATGCCGCACATTGTGTCATCACCATTCACAATAGTTCTTTACACAATTTCTTATTCAGAAATCACCAGTTTTACATCCTCATTATAACATGCATTACGCACATTTGCCACTTGGGAAATATTTTGGGCTGATAGCAAAAACTGCAAATGATGTAATAATTACAACACAAAATGATAGTGTAACCTCACAGGTCAGGCAGCATCTTTGGAGAAAAAGAATAGGTGACGTTTCTCGTCTGAACCCTTCTTCAGACTGTTAAAATTCAGACTGTTAAAACAGTCTGGGGACTAGGGGAAAACAAATGGTCGGCACGGACTGGAAGGGCCGAGAGGGCCTGTTTCCGTGCTGTAATTGTTATATGGTTATATGGTTATATGGTATATGCTTAAAATTACCCCTCTTTTAATTTCTCACCAACTCACCATTATTCAGTGCCCCACAAATTCTGCTTTTCTTTTCCAGGACTTTTTCATAAACTCACCCATGTTATTTATGTCACATTAACAAAAATTGTTATGACCTGATTACTAATTCTACATAATTCAATCACATTTCAAAGTCCAGTGAAGTCAGATTGAAGATAGTCTTGGGGTCTCCTATGAGGTAGATGGTAGGTCAGGACCACTCTCTCGTTGGTGCTAGGATGGTTCAATTGCCTGATAGCAACTGGGAAGAAACCAAGGCATGTGTGCTGGATAATCTGCTGTTTTCGATTGTTGTTCAGTTTTAATTAGAATTTTATTTCGGCGTCACGTGAGTGACTTCGTGAAGACCCCGCCAGCACGCACGCGCGACATATCGTTCGTTGCGCGCATTTGCCTCGACAAGCTGGGGGGGGGAGTGCGCTCTCTTCACCAGCCGACCCAGACTTCGTGCCCCCATCCCCCAGAAAGCGGGGGAGCAGACAGGTACATGGACAGGAGCCTCGCTCGTCGCCAGCGACCTCACCCCGAGTTGCAGTGGATCCACGGGGACCGGGCCGGGGAACGGCTGCGCTACAGGGGAGCCCAGCAGCCGCAGCACGCCACGTACAGCTGCCGGGGACATCTGCCGTAGGGCAGTCTGGCAGGGCTACTGCTGCGTCGAACAGCCCTGCAGGAGCAGGTGCTGCCGGCATAACTCCTCGTCAGGCTGCGGTCAAGGGCGTTGGTGGCAGCAGTAGACGGTCGGTTAGCTTAGCTCTGGCAGCTGCCGACCATGCACCTCCACGCAGAACATTGGGCGACAGTGGAAGTAAGCCTGCACGGACTCCGGGGAGCCAGGTTCTGGGGGCTGGCACCGATTCATCTCCCCTGCCTTCCTACCAGGCAGGTGGACCGCCACAGTCTGCTCGAAGGCCGACTAGCAGAGTCCGTGCGGGAGTCGTATGGGCCTACAGGGGCGGTAGGCCATGACAACCTGCCTTCGGACCCTAGTCTGCATCTTACGGAGGTGTGGTCCGTTGGTGGAAGCCCCAGAGAATTTGCAGGGCCTGGGGAAGTCGGCTTGTCCGCCGCGAGTAGCGGGGACGGTCGCATTGAGCGGTTGGAGCTCTTGGTGGAGCAACTCCTCCAGCGGGACAGGGACCGGGATGAACGGGAGTCTCGGGCCTCTACTAGCCATGCCAGGAGCCCACTCAGCCTCTCATCTTCCCCAGCCAGGAGTGCCAGCAGTTGTCCGGCCGCTGCCTTCGAAGATGACCCGGGACTGCCGGAGACCGCAGAGCCGGAGCACGATGAGGACCTGCTGGACGTGGTGGGCAAGTTTGCCACGGCCACACACACTGGGGAACCCCTGCACCACAAACTGGCGGGCACCATTAATTACCTGACCACTCACCAGCTTCAGGGTCAGGTACTTAATGAGACCATGGATAAATTCAAACCACCTGAGAACTGCATCAATCTCAGTGTTCCTACGGTTAATGCCCAGATCTGGGGACACTTGAGCACGACCGCCAAGATGCAGGACGTCCGTCTCCAGTGCATCCTGAAGCTCCTATCGACGGGCATTACGGCGTATGCCAGGACCCTCGATGGGGATAATGTGTCCAGCGAGCAGCAGGATGCCCTGGCACTTCTCTGCAACGCCCAGTTTGAAATAAACTGCCTGCGCAAGAGTTCCATCCGGCCCACTCTCAACCCGAAATTTGCGGGGTTGTGCCGTCCCTCCACCGCTCCACCACCTCATCAACTGTTTGGAAAAGATCTCTCCAAGCAAGTCAAAGAACTCGACGAGGAGGCCAAAACTGTGGGCCTTATGAAACCTCCTCCGGCTAAACCCCACCCATATCACCGTCAACAACCACACACTACTTGGAAGCAGCGCCAGCCGGATAGGACGCCAAGGACCTATCCCCCTCCACTTCCCCAACCACAGTGGCCTTTTTTAGGGCAAGGCCTGCAGCGGCCCGCATGGAAGATGCGGCCGCCATCCCGACAACCACCGCAACGTCCCCCCAAAACGCCATGCGCCAGGACCCGCCGCTAACCATGGAGGTAAGGGGGTCTGGTTCCTCCCAGGCAGTAGCATTTCTTCCTGCACAAGTCGGGGGACGGTTGCGGGCATTTAGGGGAGCTTGGGACACTATCACCACTGACGCGTTTATTCTACAAAGTGTTCAAGGTTATGTCATAGAATTCATTGATGGTCAACTTCCCCCTACCCAGCATGCACCACATCGAAAATTTACACTCTCTCAAAATGAGATTGAGGCAGGACATGCTGAAATCTTACGGCTCGCAGCCAAAGGGGTGATTGGCAAAACAACGCACGAACCCCGAGTTTGTGTCCAATATCTTCACAATAAACAAAAAAGATGGGGGGTGTCGGATTATCATAGAGCTAACCGAGTTGAACACTTTTGTACAATATACCCACTTTAAAATGGATACCTTCGAAACAGCTAAGCAGATGCTTTATCCGGGATACTTTATGGCCTGTATCGATTTAAAAGATGCATACTATACAGTGCCCATCACTGAATCGCACAGAAAGTTTCTGAAATTTGTCTGGAAGGGACAGTTGTGGCAATACAAAGCATTACCTAATGGGCTCACCACAGCCCCCAGACTAGGTACCAAATTAGTGAAACCTATATTGGCCCTCCCCCGACAACAAAATTATATCGTCATGGCATATTTAGATGATATCATTATCGTGGGTCAGATCCTCCAATTGGCTACACAGGCAGTTACAGCGACAAAATCTTTATTCGAGAAGCTAGGGTTTGTAACCCATCCAGACAAATCCAAACTGCACCCCTCTCAAATTATGGATTACCTTGGTTTCACCCTTGACACAACCTTAATGATGATCACTATCCCAACCAACAAAGCTATCGCCATAAAAGAAGTGAGCCACAGCCTTGCTTGCGCCAGGGTTCCGACTATCCGGCAAACGGCAAAGGTGATTGGGAAGCTGGTAGCTACATTCTCAGCTGCGTAATTCAGCCCGTTACATTACCAAAGTTTACAAAGAACAAAGATCGCAGATTAAAAGCAAATACTGGGCACTTTGATCGACCAATCCGGTTGCCACAACAGGATAGAGCTGAGCTACAATGGTGGATTGACAATATTAGTGAGTGTCACTGACCCATCATTGTTAGCAACCCATCCGTCGTGCTACAGACTGACGCAAGCGCATAAGGCTGGGGTGCAACTGACACCATGTCCAGTTGTGGTGGCAGATGGGACTCTCATGAGTCTACCCTCCTCCAGTCACAAGGGATAAATTATCTGGAGATGTTAGGGACTTTCCATGGCCTCCAAATAGATAACACAACGGTGGTGGCTTATATCAATCATATGGGTGGTATCAAGTCATTATCTTGTGATGAATTGGCAAACACAATTTGGCACTGGTGCATCGAGATAAATATTTGGATTACAGCGACCTATTTGTCAGGGAAGCTCAATACAGTGGCGGACACCAGGTCACGAGTGTTCAATGACAACATCGAGTGGATGTTGAACCCCCACATTTTTGCTGAAATTATAGCTCACTACGGGACACCAGATATTGATCTCTTTGCGTCCAGGTTGAACCATCAGATACCAACGTATGTGTCTTGGGAACCAGACGCTGGGGCAATAGCTATGGATTCTTTTTCTATCCATTGGGGGAAATGGTTTTGCTACGCATTTCCCCCATTCTGCCTCATCAGTCGGGTATTGCAGAAAATTAAACTGGATTCTGCAACTGGCATATTGATCATTCCCGACAGGCCTACACAGCCACCCGCAACATTCGCAGAAGCCGTGCTGGGAGCCGCTCAGTGAACGTTTGTCCCCGGGTTCGGGGTTATTTGTTTATTATTATTTGTGCAATAAATATGCATTATTTTTCAGCCTGTTCCGACTGAACTGCATTAACAGCCTTCCTCCATCAGGATTGCGGCAGTGTGATAGCATGGACGTTGTCCAGGGCGTGAAATCACAGAGCTTTGAAATCTTCACGAAGTCACTCACGTGACTCCGAAATAAAATAGCAAGATTAAACGAGAACTTACCAAGTTCGAAGGTTGATCTTTATTTTATGAGGAGTTGCGGTGAGGAATTTCGTGCCCCCCCCGCTCCCACCCTCTATCATAAGGTCAACTGGTATGTTCTACGTTCTTCATCTTACTATTTTCACTCATGGTGCGTTCTGTGATTCCACGCCGCTGCTTTGAAGGATGCCGCGCATGCGTGCTGGCGGGGTCTTCACGAAATCCCTCACCGCAACTCCTCATAAAATAAAGATCAACCTTCGAACTTGGTAAGTTCTCGTTTAATCTTACTATGACAGCGCTGAAACAGGCCCTTCGGCCCACCGAGTCTGCACAGATCAGCGATCAACCATACACTAGCATTATCCTACACACTGGAGACAATTTACAATTTTTACCAAAACCAATTAACCTATAAATCTCCCAAATTTGGATGTGGGAGATAACTCACGCCGTCGCGGGGAGAACATTCAAACACCATACAGACAGCACCTGTAGTCAGAATCGAACCTGGGTCTCTGGTGTTGTAAGACAGCAACTCTACTGCCGTGCCACCATGCTGCCCCACTTTGTTCACATACAGTGCCACTCTGAATGGAAGCGCGGACTTTTCTGTGCCCATTCTCTAATCAATAATATTTACTTGTATTTATATTTATAAATTTTAGAATTTCAGACAAATTTCAGGAGTAAAGAGATTCTTCTGCAGTTGTATAGGGCTCTGGTGAGACCACATCTGGAGTATTGTGTACAGTTTTGGTCTCCTAATTTGAGGAAGGACATTCTTGTGATTGAGGCAGTGCAGCGTAGGTTCACGAGATTGATCCCTGGGATGGCGAGACTGTCATATGAGGAAAGATTGAAAAGACTAGGCTTCACTGGAGTTTAGAAGGATGAGGGGACATCTTAAAGAAACATATAAAATTATAAAAGGACTGGACAAGCAAGATGCAGGAAAAATGTTCCCAATGTTGGGCGAGTCCAGAACCAGGGGCCACAGTCTTAGAATAAAGGGAAGCCATTTAAGACTGAGGTGAGAACAAACTTTTTCACCCAGAGAGTTGTGAATTTGTGGAATTCCCTGCCACAGAGGGCAGTGGAGGCCAAGTCACTGGATGGATTTAAGAGAGAGTTAGAGATCTCGGGGCTAGTGGAATCAACGGATCTGGAGAGAAGGCAGGCACGGGTTATTGATTGGGGATGATCAGCCATGATCACAATGAATGGCGGTGTTGGCACCTGCACCTATTTTCGATGTTTCTATGTTTAATAATTGGCATTAACCATTCAGTCTTACTCAGGGAGATCACATCTGATGGAAAGTTGACATGGGACTGGTAAAGGGATGAGGCACTTGGCTATTAGAGTCATCACGTCACAGAGTGATGCAGCATGGAAACAGACCCTTCGGCCTAACTTGCCCACTCCAACCATCATGTCCCAGCTACATTCGTCCCACCAGCCCGCATTTGGTCCATATCCCTCCAAACCCGTCCTCTCCATGTACCTGTCAAACTGTTTCCTAAGCGTTGCGATTGTCCCAGCCTCAACTACCTTCTCTGGCAGCTCGTTCCATACACCCAACACCCTTTGCGTGAAAAAGTTAGCCCTCAAATTCCTATTATATCTTTTCCCCTTCACCTTAAACCAATGTCCTCTGGTCCTCGATGCACCTACTCTGGGCAAGAGACTGTACATTTACTATTCTATTCTGAGACTGGGATGAGACAAATTCTTGGGTCAGACTTACACGATACTTGGCACTTGATGGATGTTTTCTGACTATAGAGAGCAATCTCCTTGGATTTCCAAGACATCAAGATATTTATGAGCTTGAATATGACAGCACTGGGAAATACTGAGCTGATGTTATGTCTTTTAATGCATGTTGCAATGTTTTGCATTGCCATACAAGACGGAATCCAATTTTATAAATGTTTTTAGTTATTGCATCTGCCAAATTTGATTTATTTCAAGTTTTCCAGCCAAATAAATATATCTATCAAGTGATTGTCATAAAAAAAATGATTGCTAATGCAAGAAAAGGCCAAGATAATTCCTATGTCGATTGTCAGTCAAAATTCATTTAGAATTCACTTCTTCCAATCTGCTGGAATGTTTTTATCTCTGTAATATTGGAAATAAAGTGCAAATTAAAGTCACAGCAACTCATGTGGTACAAGAGACCAAATATCTCAGCTCTCTCATGGCAAATGAATGCTTCCAAATCTCTGTTCCAAGGTTGGATTTAAAGATAATTCTGCAGCGTTGAAATAGTTTTAATGCAAAATGTCATCTTCACAAAGAAAGGGACACATTAGTATTATGGTTTATTCACTACCAGATGAAAATAATTAGTTCATTGTAGCCTAGGTCAGGTACACAAAGGTTGTTTAGTCAGAAACTCTGCTTCATACAAAGTCTTTACTTTGGGCAGCAATTGTTCAGATGGCTGGGTTAAATTCGCTGGAGTCTTGAAGAGTCCTGCTTTCCACACCCGGAGTGTTGTCCCATTTACCTCCCGAGGGAATTCACCTCCATCACCATGACAAGAATGATCCCAAGAATGATTACGTTAACATATGATGAGCGTTTGATGGCACTGGGCCTGCACTCACTAGAGTTGAGAAGGATGAGTGGGTACCTCATTGAAACTTATCAACTAGTGATAGAAGGTGTACCTGGTCGCATTCTCAAAACCTGCATGGAGCAACTGGCTGGTGTTTTTGCAGTGGTCATTACTGAGGTCTGAGCTTCCCACCTGCTTTAAAGGGGCAGCAATAAAATTAATGCCTAAGAGGAGCTAGGTGACATGCCCCAATGACTACCGACCTGTGGCACTGACGTCTCTGGTTATGACAGAGCTGGAAACCTGCAACTCCATCTTTAACCTCACCAACAACACCACCTTTGTTCGGCAAATTACAGGTAATGATGAGTCAAAGTACAGAAGGGAGAACGATCGACTGATTGAATGGTGCCAGAACAACAACCTTGCTCTCAACGTCAGTAAGACCAACCAGCTGATTGTTGACTTCAGAAGCATGTCAGGGGTTATGGGGAGAAGGCAGGAAAATAGGGTTAAGAGAGAAAGACAGATCAGCAATGATTGAATGGCATAGTAGACTTGATGGGCCGAATGGCCTTATTCTGCTCCTATCACTTATAAACAAGTGGAAGCCCGAGGTTCCAGAAACAATCCTACTAACTTCCATTCATCATCATTTCTGCCTCATGATAATGCACACTCTCGGAACCATGCACTGAAGTCCAGTGTGCATCAGTTTTATGCAGCTAGCTTCGTGGGCCTTTTAGGTCCACTTGAAAGGAATAACATCCTGTTTCAAAGAGAGTACAAGACAGCAGTGAGTCATTTGGGTGATGGAAATCTCAGTGAGTCTGCCTGTGAAACAGCCCTTACCTTTGCCGTGTGTAGGAATGAACCACTGATGCTGGTTTACACCAAAATGCTGGAGTAACTCAGCGGGACCGGCAGCGTCTCTGGAGAGAAGGAATGGGTGATGTTTGGGTCGAGACCTGAAACGTCACCCATTCCTTCTCTCCAGAGAATATAAGGTCATGTGATAGGAGCAGAATTAGGCCATTTGGCCCATTATGTCTACTCCGCCATTCAATCATGGCTGATGTATCTCTCCCTACTCACCCAATTCTCCTGCCTTCTTCCCATAACCCCTGACACCGGTACTAATCAAGGATCTATCTATCTCTGCCTTAAAAATATCCATTGACATGGCCTCCACAGCCTTCTGTTGCAAAGAATTCCACCGATTCACCACTCTGTGACTAAAGACATTTCTCCTCAGCTCCTTTCCAAAGGTACAGATGCTGACTGTCCCACCGTTACTTCAGCATTGTGGCGTCTATCCTCACCTAACGGTGCATGGTGTAAGAAGCATTTAATAACAATCATCACCAGGTCGCCTTATTCCTTTCCCTTATTAGTTGAGGATAACAGTGTGCATTGTCCTGTGACTCGACAAACCACAAAGACTGGAGATAAGAAGACCTATCGGTTTGTGTCAGGTTTTCAGTAGCAAAAGTTACTCATCCGAGGTAGCTTATGAATCATATATCAGGGGCAATAAATTGAATGATTTCCTGAGCTATCAGACAGTCACTCTCTGTTTTTGTGTGCTGATAAACTATCAGTAGTTACTGCAATGCATTGCAATTCTCCAGCACTTTGAAATCTCTGTTCAATCAGAAAATCACACATAGCATTCATGTGGCAATTTTCACAAAACCAAATAGGCAGATATTTTTCTTGATATTTTTCTTGATAGATGTAATTGTAAAAGGAAAATTGGGTTCCATGTTACAAGCTAAATACACATATACATATAGTAATGTGTAGGAAGGAACTGCAGATGCTGGTTTAAACTGAAGATAGATGCCTGCTGAGTTACTCCAGCTGTTTGTGTCTATCATTCACATATAGTAATAATGGATTGAATTCTTGCTCCAAATAGGATAAGTTCTACCAGAAACACGAAGGAAGGTTTTGGATGTCGGTATGCTTGCATCCTATTGCATAAATCCTGAGACTGTTTAGACTTTACTTTTTAGAGGTTAAATACTCACCCATACTCTAGCACTATCCTGCACATTCGGTACATTTTACAATTTTACCGAAGCCAATTAACCTACAAACCCGCGTGACTTTGGAGTGTGGGAGGAAACCGGAGCACCCAGAGAAAACCTACGCGGTCACGGGGAAAACATACAAATTCCATACAGACAGCACCCGCAGTCAGGATCGAACCTGAGTCTCTGGCGCTGTAAGGCAGCAGCTCTACCACTGTGCTCCTTGCCGCCCTGTTGAAGGATTGCAGCTGGTGCATCTAGCAATGTGCTCCAGCCCATAGTATAACAAATAAAAAAGTTAAACAATAGGAAAGAGGAGTATGTGTGTAAGTCCTTCACGTCTCCTCCACAAAATGGCTGATTTATGACTTCACCACCAGTTTTCTGCCCTATTTTCCTAATCCCTTCAACATCCAGATACCTTTCAAATATATTTTTCGATGAGCCTCCACAGACCATATAACCATATAACAATGACAGCACGGAAACAGGCCCTCTCGGCCCCTCCAGTCCGTGCCGACCATTTGTTTTCCCCTAGTCCCATCTACCTGCACTCAGACCATACCCCTCCATTCCCTTCACGTCCATATACCTATCCACTTTACTCTTAAATGTTAAAATCGATCCTGCCTCCACCACTTCTGCTGGAAGCTCATTCCACACAGCCACCACCCTCTGAGTAAAGAAGTTCCCCCTCACGTTACCCCGAAACTTCTGTCCCTTAATTCTCATGTCATGCCCTCTTGTTTGAATCTTCCCTACCTTCAATGGGAAAAGCTTATCCACGTTAACTCTGTCTATTCCTTTCATCATTTTAAAGACCTCAATCAAGTCCCCCCTTAACCTTCTGCGCTCCAAAGAATAAAGACCTAACTTGTTCAACCTTTCTCTGTAACATAGTTGCTGGAACCCTGGCAACATTCTAGTAAATCTCCTCTGTACTCTCTCTATTTTGTTGACATCCTTCCTATAACTAGGCGACCAAAATTGTACACCATACTCCAGAATTGGTCTTACCAATGCCTTGTACAATTGTAACATTACTTCCCTACTCCTATATTCAATGCTCTGATTTATAAAGGCCAGCACACCAAAGGCTTTCTTTACCACCCTATCTACATGCGATTCCAAACTGGGTTAGAGAATTACAAAACTTCATCATCAACACGAGGGGTGAAATTTATGTGTTGTTATTATTTGCATGTTATTTGTGAATTATTGATAAAATATTCAGTTCAGTTTAGTTTATTGTCACGTGTACCGAGGTACAGTGAAAAGCTTTTGTCATGTGCTAACCAATCAGTGGAAAGACGAGACATGATTACAACTGTGGCGTCCAGAGTGTACAGGTGCACGATAAAGAGAATAATATTTATTGCAAGATAAAGTCTAATTAGAGATAGTCCGAGGGTCTCCAGTGAGGTAGACAGTAGCTAAAGACCACTCTCCAGTTACCGATAGAATGGTTCAGTTGCGTGATAACAGCTGGAAAGAAACTCCTTGAATCTGGAGATGTGCGTTTTCACATTTCTGTACATCTTGCCTGATATAAAAATATCATTCAATCATTGAGTTGAAGATGTCCAAGCAAAGCCTTACTAGACTGATGGGCAAAGCTGGTAATAGCTGGTAAGATGAGAGGGGATCATATAGAAACGCGTATAATTCTTAAGGGATTGGACAGGCTAGATGAAGGAAAAATGTTCCCGATGTTGTGGCAGTCCAGAACCAGGGGTCAAAGTTTAAGAATAAGGGGAATAAGAGGAAAACTTTTTCACCCAGAAAGTTGTGAATTTGTTGAATTCTTTGCCACAGAACGCAGTGGAGGCCAATTCATTAGACGTTTTCAAGGGAGAGTTAGATATAGCTCATAGGGCTAATGGAATCAAGGGATATGGGGAGAAAGCAGGAACTGATTTTGGGTGATCAGCTATGACCAAATTGAATGGTGGTGTTGGCTCGAAGGGCCTAATGGCCTACTCCTATTTTCCATGTTTCTATGTTTCGATGAATATAGAACCATAGATGACAAGGCAAGTGCAATCGCACCATTTAAAAAACAAAGTTGCTGCCTTATGCCCCTGTCGCACTTAGGAAACCTGAACGGAAACCTCTGGAGACTTTGCGCCCCACCCAAGGTTTCCGTGCGGTTCCCGGAGGTTCCCGGAGGTTTTTGTCAGTCTCCCTAATTACACAAACACAGTATAACTGATGCCAATTTTTCCAATAAGAACATGACTTATTAATGCACTAACATAAAATATGTCTGTAATAATCCATTAATGTATATATGATGGATCATTGTAAATCATTTACTAGCCGCAGTCCAACGATTTCCACTTATTTGTATTGCATCCACAGGTAGGAAATGAGAACATCATTTTTCGGGGGTTTTAACAGGTGATGTAATTACTCTGGTGCCTTCTTCCTGCAAGTTGAGTTTTGTTTTTGGAAATCAACTATTAACTACTATTTTTTTGGGGGGGAGGGGAAAGATGTGGGGAATTGATGGGAAAATTGAATGTGGGGAAAATAAACAGGGTTAGTTTGTGATTTGAGTAAGAATGGTTCTTGATTATTGGTGTGTGAATTCAAAGGACAATAGGCCTGTTTCTGTGCTGTACCTCAAGTTCACTATATGGCAAGTAACATTTACTATAGAGAGATTGAAGAATTATCGCGGGGTCTTATACGGTCAAAAACCCGAAAAGACTAAAGGGCCTGTCCCACTTGCCGATTTTTTCGGCAACTGCCGGCATCATTGGCTGACGTATCAGGTCACCGAAAAAATTTGCGGCGTGATGCGGTCGTGATGTGGCGGTGACGTGCAGCGTTTTTTCAAGTGTCGCAACATTTTTTTGTCGTCGCTGGATTTTGAAATGTTCTAAATCTTTTGGCGACACTGTTATGACGCCGGCAGTCGCCGAATAAAATCGGCAAGTGGGACAGGCCCTTAAGCCTTCTATGTGTCGAGCCACCTAGAGTTAAATGAGGTAAACATATAACGGGTGCAAAGTTATCGAGGGAAATGAGTAATGATGTGTTGAACTATCCAAATTACAAAAGAAGAGGTGCATCAAACCTTATAAGAATCTAGGGAAAACACAGTTTCACCATCTTTAGCCATGGAAAGCATCCAGAAGATTGAAGGACAAGCCAGAACAAGGACATTCCCTCTCTCTCCATCTCTCCCCCTCCCAGGTCACACCAGCTTCTCGTTTTCACCCAACAGCTAACAATGGCCTGTTTCCTTTATCATCGTTACATTTTTGCATATCTTTCATTCATTGTTCTTTATCTCTCTACATCATCGACTATATCTCTCCTTTCCCTTTTCCCTAACTAGTCTGAAGAAGGGTCTCGACCTGAAACATCGCCCATTCCTTCTCTCCCGAGATGCTGCCTGTCCCACTGAGTTACTCCAGACCAATCAAAGATAGTCTGAGGGTCATCGATGAGGTTGATGGTAGTTCAGGACTGCTCTCGAGTTGCAATAGAATGGTTCAGTTGCCTGACAACAGCGTAAGATGGTTCAGTTTGTAAGTTCATAAGTGATAGAAACAGAACTATGCCATTCAGCCCATCAAATCACTCCGCCATTCAGTTGCTTTTGTGTCGATCTGCAGCCTGACATCAGTGTTGGGCAAGTTACTGAAGGGGATTCTGAGAGATAGGATCCAGTATTTGGATAGGCAAGCAGTGATTAGGGATAGTCAGCATGACTTTGTGTGTGGAAAATCATGCCTTACAAACTTGATTTTTGAAGCGGTCGACAGACGAGAGCAGGGTGATGGACGGTTCCTAATTGGACTTTTGCAAAAACTTCAACAAAGTCCCACAGAGTTTCACAGTCTACAGGGCGGCATGGTGGTGCAGCGGTAGAGTTGCTGCCTTGCAGTGCCAGAGACCCTAAGGGGTGCTGTCCATACGGAGTTTGTACGTTCTCACTGTGACCGCGTGGGTTTTCTCCGGGTGCTCCGGTTTCCTCCCACATTCCAAAGACGTGCATGTGTGTAGGTTAATTGGCTTCTGTAAAGTCGTCCCAATGCGTATGGGATAGAACTAGTGTATGGGGTGATCGCTGGTCGGCGCCAACCTGGTGGGCTGAAGGGCCTGTTTCCACGCTGTATCTATTATAAACTAAAGTGGGCTAGTCTGGAATGTTTGATAACATGGTATTAGGGTGAGCTAGCCAACTGGATTTAAAATTGTCTGGTTGGAAGGAGTCAAAGGGTGGCAGTGGAGACTTTTCTGATCGGAAGCCCGTGACTAGTGGAGCGCCATAGGGATCTGTGCTGGGTCTTCTGTCATTTCTCTTCCATATTAACAATTAATGATTGCGACAAGTGCGACAGTCCTGATTCAGGCTATTGATTCGCGACCATCTGAAAGATCATTTAGACGCACATTTTAGTGCAGTATTTTTCAGATGAGATGTTAAAAAGCAGACCCCTCTACGGGGAATTCGTAGAATTCTTTTAAGAACCGTTCAGTTCAGTTTATTGTCACGTGTACTGAGGTGCAGTGAGAAGCTTTTGTTGCGTACTAACCAGTCAGCGGAAATAAACAATACATGAGTACAACCGAGCCATTCACAGTGTATAGATCCATGATAAAGGAATGCAAACCAATAAAGACCCGTCAAAGATAGTCCGAGGGTCACCGATGAGGTAGATAGCAGTTCAGAACTGCTCTCTAGTTGCGATAGGATGGTGCTGTTGCCTGATAACAGCGTAGGATAGTTCAGTTCATAAGATATAGAAGCAGAATTAAGCCATTCAGCCCATCAAGTCTACTCCACCATTCAATCATGGCTGATCTGTCTTTCCCTCATAACCCCATTCTCCTACCTTCTCCCCATAACCCCTGATACCAGGTGATCTGTTTCTGTTATAGAAACATAGAAAATAGGTGCAGGAGGAGGCCATTCATCCTTCGAGCCATCACCACCATTCATTGTGATCATGGCTGATCGTCCCCAATCAACAACCCGTGTTCTTATGTTAACCAAACTATACCCCTCATTTCACAATATAAATTTAACTTGTCTGGTCACTATCATATCGTTCTTTGAGAGAGTTTGTTGCAAGTCTATTGCCTGCCACACTTTCTTGTGCATTAGTACAATAATTACTCTTGGAAACATGTCTTTGATATGTCTATAGCTTTGCATGAATGCAATTATTTATTTTACAGTATGAAGGAAAAAAATCTTAACTTTGTTGATGTATTGAAGATCTAAGCCAAGTGCTCACAATTCCCCAATTCAATCCGATTCAGCACTGCTGTCTGGATGTCACTTGGACCTTAAAACTTTGTTTAAGAAGGAACTGCAGATGCTGGAAAATCGAAGGTAGACAAAAATGCTGGAGAAACTCAGCGGGTGAGGCAGCATCTATGGAGCGAAGGGAATAGGCAATGTTTCGGGTAGGGATCCTTCTTCAGACTGATGGGAGGGGGGAGGAGGGGGGCGGGAAGAAGAAAGGAAGAGGCGGGCCTTCTCCATGGCCAGAGTGAGGACCACCGTAAATTGGAGGAGCAGCACCTCATATTTCGCTTGGGCAGTTTACACCCCAGCGGTATGAACATTGACTTCTCTAATTTCAGGTAGACCCTGCTTTCTCCTCCCCTTCTCAGCTCTCCCTCAGCCCACTGTTTCCGCCTCTTCATTTCTCCTTCCCGCACCCCCCACCCTCACGTCAGTCTGAAGAAGGGTCTCGACCCAAAACGGTGCCTATTTCCTTCACTCCATAGATGCTGCCTCACCCACTGAGTTTCTCCAGCATTTTTGTCTACCTTGGACCTTCAACCTAATCAATATTCTACAGGAGATGACTTCCCAATTTTTTGTTATGTTTTTTATGATTTTATTGCCCATACATATGCTACTCTGATAACATAGGAGTGAAGCCTTATAGTAGATAACCATTGTATGGTTCAATCATAGCCAGAAAGGGTACACCTGAATTCTCTGCATACAGTATAAATAGCACATGTCCCAACAGAATCACAGTTAGTCATTGAGTCTTACAGCATGGAAACAGACACAACTTGCCCACACCGGCCAACATGTCCCATCTACACTGGTCCCACCTGCCTGCATTTGGCCTGTATCCCTCTAAACCTGCCCTGTCCATGTGCCTGGCTAAATGTTTCCTTAACGTTGATATAGTGCCTGCCTCAACTACCTCCTCCATTAGCTCGTTCCATATACCCATCACCATTTGCGTGAAAAGGTTACCCCTGAAGTTCCTATTAAATATTTCCCCCCTCACCTTAAACCTACGCCACTCGGTTCTCGAACAGAATGAGATATTTTTTTGCATATCTCATTCATATCTCTATATCACCGTCTATATCCCTCCTTTCCCTTCCGGACTTTCCCTTCAGGAACTGATCCTGAATCTATAGAACATTGTGTCTATCTTTTTGTGTCTATCTTCGGTTTAAAACAGCATCTGAATTTCCTTCCTATACAGTGAGGGTGCTGATATGGAATGTCAAATCTTTCTGTTACGTTAAACAAAATTTACCCCTCACTTAACAATATAAATATAACATCATATTGATTTTTATCATATGATCATTGTCATTGGTCTTTGACGGAATTTGGTGCATGTAAATTGCCTGCCACATTTACATTTATAATAATACAGTAATTACTCTTTGGAAAAATTACTTTGATATGTGTAAGACATTTTGTGAATGCAAATATTTAGAGTTACAAGTTGGTGCAGCGGTAGAGTTGCTCTATTACAGCGGCAGAGACCTGGGGTCAATCCTGGGTCTCTGGTGCTGTAAGGCAGCCCACCCGTAATCCTGACTATGGGTACTGTCTGTACGGAGTTTGGACGTTCTCCCCAAGGACGTGTGTGGGTTTTCTCCGGGATCTCCGGTTTCGTCCCACACTTCAAAGATGTACTGGTTTGTAGGTTAATTGGCTTGGTATGGTTGTAAAATTGTTTCAAGTGTGTGCAGGGTTGTGTTAATGTGTGGGGATCGCTGGTCACCGTGGACTCGATCGGCCGAAGGGCCTGTTTCCACATTGTATCTCCAAAACTAAACATTCAGCAGAGATGGCAAACCCAGAGCCAGCTGAGCACATGAATGCAAAAGACTTCATGGTGCCACTGGTAAAAGGACCCAATTGTTCATCAGATATCCTGGCCAACATTCATCTTCAACTCAAAGCTAATTAACTGGTGGAGTGTCTCCTTTGTTGATTGTGGAACGTTAGTGTAAGCAAATCAGAGTAAGTGAATCAAGTTCATCGCAGCATTGGTTCTGGAACAGCTCCTTCCAAGACCGCAAGTAATTGCAGAGAATAGTGGATGCAGCCCAGACCATCACACAAACCAACCTCCCTTCCATTGACTCAATTTACACTTCGGACTGCCTCGGCAAGACCACCAGCATAATCAAGGATGAGTCTCACCCCGGACACTCCCTCTTCTCCCCTCACCCATCCGGCAGCAGCTCTGGAGAAAAGGAATCGGTGACGTTTCAGGCCGAGACTCTTCTTCACCTTCTGAACTGCATTCTGAACTTGCCAGCTTATTTTCAGCAGCTGGTGCATGTGGACCTCCATTCTCTTTGCATCTCCCCCTTTCCAAACATCTCACCATTCAAGTATACTAACCTGCCTTCCAGTTTTTGCCACTAAAGTGTATGATCTGACATTTATCGACATTATACTGCATTATACTTACACTTTACAGTGGTATATACAAAGAGTAGAGCACTTCTGAAAGTGGCACCAGTCCAATGTTACACCTTCCAGAGTCATAGACTGATACAGTGTGGAAACAGGTCCCTCGGCCGTACTCGCCCACACCGGCCAACATGTCCCAGCTACACTAGTCCCACCTGCTCTCGTTTGGTCCATATCAAATCTGTCCTATCCATGTACCTGTATAACTGTTTCATAAATGTTGGGATAGTCCCTGCCTCAACTACCTCCTCTGGCAGCTTGTTCCATACACCCATCACCCCTTGTGTGCAAAAGGTTACCCCTCAGATTCCTATTAAATCTTTTCCCCTTCGCCTTAAATCTATGATCTCTGGTCCTCGATACACCTACTCTGGGCATGAGACTCTGTGCATCTACCCGATCTATTCCTCTCGTGAATTTATACACCTGAAGAAGATCAGAAGAGAGTCAAAATCTGATCAAAATCAGAGAATTCCTATATGAAATGATTGCTTTTTATTTATTTTTCTATTACTTCTCAAATGGATGTTTTCCACGTGCCATATCACAGTAAAACTGTCTTTGCAGGTGAATCCGGCAGCATTAATCAATAATGTTTTATTACTAAAGTGTTTAATCAATAATGTTTTATTATTAATGTTTAATGTTTTATGTATCATTCTTAACTGTCACTGTATGTCACGTTGTCACTTGCGGGCAGAGCACCAAGGCAAATTCCTTGTATGTGAAGACTTGGCCAATAAACTTATTCATTCATTCATTCATTGCTCACAGCTGTCGTCTCAGTTAACCCCATATGGCAATTAGCAGTACGCACAGTCATTGCACAGAGTCCGAGATTGACAGTCTAAGCCTCTCAAATTGACACTGCAGACCCTCGATATTGGAGCAATGGTGTTCCGTGATAAATAGATCTCAAACCTTCACAAAACTCATTTTTCTATGAGGTATCGAAGAATTAACATGAACCCACTGACATTTTTCGCAGTCCCGAGGAAGCAAAATAAATTGACTGGCAGAAATCCTTCCGAAAAAAACTATGAGATTTGTCTGACTTTCAGTTTTAATACTTCTGCTCTCAACTGAAATTGAAGTAATCAACTGCTGCAATTACCTGTAGCAAAGCCAGCTTGGGTCCTTGACATCTTCAGAATAGTTATTTTCAGCCTTCCATCAGCGAGGTGAATGTGCAGTGCTGCAAGAGCTCCGTGCAATTCATGGTACAGCAGCAGTCCGTCTGTGTTCCAGGTGCGGAACTGGAAACCAACCGTGACTCCTTCCATTTGTGCTGGGCTGGGCAGCAGCAAGTAGCTGCTTGGACCCATGAATGTGACGGGGATGCTGTGTGCCTCTGAGCATGAGAAACTAACGTTGCCCTGAAGGAACAAGAAGTAAAGAAAAAGACGCATCACGTATAAATTATGCGGCACGGCGGTAGAGTTGTTGCCGTACGGCGCCAGAGACCCAGGTTTGATCCTGACCATGGGTGCTGTCTGCACGGAGTTTGTACACTCTCCCCGTGACCGCGTGGGTTGCTGCTAACCAATTGTGCTCCCATCACTTATGATCTTATGATCTCATTTCAAGTAACCTTTTGGGGTGGAAGATTGCAACCTTCACGTGGTCCGCCCTGTCTCGACTAATGCAATCAACGCGACGTGCAAAAACAGATGATCAAATAGAACAAGTTGTCCAACAACTTTAGGCTGCGCACGCCACACGACAGAAGAAGAAGAAGTAACCCTCGCATTCCCTTCCCCCTTCCCATCCCCCACCCGCATCATTCTACTAGTTCCACTGCTTGCATCCTTGTATCCTTTAGTTATCACCTCTCCCCCAGCCAACAATGGGCCATTATGGGCTCCACCCTTCGTGAGATCATCTGATGACCGCCCTGGTTTGATCTGGCCTTTTCTTACCTCCAGTTCCCTGCCCTATACTTTCAATCTGAGGAAGGGTCCCCACCCAAAACATCACCCACCCTTTTTCTCCTGACCCACTGAGTTACTCCGGCACTTATCCTCAATAAATATCTCAATAAGCAGGCCCTTCAGCCCAACTTGCCCGCACTGGCCAACGTGTCCTAGATACACTAGTCTCACCTGCCCGCGTTTGGTCCACATCCCTCCTACCCTGTTCTATCCATGTACCTGTCTAACTGTTTCTTAAACGTTGGGATAGTCCCAGCCTCATCTACCTCCTTTGGCAGCTTGTTCCATACACCCACCATCCTCTGTGTGAAAATGTTACCCCCTCAGGTTTCTATTAAATCTTTTCCCCTTCACCTTAAACCTATGTCCTCTGGTCCTCGAATCACCTACTCTGGGCAAGAGACACTGTGCGTATACCCTGATGATGCCTGTAAATTGTGTTAAGTGTGTGTCTTGGTTTTTTTTTTATAATGTCATGACTGCAGGAATGAAATTTCGTTCAAACCTTGTCTGTTTGAATGACAATAAAATACATTCTATTCTATTCTATTCTATAATAATACTTACATCCCATTAATGAATTGAACAAAACATTTTTGCGAAATGTTTATTGACATTGCCAAAAGAATATGTGTTTAATTCTTTCACAATGTCAACATTGGTAGCCCCATGGTAATTGCCGTTCTGATGGACGGCCTTCCCAACCCATTGCTTCCATAAAATCGCAGCTAAATTGTGACCTACTTTAAGGCAATTAAAGATGGGGAGTAAACATCAGGCCTGCTAACAATATATTCCATAAATGGGAAAATAATTTCACACTGAGTCCAATCAATTAGTCACCACAAAATAGAAATATTGGCTATTTTATTTCAGAGAAAACGCATTTCCCTAATATGCAAACAGCCCCGGACACCCATTGTTAATCGATACAGCCGTCAGACTCCAGAAAAGATATTTGGGCTCCAATTACAAAGCAAATTAACAAAGAGCACTGGGATGAGACATATGTCACCAACTTCCCTTGGTGCCAATAAATGTGGAGAACCTTTGTAACTGGGGTCTACACGGATATTCCTGTGGCCTTTTATACATTCTAACAATTAGATCTTCCAGGTTAATGACTGCTGGCATTAACAAGACAATGATAGTGATTATATGAGTGAGTGAATAATCCAGAGGCAGGCCCACTGATCCATTGATACATAAAACTTCTATCAAGGCAACTGGGGAGTGTAAATTTAGTTCATAAACTAATCTGTCACAACACACAATAAGCAACGAAGACCAGTGAAGTTATAAAAGACATTGGTGAGGCCGCATTTAGAGTATCGTGTTCAGTTCTGCGCACCGTGTTACAGGAAAGACGTTCATAAGTGATAGGAGCAGAATTAGGTCATTCGGCCCATCAAGTCTACTATGCCATTCAATCATGGCTAATCTGCCTTGCCCTCACAACCCCATCCTCCTGCCTTCTTCCCATTGCAACCTTTACCAATTGATAATCTATCCCTGCCTTTAAAATATCCATTGACGGCCTTCATGGCTGTCTGTGGCAGTGAATTCCACACGACACACTGCGGGCGGCCTCAGCGGCGACTGCGGAGGTTCATGGCCCCGACCACGGGGGAACAATGGAGGAGGACTGACTGTACTTTGTGCCTTCCATCACAAAGCTGTGGTGGTTGATGTTTGTGAAATTTTACTGTGTATGTGTGTGCTATTTTGATTGTACTGCCTGCTGGCAAGTTCATTTCACTGCACTTTATTGTGTATGTGATGAATAAAACTGATTGATTGATTGAGATTCACCACCCTCTGACTAAAGACATGCCTCCTCATCTCCTT
Organism: Okamejei kenojei; assembly: GCA_035221665.1. NCBI lineage: Eukaryota > Metazoa > Chordata > Chondrichthyes > Rajiformes > Rajidae > Okamejei > Okamejei kenojei. Next base: position 13,527,333 of record CM069137.1, read on the forward strand.
CCGAAAGGAACGTGCTTGGATTCTGAAGCTATGCCCTCTGGTTGTAGACCCTCCGACTAGTGGAAACATCCTCACCACATTCAGTCTGTTCAGCCAAGTTGGAAAAGGTTCAGAGAAGATTTACAAGGATGGTGCCAGGACACGAGGATCTGAGTTATAGGGGGAGGTTGATCAGGCTGGGACTCTATTCCTAGGAGAGCAGAAGGATAAGGGATTATCTTATAGAGGTGTATAAAATCAGGAGAGGAATAGATCAAGTTAGATGCTCAGTCCCTTGCCCACAGTTGGGGAATCGAAAACCAGAGAGCATAGGTTTAAGGTGAAGGGGGAAAAATTTAATAGGAATCTGAGGGGTAACATTTTCACACAAAGGATGGTGGGTGTATGGAATGAGCTGCCAGAGGGCGTAATTAAGGCAGGGACTATTACAAACATTTAAGAAACATTTAGGCAGGTACATGGATAGGACAGGTTTAGAGGGATATGGGCCAAATGCAGGTCAGTGGGAGTAGTGTAGATGGGACATGTTGGTCGGTGTGGGCAAGTTGGGTCGAAGGGCCTGTTTCCACGTTTTATGAGTCTATGATTCTCTAACTAGAAAACTACTGGATTGTCATCTGGCTCACTAAAGTTATTTTGTCTAGGAAATTTGTTTTGCTGATTCAGTCCACCTGTAAAGGATTCCGGAATAACAATAATATTGCTGCCCTTAGCTGTCATTTGAAATGGCTCAGACGCACTCAGATGTAGCAATCTGATACTGAGCCTACTGTTCGGAAGCCAAGAGGTTGATGTGACAAATCTCTTAACAATTAGATTTAGTTTACTTTAGAGAGGCAGTGCAGAAACAGGCCCTTCGGCCCACCGAGTCCACGCAAACAAGCGATCCCCGCACATCAACACCATTCAACACACATTAGGGACAATTTACACACAAACCAAGCCAATCAACCTACATACCTGGACGACTTTGGAGTGTGGGAGGAAACCGAAGATCTCGGAGAAAACCCACGCGGTCACGGGGAGAACGTACCAACTCCATACAGACAGCACCCGAGGTCGGGATCGAACCCGCGTCTACGGCGCTGCAAGCGCTGTTAGGAAGCCACTCTACCGCTGCGCCACGGTGGCTCAGCTGGAAGAGTAACTGCCTCAGTGTGTCAGAGGATGGGTTCGATCCTGACCTCGGGTGCTATCTCTGTGGGGTTTTCACCTTCTCCCTATGATCATGTGGATTTCCTCCAGGTTCCTCTGACACCCCAAGGATGTGCCCGTCAACAGGTTAATTGTCCACTGTAAACTTCCTCCTGTGTGAATATGAGCGGTGGATTCCTGGGGGAATTGATGAGAATATGAGGGGCATTTTTAAAAATATCAAATGAATGTAGGATTAGAATAATGGGTGGTTGATGACTCGATGGGCCAAAGGGCCTGTTTCTGCTCTGTGTCTCTCTGATTCACTTTAAACAGAAAGCTTCCCCCCCCTCCACTTGCTCTATTATAACTCGAGGGTTTACTGTATTGGATTAAAACTTGAAAGAAGAGTTAAATTTGGACCTCACCTTGGAAGAAGCTAACGACAGAAGAAGCTGACATACAGGAAGCAGCATGCGAGGCTGGGAAAGCACATCTCGCAAACCCTCAGCATAGGAGCACCGCAAGGCTGCGTACCCTCCCCTCTGTCTGACTCCTCTGTCAAGCTTCTCAAGTTTGCGGACGACAAAACCCTGATTGGACTGATCCAGGATGGGGAAGAATCTGCTTACAGACAGGAAGCGTCCTGGTGCCCTCGCAACAAACTGGAGCTCAATGCTCTTAAGACAGTGGAATTAATAGCAGACTTTAGGAGAGCTCCCCCTCCCCTCACCCCACACACCATCAACAACACCACAGTCACATCTGTGGAGTCCTTTAAGTTCCTGGGAACCGTCATCTCCAAGGGCCTTAAATGGGGGGGCTACCATCGACTCGAAGTGATGCTGGCTCGAAGGGCCGAATGGCCTACTCCTGCACCTATTGTCTATTTTCTATTGACTCCATAGTCATAAAAAGCACAATAGAGGATCTACTTCCTGCGGCAGCTGAGGAAACACAATCTGCCACAGGCAATGATAGTCCAATTCTATATGGCCATTGTAGAGTCTGTCCTCACCTTCTCCATCATGGTCTGGTTTGGCTCAGCCACCAAGCATGACGTCTGGAGGCTGCAGCGAATCGTCCGATCAGCTGAGAAGGTTATTGGCTGCAACTTTCCCTCCATTGACGAACTGTACACTGTAAAGGCCAGGAAGCGAGCGGGTAAGATCATCTCTGACCCCTCTCTCCCTGGTCACAAACTCTTTGAATCACTTCCCTCTGGAAGGCGACTCTGGACTGTCAAAGCTGCCACAGCCAGACATAAAAACAACTTTTTTTCCGCGAGTTGTAGCTCTACTCAATAACCAAAAATCTGTCGCCTCCTTTACCTCCGGTATTTTATTTAATTCATATGTTTAATCAATAATGTTTCATTGTTAATGTTTAAAGTTTTATGTGTCATTCCTAACTGTCACTGTATGTCATGTTGTCACTTGTGTGTGGAGCACCATGGCTAATTCCTTGTATATGAATACTTGGCCAATAAACTTAATCATTCATTCATTATTCATTCATTCAGATATTATCCGTTCACATAAAAAGCCTATCAATTGAATCCTGCAGATTAATATCCTGAGCACTCTAAAGCTATATTCATGATATTTACGTGCGGTTGTTCAACACGATTAATAAGGCATAATTCCTACACTTCAGAAGATGCTTTATTAATCCTTTTGATTTGTAGCGGTGCAGCTCTTCCAGGGACTGTGGCATGGTAGAGAATATGAAATTGGATTTAGAAATGGACATGATGCCTCAAGAACATGGAATAGCTTTATTATGTTTTAGAGGATACTTTAATGACATTAGACCCAGATGCACCTTCTCAACTCTACCCAAACGATATGACTTTGACAGCTTTGGTAAGCAACCATTCAGCAAGGTTATGCTTACCTTCGCCGATCGGAGCAGTGAGTGTAAGAGTCAGAAAGTCTCATTACAGCTCTAGAAAACTTTGACTCGTTTGCATATGGAATACCGCATGCAGTCCTGATTACCACATTTTTGGAAGGATGCGGAGGGTTATGAATCGGTAGTCGGCTGTGGGAGGCATCCCCAAGGAATAAAAATGGATGGGCGAGTAGAGGGTCGTGGGGTCCAAGGAAGTAGATGGCTGGAGGCCTGCAACAGCCTGGGACTTGCCTGGAACAGGCACCGTTAACAAAAACTAGATTTTGGAGAACTAAGAAAGAGCAAATGAGTATAATCCCACATGCCGGTTCTAATTCCATGGCATCTGAGGCTGCAATTATCAATATATTCATTTAATAATTTTTACTTTAAGTGTTTAGTGGAAACAGGCCCTTCGCCTCACTAAGTCTGAGCTGACAAGCAATCCCCACACACTAACACAATCCTACACACACTGGGGGCAATTTTTTACAACTTTACCAAATCAATTAGCCTACAAACGTAGGATAGACACAAAAAGCTGGAGTAACTCAGCGGGTGAGGCAGCATCTCTGGAGAGAAGGAATGGGTGACGTTTCGGGTCGAGACCCTTCTTTAATGCTGCCTATCCCGCTGCCTGTCCCGCTGAGATGCTGCCTGTCCTGCTGTTATTCCAGCTTTTTGTGTCTATCTTCTGAAAAATAATCAAAGGCTCAAAGAGAATTCCAAAGACTCATTGTTATACGAGAATTTTCCTGAACAGTCTGTGACCCATAGCACAGTGACTATAGCGCTCCAGCCGGTAGCACTATATTAAGAACCCATAGCGCTCCAGCCGACAGCTCTTTGTTTAAATTCCCACGCGTTAAACCTGGAGCAGGACAAACAGTGACTCTGCAGGGAAGGAATGGGTGACGTTTCTGGTCGAGACCTTTCTTCAGACTGAACTGAATTAAGTATTAAAATCCGCATTTAACAACACAAAATCGTACATCAGTATTCTTATCGCATTTCCGCACAAAATACAGAAAATCCGTTCTACTTGGCAGCTCTGAAATGTCAAGTGGACCATGTTCACTGCACGACCCTCATCAACATTTATGGGCGGCACGGTGGAGCTGCGGTAGAGCTGCGGCCTTACAGCGCCAGAGATCCGGGTTCGATCCTGACTACAAGTGCTGTCTGTACGGAGTTTGCACGTTCTCCCCACATGGGTTTTTCACTGAGATCATCGGTTTCCTCCCACACTCCAAAGATGTACACGTTTGCAGGTTAATTGGCTTATTATAAATGTAATATTGTCCCTAGTGTGTTTAGTGTAGTATTAATGTGTGGGGATCACTGGTTGGTGCGGACTTGGTGGGCCGAAGGGCGCTGTATCACTAAACTAAACTAAACAATATTCATCACCTCCTCAAAAAACATCATCACTTTTTAACATGACCTTCTCCGTACATAACCATAATGACGATCCCTAATGATTATCCAAATGCTAGTGAATCATTTCCCTACAAATCTGCAGCTCCTTCCCACACATTTAGCCTACAAACATGTACATCTTTGTAGTGTGGGAGGAAACCGGAGCTCTCGGAGAAAACCCACGCAGGTCATGGGGAGATTGTACAAATTCGGTACAGGCAGCACCTGCAGTCAGGATTGAACCCGGGTCTCTGGGGTTGTAAGGCAGCAACTCTACCACTGTGCCACCGTGCCACCCTGTGTATTGAAGGTCTCTGCCTCCAAATTATTTTCAGGCTATGAGCTCTAGACATGCAATGCTCTATGGACAATTCTGTTTCCACCAACTCCTACCTAATCATTCTATGGCCCACCTTTTAACTGTGCACCCTAAATGATCAATTTGCAAGTGGAAATTATTTTTCCTTGTTCTTCCTGTCAAGAACTCTCCTAATTTTGTGTTCATCAATCCTCAGCTAGCTCTGTTCCAAAAATCCAAAAAACCCTAACTAAACTAGGCTAGATAGTCTTCTCTCAAAATTATAATTCAAATTTCTGCACAAATCTGTGTAGATCACCTGTGCACTGTCACATTAGTCCTGTTGTGTGATGATTAGAACTACATACAATATCATAGACAATAGACAATAGGTGCAGGAGTAGGCCATTCGGCCCTTTGAGGCAGCACCGCCATTCACTGTGATCTTGGCTGATCATCCACAATCAGTACCCCGTTCCTGCCTTCTCCCCATATCCCCTGACTCCGCTATCTTTAAGAGCTCTGTCTAAATCCCTCTTGAAAGCATCCAGAGAATTGGCCTCCACTGCCTTATGAGGCAGAGAATTCCACAGATTCACAACCCTGTGTGAAAAACATTTTCCTCATCTCCGTTCTAAATGGCCGAACCCTTATTGTTGAACTGTGGCCGCAGTAACAGTGGTGCATCGCTAGAGTTGCTGCCTTAGAGACCCGGGGTCAATCTTGACTTCAGGTGCTGTCTGTACAGAGTTGTACATTCTCCCCGTAAACCGTACATTTCTCTGGGTGCTCCATTTTCCTACCACACTCCGAAGACGTACAGATTTGCTGGTTTATTGGCTTTGGTAAAGATTGTAAACTGCCCCTTGTGTGTAGGATAGTGCTAGTGTATATGAATCGCTGGTTGGCGTAGACTTGGTGGGCCGAAGGGCCTGTTTCCACGTGGTATTTCTAAAATTAAACTAAAAAGTACTATTGTGATGTTACCAGAACTACACACAGTATTCCAGCCACGGCCTAATTACTATTGTATGCAGTGCCCGCAAATTTGAAGTTATATTCTACACCTTACCCAGTAAAGGCCAAAATATCATTTTCTGTACCCGCCTTAACCATGTTATCTGCAAAGTCTTCACAAGGCATTCCTACTTTGAAGAAGTTTTCCTCCACAAACAAAACCATTATTTTCCCACCACTACTGCACCTGTTGTCGAGTTCAGCAGAAATTCTAGACTTGACTGGTGTAATAGGATCACTGCTCAGGTGTTCGATTTGCTCCACCGCAGGGTTAAGACTAAGTTAGTAATTTTATTTCCATCTGCTTGCAAGCTCCATTAGTTTGAGATGGTCTGCCAGATGGTATTTCTGGAGGTGCCATCTGTCTGAATGGGTGAGACACTGAAGGTCTCTTCTTTCCATTGACAGCTCTAAACCACTGCTCTCTCTCTGTCTCAGGGGATCCCTTCATCCCTTCATCCATCTATCCCAGTAAACTCGGATCTCCTGAAGCGTGAAAACTGTCAAGAGAGCAAATAAAACTGGATCTGAATAAATTAAAGGTTGGGTAAGGGGACAGCATGGTGGCGCAGCGGTAGAGTTGCTGCCTTACAGCGCCAGAGACCCGGGTTCGATCCTGACTACTGGTGCTGTCTGTACAGATTTGTACACTCTCCCCGTGACCTGCATGGGTTTTCTCCGGGAGCTCCGGTTTCCTCCCATACTCCAGACATACATGTTTGTAGGTTCATTAGCTTGGTAAAATTGTAACAATTGTCCCCAGTGTGTAGGATAGTGTGCGGGCATCGCTGGTCGGTGCGGACATGTTAGGCCAAAGGGCCTGTTTCTGTATCTCTAAATTAATCTAAACAAAGTTATAGAATATCAATTGAATTCATGTAAGTTTCCCTGTAATATTGTCCTTACAATATAAGTATAACAAATAATACACATAGGTAGTTTTGATGAAACAATTCAAAACTTTGAAGCAAAGTTTAAGCAGATGAGAAACTGAAATAATTGGAAACCTTTAAATAACAGCATTTCCCAAGCTCAAGAGTCTTGTTCATCTCCCATTTCCTTCATCCTTTCTATCTCTCTACCTGTAGACTTTAGAAGCAGCTTGGAAGCAGCCCTTCGGCCCACTAAATCTGCGTCGACAGCACCTGTCGTCAGGATCGAACCTGGGTCTCTGACACTGTAAGGCAGCAACTCTACTGCCGTACCACCGTTCTGCCCCCCCCCCCCCCCTTATTTTCCTTACCACAGAGGAAGACCAATCAACCCCTCAAGCCTTTGCTGGCTCTCAGAGCAATCCCATCAATCCCAGTCCTCATGTTTGAGATGATTCAGAGGTTTTCAGACGGAGAGTTGTGGATTAGCGGAACTCTCTGCCAAAGAAGGCAGTGGAGGCCAATTCACCGGATGCATTCAAGAGAGACTTAGATATAACTCTTAAGGCTAATGAAATCAAAGGCTGTGGGGAGATAGCAGGAACGTGGTGCTGAACTTGGATGGTCAGCCATGATCATATTGAATGACGGTGCTGGCTCGAAGGGCCGAATGGCCTACTCCTGCACCTATTTTCTATGTTTCTATGTTATAACGTTGTGTGGAAGGAGCAGCCCATTAATTCAAAGCAACAGCCAGTCTTCAAAATGTCCAGTCTAATGTACATTCATTACAGAGATTAGTTTGAAATTTAAAGGGCAGCCTTTCAAATAGGTAAGCGGTTTACTCACATGAACTTGACTCGTGCTTGTATGCATCTGCTGAATGTGGATGGGGTATGTTATAGAAAAATGCACTGGAAGCTGGAGTAACTCAACGGATCAGGCAGCATCTCTGGAGAACCTGGGTAGGTGATGTTTTGGGTCAGGACCCTTCTTCAGACTGATTGGGGTATATTAATTGGCCTATATCAACCAGAAATCTTCATCTCACAGTCATGGAATGATACAATGGTCCATTGTTGGCTGGGGGTGAGGTGATAAGAAGGGATACAAATGATTAAATTAGCCAGAGGACTAGGGTGGGGAATGGATGCTGAGAGAGGGAATACAAGGGTTACTTAAATTAATATAAATTAATATTCATGCCATTGGGTTGTAAGATGCCCAAGTGAAATATGAAGTGCTGTTGACATTAATGCAATTGTCGGACAATATGATCTAATTAACAGAACTCTTTTTTATTTAGTTTCTATGGTGTCAAATTTTACCGGCAATTTAATGTCAGTGCTTCCTGACCAACACTATAATTAATTTGAGTTTTCGGGAAACTGAGACGTATTTATTTTTTACAAACAGATAGAAACATAGAAATTAGGTGCAGGAGTAGGCCATTCGGCCCTTCGAGCCTGCACCGCCATTCAATATGAACATGGCTGATCATCCAACTCAGTATCTCGTACCTGCCTTCTCTCCATACCCCCTGATCCCCTTAGCCACAAGGGCCACATCTAACTCCCTCTTAAATATAGCCAATGAACTGGCCTCAACTACCCTCTGTGGCAAAGAAATCCAGAGACTCACCACGCTGTGTGTGAAAAAATTCTTTCTCATCTCGATCTTAAAGGATTTCCCACTTATCCTTAAGCTGTGACCCCTTGTCCTGGACTTCCCCAACATTGGGAACAATCTTCCTGCATCTAGCCTGTCCAACCCCTTAAGAATTTTGTAAGTTTCTATAAGATCCCCTCTCAATCTCCTATATTCTAGAGAGTATAAACCGAGTCTATCCAGTCTTTCTTCATAATCCCAGGAATCAGTCTGGTGAACCTTCTCTGCACTCCCTCTATGGCAATAATGTCCTTCCTCAGATTTGGAGACCAGAACTGTATGCAATACTCCAGGTGTGGTCTCACCAAGACCCTATACAACTGAAGTAGAACCTCCCTGCTCCTATACTCAAATCCTTTTGCTATGAATGCCAACATACCATTCGCTTTTTTCACTGCCTGCTGCACCTGCATGCCTACTTTCAATGACTGGTGTACCATGCCACCCAGGTCTCGCTGCATCTCCCCTTTTCCTAATTGGCCGCCATTTAGATAATAGTCTGCTCTCCTGTTTTTGCCACCAAAGTAGATAACCTCACATTTATCCACATTATACTGCATCTGTAAAACATTTGCCCACTCACCCAGCCTATCCAAGTCACCTTGCAAACTCCTAGCATCCTCCTCACAGCTAACACCGACCCCCAGCTTAGTGTCATCCGCAAACTTGGAGAAATTGCCTTCAATTCCCTCATCCAGATCATTAATATATATTGTAAATAGCTGGGGTCTCAGCACTGAGCCTTGTGGTACCCCACTAGTCACTGCCTGCCATTGTGAAATGGACCCGTTTACTCCTACTCTTTGCTTCCTGTTTGCCAGCCAGTTCTCTATCCACATCAATACTGAACCCCCAATGCCGTATGCTTTAAGTTTGTATACTAATCTCTTATGTGGGACTTTATCGAAAACCTTCTGGAAATCCAGATACACCACATCCACTGGTTCTCCCCTATCCACGCTACTAGTTACATCCTCGAAAAATTCCACAAGATTCGTCAGACATGATTTACCTTTTGTAAATCCATGCTGACTTTGTCCAATGATTTCACCACTTTCCAAATGTGCTGCTATCCCATCTTTAATAACTGACTAGCAGTTTCCCCACTACCAATGTTAGGTTAACTGGTCTGTAATTCCCTGTTTTCTCTCTCCCTCCCTTCTTAAAAAGAGGGGTTACGTTTGCTACCCGCCAATCCTCAGGAACTACTGAATCTAAAGAGTTTTGAAAGATTATCACTAATGCATCCACTATTTCCGGAGCTACTTCCTTAAGTACTCTGGGATGCAGCCTATCTGGCCCTGGGGATTTATCGGCCTTAAATCCATTCAATTTACCCAACACCACTTGCCGACTAACCTGGATTTCACTCAATTCCTTCTTTGACCCGCGGTCCCCCGCTATTTCCGGCAGATTATTTATGTCTTCCTTAGTGAAGACGGAACCAAAGTAGCTATTCAATTGGTCTGCCATATCCTTGTTCCCCATGATCAACTCACCCGTTTCTGACTGCAAGGGATCTACATTTGTTTTAACTAATCTCTCTTCACATATCTATAAAAACTTTTGCAGTCCGTTTTTATGTTCCCTGCCAGTTTTCTTTCATAATCTATTTTTCCTTTCCTAATTAAGCTCTTTGTCCTCCTCTGCTGGTCTCTGAATTTCTCCCAGTCCTCTGGTATGCTGCTTTTTCTAGCTACTTTGTACGCATCATCCTTTGCTTTGATACTATCCCTGATTTCCCTTGTTATCCACGGATGCACTACCTTCCCTGATTTATTTATTTGCCAAACTGGGATGAACAATTTTTGTAGTTCATCCATGCAGTCTTTAAATGTCTTCCATTGCATATCCACCGTCAACCCTTTTAGAATTAATTGCCAGTCAATCTTGGCCAATTCACGTCAAAGGTACCTTTCTTTAAGTTCAGAACCATTGTTTCTGAATTAACAATATCACTCTCCATCCTAATGAAGAACTCGACCATATTATGGTCACTCTTGCCCAAGGGGGCATGTGCAACAAGACTGCTAACTAACCCTTCCTCATTACTCAATACCCAGTCTAAAATAGCCTGCTCTCTCGTTGGTTCCTCTACATGTTGATTTATATAACTATCCCACATACATTCCAAAAATCCTCTTCCTCAGCACCCCTGCCAATTTGATTCACCCAATCTATATGTAGATTGAAGTCACCCATTATAACTGTTTTGCCTTTGTCGCACGCATTTCTAATTTCCTGTTTGATACCATCCCCAACTTCACTACTAATGTTAGGTGGCCTGTAAACAACACCCACCAGAGTTTTCTGCCCCTTAGTGTTGATTTGAAACATCTGAACTGCACCACAGTTCAACAGGCTGGAAATAAAAGCAAGAATGCTTTTATTCATCAGACGGATGTCTCCAAGTGCTCTAATACTATTGTGACATTACTTTATTGTTAGAGTATTAAAAAATAATTCATACCACTTGGTATTAGTAGTGGCTAATTAAAACAAATGCCTTTTTAATCATACTGTGAATGCTCATACGTTTTACTAGAATGTTGCCAGGGTTCCAGCAACTATGTTACAGAGAAAGGTTGAACAAGTTAGGTCTTTATTCTTTGGAGCGCAGAAGGTTAAGGGGGGACTTGATTGAGGTCTTTAAAATGATGAAAGGGATAGACAGAGTTGACGTGGATACGTTTTTCCCATTGAGGGTAGGGAAGATTCAAACAAGAGGGCATGACATGAGAATTAAGGGACAGAGGTTTTCGGGGTAACGTGAGGGGGAACTTCTTTACACAGAGGGTGGTGGCTGTGTGGAATCAGCTTCCAGCAGAAGTGGTGGAGGCAGGATCGATTTTAACATTTAAGAGTAAAGTGGATAGGTATATGGACGTGAAGGGAATGGAGGGGTATGGTCTGAGTGCAGGTAGATGGGACTAGGGGAAAACAAATGGTCGGCACGGACTGGAAGGGCCGAGAGGGCCTGTTTCCGTGCTGTAATTGTTATATGGTTATATGGTTATATGGTTTGCTCTTGTAAGAAGAATTTGTTATACTTGAAGATATTACCAATTATTTTAGCACTTGATAAGAACAGAGACCAACCATCATGGAACATCATGAATTGGCATTCATAGAATAGAGGGCAAGCCTTTCTTTAATTACATTAAATTGATGTGAAATCTATTAAATAGAATTGAATTAAATTAGGCAGATATCCTACAGGTCATACAGTCATAGAGTGATAAAGTGTGGAAGCAGGCCCTTTGGTCCAACTTGCCCACATCGGCCAACAGTGTCCCAGCTGTACTAGTACCACTTGTCTGCACTTTGTCCATATTCCTCCAAACCTGTCCTATTCATGTAACTATCCAACAGTTTCTTAAATGATGGGATAGTCCCTGCCTCAACTACCTCCTCTGGCAACATTTTCCATACACCCGCTAACCTCTGTATGAAAAAGTTACTCCTCAGATTCCGACTAAATCTTTTCCCCTTGACTTTGAGCCTATGTCCTCTGGTCCTCGATTCCCCTTCTCTGGGCAAGATACTGTGCATCTACCCGATCTATTCCTTTCATGATTTTGTACACCTCTATAAGATCACCCCTCCTGCTCCTGCTCTCTTTCTCCTCAGTAAATACAGAGGAGAAATACCTATTAAGGACCATGCCCATTACCTGTGGCTCCACACAGAGGTGACCACTTTGATTCCTGAGAGGTCCCACTCTCTCTCTCTAGTTACCCTTTCCCCCCTTATCTATATAATTAAAAGTCTCATTTTGACCACTTCCTGTTTGTACTGCATATTGATTTTGGCCATCTTACTCAATGTCCCCCTCCGCTGCGCAGGACAAGAGGATTTATCCCATCGATGAAAAATAAAACAGTTAATAGTGTTTAAAAATGTTGAGATTCTCTCTCCTGTCAATCACCAGCATAACGGACACGCCCCTTCCGGTGGGAGGGGGGACGGACTATAAAACCCGGAAGTGTGTGCGTGGCTCAGTGTCTGCATGATGGGGGAGGGTGAGGTCACCCTTGGTGGCCTTGCACCGTGCTTGAAATGGTAGGAAATTGCTTTTGAATTTGGTGGCTTTGCACCCTGCTTGAAATGGTATAAAACTGCTTTTGAATTTGGTGGCCTTGCACCCTGCTTGAAATGGTAGGAAACTGCATTTGAATTTGGTGGCCTTGCTCCCTGCATGAAATGGTACGAAACTGCATTTGAATTTGGTGGCCTTGCACCCTGATTGAAATGGTAGGAAACTTCATTTGAATTTGGTGGCCTGCACACTGCTTGAAATGGAATCTCAAAAAATAGCCGTTAGTCAACTGCCAGTCCACCAGCCGCGATTGAGTGAACTGCCAGCACACCAGGCTTGAGTGATTGAGCTGCCAGCCCAAGAATCTATTCGGCCCACAATGTACATACTAGCCTTCTGGAAACTAGTCCCTTCAGCCCCCAACACCCATACTAGCGCTCCAGAAAACCCCCCCGCCCCACCCCTCCCACTGACCACCAATATTGGAATTGGTGGAGAGGTGGAATATTGCATTGGGGGACCAGCCCTCCCGTGTGAACATGGGACCCAACGGGTCCCACTTAGTGAAGTGTATTTATAAAATATTTTGGGATTGTCCTTAATGCTACCTGCCAGAGCTATCTCCTGGCCTCTTTTTGCCCTTCTGATCTATTTTTTCAGTTTACTCCTTAGTTCCTGAAACTCCTCTAGGGATGCACTTAATCCCAGCTGCCTATACCTGTCCCATGCATCCTTCTTGTTTTTGACCAAGGCCTCAATTTCCCTCGTCAGCCAAGCTTCTTATGTTTGCCTGCTTTGCCCTTCACTCTAACAGGGACGTACATATCCTGAGCTTTTGTCAGCACACTTTTAAAAACATCCCACTTGGCTGATGTTCCTTTCCCCTCAAATAACCTGCACCAGTCAACTTGAGCGAGACCTTTTCTCATACCCTCAAAGTTTGCCTTACGCCAGTTGACCGTCTCCGTCCCCATCCATAACTATCTTAAACCTAATCGAACTACGGTCACTGGTCCCAAAAGCTCCTCCACAAACACTTCATTGGCTTGCCCTTCCCAATTTCCTAATACTAGATCCAGCATTGCCCTCTCACGTGTGGGGGCCTCTACATATTGCTTAAAAAAACTCTCCTGAACACTTTTGAGGAATTGTACCCCATTTAAACCCTACGATTTTCCAGGTCAATATTGGGAAAGTTATATACAGCTCCACCCATATATCCTCACTAGACGAACCGTCCGTAATGTCACCTCTGACCACTGCTGTGACATGTTCCTTAACCAACAATGCAACGCCCCTCCTTTTTCCCTCACCCCTGTTTCTCTTGAAGCTCCTGGACTCCTGTACTCTGTACAATGTCACAATTACAGCCAGTGCTGTACTACTATTTTTCTCTTTAGTGACCCTCGAACTATTCTTGATCGGACTTTGCTGACTAAATGTTATTCCCTTATCATGTATCTATAAACTGTAGATGGCTCGATTGTAATCATGTACTGTCTTTCTGTTGACAGGGTAGCATGCAACAAAAGCTTTTCAATGTACCTTGGTACACGTGACAATGACTAAGCTATTTGCTGCCAGAAGTTTCATATATATAAGCTTTTCCAAACGTCTGTGTTGTATCCTAATCCATTTCAGCTTCCATTTATCCCTCTACTCATAAAGTGGTTTGAGAGAAGATAGACACAAAATGCTGGAATAACTCAGCGGGATAGAAAGCATCTCTGGAGAGAAGGAATGGGTGACACTTTGGGTCGAGACCAAGTCTGAAGAAGGATCTCCACCCGAAACGTCACCCATTCCTTCTCTCCAGAGATGCTGCCAGTCCCGCTGAGTTACTCCAACATTTTGTATCTATCTTCAATTTAAAACGGCATCTGCAGTTCTTTCCTACAGAAGCGCTTTGAGAGGTTGGATATGGCTCGTATCAATTCCTACCTCAGCAAAAAACTGGACCCTCCACCACCGCAATAGATTAATGGGAATGTGATCTCATTGGCTCTCCACTCTGCACTGGACCACTTGGACAATAAAAACACATATTTGGGCTGTGGTTCATAGACTACAGCTTGGCATTCAACACCATCCTCCACTCCAAACTTGTTACCAAGCTCAGGGAACTGGGTCTCTGTGCATCCCTTTGCAACTGGAACCTTGACTTCCTCATCAACAGAACATGATCTGTACAAATTGGCAATACCACTTCCTCCTAAATAACCATCAGCACAGGGGCACCTCAAGGCTGTGTGTTGAGTCCCCTACTCTTCCTCCTTTTCCAATTTGTGCCATTATCACCTTAGGGATCAATCTTATGGCTCTGTCTCATGTATATGGGCCCCCTCAGCAGCATAATCTTAAAACATGATATCGTAGACCTTGTGGGAGACTTAATATTACAATGGAATCAGAAATGGAATGGTTAATGAGTTGCCACAAATGAGTCTTTTCTGGAACCATTCAACTCTAGCCCAATGTTGCCACTGTCATCCTGCTGTCTTCCATTATTTCTTTAACTTTTTTGTGATTAAGTTACATAGAACAATAATATAGAACAGTACAGCACAGGAACAGGACAGTTATGAATGACTCAGAAAACACTAAACATTAATAATAATAAAACATTAATGATAAAACACCATTGATTAAGCATGCGAACCAACAAAATACCAGATCAAAGGGAGCCTACAGCTTTTTGGCGGTTGAGTAGAGCAACTACTCATGGATAAAAACACTGTTTTTATGTCTGGCTATTTGTTTTTTTTTCCTATTTCTGAAACTATAGACTCCATTATAGATTTTCTTAATCACATGGACATATTCTTGGTAACCACAATCTTTTGCAAATCTTACCATAATGTGTATCTGAGGTTTGCGTCGCTTGGCCAGATCGATGATATTTACTCCATTGTAATAGAGGTTTTCAATGCAGCCATGGAAGTTTTTCATTTGATAAGTCACTGATTTTCCTGGAACTGGAATTCCTCCAAAACTGAGCTTTGATAGAAAAGGAGAAATGAATGGAGAATGATTATGATGGTATTTCTTCATCAACTAAAATGCCAAAGAACACACAAAATAATGAGAATTAGTTTGAGCAATTTCTTTGTGATCGCAAATGCATCATTTTTCAATTGTAACGAGGTAGCTGAGAGATATTTCCGTCTGACTGCTAAAAAGTGCCAGGGTTATGGGGAGAAGGCAGGAGAATGGGGTTAGGAGGGAGAGATAGATCAGCCATGATTGAAGGGTGGAATACACTTGATGGGCCGAATGGCCTAATTCTGCTTCTATCACATGAATTTATGAAAAGTAATTTAATTCAGTACTTATTTCTATCATATTATCATAAGGTCAAGGGTATTTGTATTCATCTGATAACACAGTTAGAAGTGATACCCAACTATGTTATTTAGCCGACGGAATGAAGTTCTCACAGGATGTTTAATCCCTTTCAGCTCAAATCCAGAAGAGGTTTCCAAGAATGATTCCAGGAATGAGTGGGTTAGCATATGATGTGCGTTTGACAGCACTCGGCCTCTACTCGCTGGAGTTTAGAAGGTTGAAGGGGGACCTCTTTGAAACTTACAGAATAGTGAAATGCACTGGATAGAGTGGATGTGGAAAGGTGGGAGAGTCTAGGAGCAGAGGTCATAGCCTCAGAATTAAAAGGCGCCATTTTAGAAAGGAGGTGAGCAGGAACCTCTTTAGTCAGAAGGTAGTTAATCTGTGGAATGCAGAGGGCTGTGGAGGCCAAGTCAGAGGACCTTTTTAAGGCAGAGATAAGCACATTCTTGATTGTAACAGGTGTCAAGGGTTATGGGGGAAAAGTCAGGAAAATGGGGTTAGATCAGCCATGATTGAATGGCAGAGTTGACAATGGGCCAAATGGCCTAATTCTACTATAACTTGTAAACTTGTGAACATGAACAGTAAAATAGTGTAAATTATAAACTGTGCATTCTCGCCTGCCTATTGGTTTTAAAGCTGCAGTTGGTCCAATAACCACTTCTTTACTATAATCATCATTACTGCATGGTATATTGTTTGTATATCTTCCAGGAATGGAATTCAGGTTATGTTGCGATGCTCTCCACAACCAATGTCATGTGGGGCACTCAGTCTTTAGAATGACTACATAAGAATGTACCCAGAAGGCATTTTTGGCATGATCTTGTAGGTTATATCTTAAAAGAATGTTTTCAAGTCCTGGCTCATGGCTGAATTCACTTTGCATTCTTCTTTTACCCAGTCCTTTATCATTCAGTCACAGGAGAAAATGTCAAGGCCTGAAATGTCCTCATCTGAGACTTAGGCTCTGCAAAACAGTCAATGTAGAAACATAGAAAATAGGGGCAGGAACAAGCAATTTGGCCCTTCAAGCCAGCACCGCCATTCAATATAATATTGGCTGATCATTCTAAATCAGTACCCCGTTCCTGCTTTCTCCCCATATCCCTTGATTTCGTTAGCCCTAAGAGCAATATCAAACTCTCTCTTGAAAACATCCAGTGAATTGTCCTCCACTGCCTTCTGTGGCAGAAAATTCCACATATTCACATCTCTCTGGGTGAAAATGTTTTGTAGGCTTGATGGGCCGAATGGCCTAATTAATCTCCGAGAATTTAAGAACTTATGAAGTGCACATGACTGACCTTGCTTTTATGCTGTCAAAAAATGAGATAAAAATATTGCCCGCTTTGAATCCTGATTGACTACAGTCCTCGACTGACGAGTATTGTTTGCTTATTGCGAATAAAGTAATTACACTTTGATAGTCATTCGGGCCTCGTGTGAATTACTCCGACAGTTTTGCTTTTGTTTTCATTTCAGATTTTCAGCATGTGCAGTTTTGCATTTGCCTTCTTCCTCACAAGTCTCACCTCATAATCGATGTCCAGGTAGTCGAACTCTCCCTTGGTTCGGAATTGCTGCGTGTGCTTATCCACGGTGAAGTTCACCTGCTTGTTGTACCGTTCGATGGTAATGGAGTGCCAGTGCTGGTCGTCCAACAAGCTCCCCAGGGTGACCGAGGTGTGACCATTGACGGAGTGTAACTTGGTCTCTCCTGAAACACACAAGGTTCACTTTAAAGCTGCACCGTCTCGATGATACACTCAATCAGCCAGTACATCGCGTCATAGAGTGATACAGTGTGGAAACAGGCCCATCGGCCCAACTTGCCCACACTGGCCAACACTTCTCAGTTATACTAGTCCCACCTGCCTGCATTTGGTCCATATCCCTCCAAATCTGTCCCATCCATATACCTGTCTAACTGCTTCTTAAATGTTTGGATAGTCCTTGCCTCAACTACCTCCTCTGGCTGCTTGTTCCATACACCCGCCACCCTTTGTGTGAAAATGTTACTCCTCAGATTCCTATTCAATCTTATCCCCTTCACATTAAACCAAAAGAATGGATCGACTGGGCTTAAATTCACTGGAATTTAGAAAGGATGAGAGGGGATCTTATAGAAACATGTAAAATTCTTAAAGGATTAGACAGGCTAGATGCAGGAAAAAAATTCCCGTTGTTTTGGGAGTCCAGAACCAGGGGTCACAGTTTAAGAATAAGGGATAGGGAATTTAGGACTGAGATGGGGAAAGACTTTGTCAGCCAGTGAGTTGTGAATCTGTGGAATTCTCTGGCACAGAAGGCAGCGGAGGCCAATTCACTGGATGTTTTCCAGAGAGAATTAGATATAGCTCTTAGGTCTAATGGGATCAAGGGATATGGGGAGAAAGCAGGTACTGATTCTGGATGATCAGCCATGATCATGTTGAATGGCGGTGCTGGCTCGAAGGGCCGGATGGCCTACTCCTGCACCTATTTTCTATGTTTCTATGTCGTCTGGTTCCTGATTCACCTACTCTGGGTAAGTGAGTCTGTGCATCTGTTCCTTTGAAAGGATTTTTTTTAATGAAAGTCATTGCCTAAGTAATAGATAACCAGCTGAACAATTTAATCCCAAAAAATTGGAAAACTGCAATAGTGAAATCAATTGAGAAAACTCAAATGAAAAAAAAAATCAGATGGTGGGTTATCCACCCGAAACATTGAATTTGACAGCGGTAACCGAGCCCAATCAACAAGTTTTGTAACACATGAGATGCCAACTGGATCATTCTGTCCCCGTAGACCTTTGAAGAGTATTTTACTTAGTTTGATTGATCTGCGCTTTCCCCATAGACTTACTACTGATGACTTTTCATGTTTATATTCAATTCCCTTTTGTGTTTATTATTGATTATTCTTCTATCGCCCTTTGAGGCATAGCATTCCAGATCACGTGACCCACTGCATCAAAAAAACAGCTCTACCTTTTCTCTCTGCTGTATGTTATTTTTCTGTTTATCTTAAGTCAGTCATCTGGCAATGGAAAGCATTCCCAGAACAAAATGTCTCCTTATTTGCATGATCAAAAACTCTTGGAAATCTTTGAACCCTCCCAGGATCCTGAAAATATAGTAACATGCTGCTATTCTTAAAAGAGATCTAATATTACATGAGCCACATATGTTACAGTAATTTCCCACAACATGGTGCTCATGCCTGCTTTCTCTGGTAAAAAAGGTACTAGTTTGAGCATTTTTGTTCATTGATAGTGTGGTCTTCCCCAATGAAATTCCACTCTTGTTCCTTTAGATCTTTGAAAAACACTATCATAAACTCATGGAGCCATAACGTCATACAGTATGGAAACAGGACCATCAGCCCAACTTGCTCACACCTGCCAATATGTCCCAGGTACAGCAGTCCCACATGCCTGCGTTTGGCTCATATCCTTCTAATCCTGAACTATCCAAGTACCTTGTAATTGTTTCTTAAACATTGCAATAGTCCCTGCCTCAACTTCCACCTCTGGCAGTTTCTTCCATACACCCACCACCCTTTGTGTGAAAAAGTTACCCCACAGATTCCTATTAAATCTTTTCCTCTTCACCTTAAGACTAAGTCCGCTGTTCCTCGATTCCCCTACTCTGGGCAAGAGACTCTGTGCTTCTACCTGATCTATTCCTCTCATGATTTTATACACCTCTATATCCTCCTGCACTCCAAGGAATAGAGTCCCAGCCTGTTCAACATCTCCCTATAGCTCACACCCTCGAGTCCTGGCCATCACCTGAATATTTTGTCACTTGACATGCCTACTCTTCCTTCAATTCACTTTCCCAAATTGTTATTCTCTCCAGATAAAGTGTCAATTACTACAGTCTTTACCATTTCAAGGATGCATTGCATTTAATCGCCTAGGCTACACCAACTGAAACCTTCCAACCCACAACTCCACCACCTAGAAGGAACTTTAGGAACACCAGGATTTTTTCCAAGTCACACACCATCCTGACTTCAAAATAATTTTCTGTTCCATCATTAGCACTGTATTTAAACCCCTAAATCCTCCCTGGCAGCTCTGTCCGAATACCTTCAATAGAACTGCATTGCCTTAAAAAGGCACTTCTCAAAGGCAACTTCATGTGGTCAATGAATGAATGAATGTCTTGCCATTGAAATTATAATGCCCACATCCCTTAAATGAATCAAAAGTAAAATAAACTATGAGGTCAAATGTCTCTGATTATGCTTTACTAATGGCACTAAATATACTGAAGACATTATTAAGTTACCAATTGCCCGCAACTGCGCGTTTTTTGACCAATCAAAATACGAACTAATATTGCCCAGTAAAACTACCTTATATAGGTAATAATCTGTATTATTTGGTATTGTTAATCATCCTCTCATCATTAATGTCAACTCACTGATGTGACCTATTTTTATCAGGGACCTGGGATGGAGGGCACTGCACCGAGGAGTCCCTTGTAACCTGTTTCTCTCGCGGTTCACAGACTCGCCAATCTCCTGCCACCATTGCGGGCTGGGAGAGTCTGTGTGCCACATGTATATGGAGTGTGTGAGGTTGCAGCCCCTGTTCCACTATCTAAAGGGGCTGCTCCTTGCCTTCTGGCTGCATTTCTCACCCACCATCCTCATCTCTGGACACCTTGTGTGTAGGGGAGAGGGAAGGGCCGAAGATGTCCTTGTTGGGCCTGGGCCTGGCCTAGCTGGCCATCTGCGAGTAAAGGCACCAGGCGGAAGGAGGTGGTTGCCCGAGCCAGCTGCCTGCCCCTTTTCTGGGGTTACGTCCGCGCCTGGGTGGCATTAGAGAGGGACTACGCCCTGTCCATGGACACTATGGGGGATTTCCGGGACTACTGGGCATTGCAGGGGGGTTGAATGCATCCTGGACAAGGATTGTAACATAGTTGTACAGTAGTGTATTTGGGATATTTGTTTGTCTTGTATTATGGTGGTGGGTTCTGTTTTGTTTTATTGTATTGTAAATATTATTTTTAATAATTGAATAAATTATTTGATAAAAAAAAAGCTGTCACCTGTTTTAGGTTCTGCTTTTATCCACCTGATCTGGAGCATTTTAATGGTGATTGTCTTTCCCACCCACCTTTCTTCAAGGATCTCTCCAAGGTCTTCTCACCCTCCTCTGCTGCTGTACGACCCACGCAAAGCCTTGTCAGTCGGCGAGGCCGGAAACCCGCTCAAAGGCTCGTTGGGTCGTTGATACCAGGAACCCGCCCGAAGGCTTGTCGGACTGCATAACCAGGTGGGAACCGGGGACGTCAGACACGCGGGGCAAGGTGCGAGGAACCGGGGTAATACCTCCAACACCTTGGAGGTGGGTGCTGGAGGTACCTTGAAGGCACTCCTGGGACACAAAGATGGCCGGGCGAGGAAAGGAGAGCGAGGTTGGTTTAGAGTTTAGAGGTAACAGCGCGGAAACAGGCCCTTCGGCCCACCGGGTCCACGCTGACCAGCGATCCCCACACATTAACACTTATCCTACACCCACTAGGGACATTTTTTTACATTTACCAAGCCAATTAACCTACAAACCTGTACGTCTTTGGAGTGTGGGAGGAAACCAAAGATCACAGAGAAAACTCAGGCAGGTCACAGGAAGAACGTACAAACTCTGTACAAACAGCACCCATAGTCGGGATCGAACCTGGGTCTCCGGCACTGCATTCGCTGTAAGGCAGCAACTCTACTGCTCTGCAACCGTGACCACCCTGATTCGCGCAAACTGTTCCAGTACTCTGAGCATGCGGGTGGATCGGACTTTGGACTTTGAAAATTGGCGCCAAAAATGGTGGCGCCAGCGTGTGTAAAATATATGCAAAACTAATTCTACTGTGCAGTTGCATGTGTGACAAATAAAGCTCCATTGAGCCATTGAGCGTTTGGCAAAAGTGACCCGGAACGTCACAGTGGTTTACAGGTAATCGTTGATGTCGAGTTAGGCTTTTGAGTACTTGCCTAGGTTGATGTGCAGTAGGAGCTTGCCTTTCTTCAGCTCCAATGTGATGTAGTCTCCACGCAGCCCCTCTCCATGCAGCATCACGCCATCACCCTGCATCGTCTTGAACTTCAAAGAGACGATGTCTTTGATCGTGCTCATGCTCTTTTGATTGAATCTGTAAAGCAGGGTGCTTCTGCCATCAAAGTCGGCCACGTCAGACTCTACAGGTGGAGGAATAAAATAAAAATCTGTGAAGTTCGGGTGTTTTATGTGCCTCATGACAACGGTGAACTAATTGGGGTTGAATTTTTAATGCACGTGGTCACTGTGATCTTCAGCTGAAGATCTGTGGAGACTCAAGAGTAATCCTTCAGAAATGCTAAACATCTTGCACTTTAACCTAAAACATTGAAAATTGGTGTAGGAGTAGGCCATTCCGCCCTCTGAGCCAGCACCGCCATTCAATATGATCATGGCTGATCATCCAAAATCAGTGCCCCTGTCCCCATATCCCTCGATTCTGTGAGCCCCATGTGCTAAATCTAACTCTCTCATGTGATAGGAGAATCTTCAACTGAATCTATCTCACTCACCACGAAGTGCAAACTCTAATTCCACTCTCTACATGTTAGTGAAGTAGGATCTGATCTGCAGATTTAGGACAACAGGCAGCTCAATGCGAGATCAGCCCAGTTCTCTACTTGGCATCCCAGGAGGTCACTGTGTGATAAAGGGGATAACATTTAGTGTGAGATGAAGTCCAGTAAAGTCTGGGGGTTTCCAATGAGGTAGATGTTGGAGAACGGACACAAAATACGAGGTTGGCCATTCAGGATTGAGATGAAAAGAAATACAACATTTCTGACAAAGCGTTACAAAGAAGTTACGACACAAAATGAAACATTTCAGACAAAGGGTCACAGACCTGAAACGGTGTGTTTTTCTTTTTCCACGGATGCTGCCTGCCTTACTGAGTTTTTCTGCCACTTTCAGTTTTTCTTTCATGTTTACAGCATCTGAAGTTCTTTTAATTTTCATTAATACCTCATTACACTGGTTCCGAAAAAAATCATAACAGATTTGTCCAAGTTGATTTCCTTTTCTTAAATGAATGATAGCTTCTTAAATTTATATTAACGGTATATAACCAATCATACTTTCTAATTGCCAAGTTATTACTTAATTGTAGTTTTCAGCATTTTCTTTTGCTACTGGTGCCAGGCTAATTGTTCCATGGTTCAGTTTTCTCTGTCCCTGCATTCCTAAGTGATGGAATTACATTTGTCATGTTCCAGTTACTGCAAATTTATCAGCTTCTAGACCCATTAGTTCCTCCAAAGTTATTTTTTAAATTATTAACAAAATAACTTTTGTTCAGTTATTCATTCCATTCTGAACTGTTGTACCAGTAAAAAAAAAACAGAAGGCCAACATCTCAGCAGGTCAGGCAGCATCTGTTTAGTTTAGTTTAGTTTAGTTTATTGTCATGTGTACAGAGATATAGTGAAATGCCTTCTGTTGCGTGCTAACCAGTCAGCAGAAAGACAATACATGATTACAATCGAGCCGTGTACTGATACATGATAAGGGAATAACGTTTCATGCAAGGTAAAGCCAGTAAAGTCCTGAGGAGGGAATCAGAGGCGGGAATAGACACTAAATGCTGGAGTAACTCAGCATCTAGGACAGGCAGCATCTCTGGACAGAAGGAATGGGTGACGTTTCTGGCCAAGACCCTTCTTCAGACTGAGCGTCGGGGGAGAGGGAGTTACAGAGATAAGGAAGTGTAAAAGATCAAAAGAGATGAAGCTCAAGGAAAATGTAGAATAAACATCTGCTTGCTAGGAGACGTTGACAACAACAGAGATACAATGTAATGAGTCACACTCAAGTCTGAAGAAGGTTCCCAACCCAAAACATCATCTGTTCATTCCCTCAACAGATGCTGCCTAATCCATTAATTCCACCTTAAGTTATTTTATTATCCACTGCTGAACCATTTCTCCTGTTTAGTGTTTTTATGCCTTGGAAGACTAGACCTTAGTTGTAAACTATGTACTGATTTACGTTGCTTTTCTACTTCCATACCTTTTTGTAATAATAATTTCCCAATCTACTACTGCCGAGCTGCGCCACATGTCTTCTTGATTTAGCTTTATTTAAATTTAAGAGACTAGTTTGGGGTTGAACTTAGTACTTTACCATCTTGATTTGAAGTTCAACGCAAGTGGAGTAAACTGGTAAAGTGCAAGGTGGTGAGCCTTTGGTGAGAAGCTAAACCATTTGCCTATTGATTTTGGGAATTAAAGATCACACAACTCTGATCTAGAAAGCTCTCCTGATGTATTGAACAGTATTGTTGAATGATAACATGGTTGAAAATAACAATAAAGGGTCAAGCATTATCCTTGGAAATAATGTACCGCATAGAAGGATAAAATTATGGAATGAGGTCACATTTAGTTAGTTTAGTTTATTGTCATGTGTATCGAGGTACAGTAAAAAGCTTTTGTTGCGTGCTAATCAGTCAGCGGAAAGACAATATATGATTGCAATCGAGCCATCCACAGATAAAGGGAATAACATGAGTAATTTTTAGTGCAAGATAAAGTCAGCCATTTCAGTATCAATATATCAATATCAGTTTTATTCGTCACATTGCAAGTGAAATGAATTTGCCAGCAGAAGGTACAATGAAAAAAGAACACATAAAAACACAATAAAAATGTAACACAAACATCCACCACAGCATTCATCACTGTGGTGGAAGGCACAAAATTTGGCCAGTCCTCCTCCATTTTCCCCCGTGGTCGGGACCTCAACCCTCCGCAGCCATCGCTGCAGGCGTCCAGATGAGTAGACAGGTAGAGTCCCGGTAGGTCCAGAATCGGTGCTTCCCTACCGGAGACCGCGGCTTCAGGTTGGTGTAGGCCCGGCGGTCGAAGATCTAAAGTCCCCGCTGCGCTGCAGCCGGAAGCACTGCAGACATCAGGGCCGGCAGTCGTAGCTCTTCTCCAGAGGCCCCCGGCGAGGGACCCCGCTCCTGATGGTAAGTTTGATGTTCATCGTGAGAGGGTGGCACGGTGGTTCAGAGGTAGAGTAACCACCTCACAGTGCCAAAGGCCCGGGTTCGATCGTGAATACGGGTGCTTGTCTGTACGGAGTTTGTACGTTCTCCCCGTGACCTGCATGTTTCCTCCCACACTCCAAAGACGTACAGGTTTGTAGGTTAATCAGCTTGGTTTAAATGCTAAATTGTCCCGAGTTTGTGTAGAGGGGTGTTCGTGTGCTGGGATCGCTGGTTGGTGCAGACTCGGTGGCCTGTTTCCGCGCTGTATCTCTAAACTAAACTAAAACATAGAAATAGAGTGGTAGGAAAAAAGAAACACATGTAAGATTAGGATCAAGAATCATGTTATGAATATTTGCAATGGCGGTTGAAAATAGGTTCGCGGTTTACAATCACACAAGGGGTGAGTTCGACCTTGTGTGTGGGATTCATAACAAGGGGAATTCCTAAAGAGCGTAGGACAGTGCTCAGGGAAGAAGAACAACACTTGCATTGTCAGGCGACACAGAGGTTGGTTAGGAAAGTAAGAGGCCATAGTTGAGATGAGTACAACGATTGAGGCAGTACAATTGATGCACTGGCCATAAAGGGACTATAGAGAATATTCACTAGACTGGTGGCAGGTTTGCTGCGCAAGGAAAAGTAATGTGGACGAGTTCTGTATTCTTCAGAATTTAGTAGAATGAGTGAACTTATTGAAACTTAAACAAAACTTCTGAAAGGGCTTGACAGGCTTAATGGAGAGAAGATGTTTTCTATGATTTGAGAGCCGAGGATGAGAAGGTCATAGCTTGAGAATAAGTGGTAGGCATTAAGGACTGAAATGTCTTCATTCAGAGGGATGTGCGTGTTTTGAATTCTCTCTCCCGGATGGTGGTAGACTGGACTCAGTGGTTGTGTTAATTCATGACAAGATTAGTTTAGTTTAGAGATACAGCACGGAAACAGGCTGTTTGGCCCACTGAGTCCACACCAACCAGCATGCTCCTGCACACTAACACTATCCTACACACACTAGGGGCAATTTACAATTTTATCGAAGCCCATTAACCTGCACATCTGTATTTCTTTGGAGTTTGAGAGGAGAGCGGAGCACCCAGAGAAAACCAACGCAGGTCACGGGGAGAACGTACAGACGCCTTGCAGGCAACACCCATGGTCTGGATCGAACCCATATCTGTGGTGCTGGAAGGCATCAACTCTACCGTTACACCACTGTGCCATCCCAAATTTGAGGTAGAAGATTAGCCTTGATCTTGAGGAGTGACAGACCAGGCTTGAATGACCTTACAACCTACTCCTGCATTTATTTCTTATGTTATATCCTGTGTTCTTAATGCTTTTTCTGAGATTGACCAAATGTTGTTACCTAAAGGGATTAAGGGACTTAAGGGAAAAGCTGGGTTTGTAGCATTAGATCAGCCAAGTTCTGATTGAACGTGGGAACGGACATAAAGGAACGTACTAATAGCCTCCAACAGGTGCTGACTTTATTGTCAGTGAAATGAAAATTAAATTTGGACAAATCTTAGATCATGTATAGAATGGGAGGCTTTGAATAAGCAGTATGTATTTGGTGTCCATCTCCCCTCTTTCAGAACATAGAATAGAAACAAACATAGAAAATAGATGCAGGAGTAGGCCATTCGGCCCTTCGAACCTGCACCGCCATTCAATATGATCATGGCTGATCATCCAACTCAGTATCCTGCACCTGCCTTCTCTCCATACCCCCTGATCCCTTTAGCCACAGGGGCCACATCTAACTCCCTCTTAAATATAGCCAATGAACTGGCCTCGACTACCTTCTGTGGCAGAGAATTCCAGAGACTCACCACTCTCTGTGTGAAAAATGTTTTCTTCATCTCGGTCCTAAAGGAATTCCCCCTTATCCTTAGACTGTGACCCCTTGTTCTGGACCTCCCCAACATCGGGAACAATCTTCCTGCATCTAGCCTATCCAACCCCTTAAGAATTTTGTAAGTTTCTATAAGATCCCCCCTCAGTCTTCTAAATTCTCGCGAGTACAAGCCAAGTCTATCCAGTCTTTCCTCATATGAAAGTCCTGACATCCCAGGAATCAGAATGTAGAACAGTGCAGCACAGATATATATATATAAGACCCCCCAGACAGAGAGGCCTATATACCTTCCACCACTCTCATCTGTCTTCTAGTAACATAGGGACTGACATTTGATGAAAGAATGGGTCGACTGGGCTTGTATTCAGTGGAATTTAGAAGGATGAGAAGGAATCTTATAGAAAAATATATAATTTCTAAGGGATTGGACAGGCTAGATGCAGGAAAAATGTTCCACATGTTGGGGGAGTCCAGTACCAGGGGTCACAGTTTAAGAATAAAGGGTAGACCATTTAGTACCGAGATGAGGAAAAACATTTTCATGTAGAGAGTTATGAATCTGTGAAATTCTCTGCCATAGAAGGCAGTAGAGGCCAATTCACTGGATGTTTTCAAGGGAAAGTTAGATTTAGCTCTTGAGGCTAACAGAATCAAGGGATTATGGGGATAAAGCAGGAATGGGGTACTGATTGTGGATGATCAGCCATGATCATATTGAATGGGGGTGCTGGCTCAAGGGCTGAATGGCCTACTCCTGCACCTATTTTCTATATTTCTATGTTTCTATTTGTAAGACTGTTCTGAATCCAGATACCAAATTACCATGCATCGTATGCGTCTCAACTTTCTGATTTGGCCTACCATGAGCAACCTTGTCAAATGTCTTATCAAAATCAATGTAGATAATATTCACTGCCCTACTTTCTATAGATTATATATCTAAATACAATCACTATAAATGAATGTATACAGTGGAAACCAATGTTTTTTCATTTTATTTTAATTTGCAAAAAAACTATTTTCCCTCATCGATCTATGAGTTTGTGTGACTGGGTCCTAAATAATTTTCAGCATTATGGAACAAAAACATTGATGAAATCCATATGATAACTGGGAGAATGAGACTCTCTTTGCAAAACAATTGATTTCAGGAATTATTTGTATATGGTTTTTTTTGACAAACTAAAACAATTTTAGTTTTAGGTTTATTGACACAGCATGGAAACAAGGCCTTTGGCCCATCAAGTTTAGTTCTATATTATCCCACTTTCTCATCCATTCCCCTCACATCAGGGACAGTATTTTGCTGAGGCGAATTAACCTACAAACCCACATGTCATCTTGAGAGGAATCCAAAGTATTTGGGAGAATCTCACACCCTCACAGGGGGAACATGCTAACTTCACACAGACAGCACCCCAGCTCAGGATCGAACCCAGGCCTCTGGCACTGTGAGGCAGCAGGTCTACCTGTTGCGCTATTGTGCTGCCTTTATACATTATAGAGAATGTTCTTTCATGTTTTTTGTCTTTCTTATTTGTTCAACTTGGTCAACATCCCTTTATAACAGATTAATCTGAATCATGAGCAGTATAGCAAAGAGTTTATTTAATCTGTAAAACCCATGTCAGCTCTTATGAGCAGTCCAGTTTCTTCTGCTTCTTCTTCTTCTTTCGTGTGGCGTGCACAGCCTAAAGTTGTTGGACAACTTGTTCTATTTGATCTTCTGTGCGTGCGCGTCGAGTTGATTGCATTAGTCGAAACAGGACGGACCACGTGAAGGTTGCAATCTTCCACCCCAGGAGTCCAGTTTAAAGAGAGCACACTCCTGCTCTTCCTTTATCTCCTTTTATTATTCCTTTCACCTTTGAGTACTGACGCAATTCTTTTTTAGAAGATGTCTATTGATTCTGTGTCCGTTACCACATCAGGAAATGCATTCAAGACCCAAGCCACACAGAAAAGATGTTCATAATGTTCACTTACTCGAGTTCACTTAGCAATCACCGTAATTCTCTTCCCTGTTTATTGATCCTTTAGTCACTAGAAACAGTTCCTCTTCATTTGCTCTATCTGAGCCTTTCACAAGTTCAAGACAGCTCTTTCAAATCTTCCATTAGCCTTCTCTGCTCCAATGAGAACAAGCCCAGTTTTTCCAGTCTGCTCACGTAGATGTAATCCCTAATCATTGCAACCAGCTTCCTTGCTCACAGAGGTGCCTTAAATGATGAAGAGAAATCTTACCTGATAAACCTTCTGAAAGTGTTCAGTGCTCTCTTGTATTACTCGTCTTAGAGGAATGTTTTTGCTGCCAAAATCAGCCTCTAACCTATACTACCATGGACTTTTTGTTTCTTTTGCACTAGTTTAGAAACATAGAAAATAGGTGCAAGAGGAGGCCATTCGGCCCTTCGAGCCAGCACCGCCATTCATTGTGATCATGGCTGATCGTCCCCAATCAATAACCCGTGCCTGCGTTCTCCCCATATCCCTTGATTCCACTAGCCCCTAGAGCTCTATCTAACTCTCTCTTAAATCCATCCAGTGATTTGGCCTCCACTGCCCTCTGTGGCAGGGAATTCCACAACTTCACAACTCTCTGGGTGAAAAAGTTTTTTCTCACCCCTGTCTTAAATGACCTCCCCTTTATTCTAAGACAGTGGCCCCTGGTTCTGGACTCGCCCAACATTGAGAACATTTCTCCTGCATCTAGCTTGTCCAGTCCTTTTATAATTTTATATGTTTAGTTCAGAGGTACAAAATAGAAACAGGCTCTTTGGTCCACTGAGTCCACATCAACCATTAAGCAACTGCTCACACTAGTTCTAGTGTTATCTCACTTTCTCATCCACTCCCTATAAACAACAGAGACAATTTACGGAGGTCAAGTTACATGAAACATGAAATTAAAGTAAGGAGTGTAAAGTCCAGGATTTGGGTTGTGCATAGATTTGGGAAGGGTGGGGAGAAGTGGTGTCAGTCTACCCCATGTCAGAAATGGGGGGAGTTGCACAGTTTGATAGCCACAGGGAAAAAGGATCTCCTGTGGCGTTCTGTCCTGCATCTTAGTGGGACCAGCCTGTTGCTGAAGGTGCTCCTCAGGTTGACCAGTGCGTCGTGGAGCGGGTGAGCTGTATTGTCCAAGATGCTCCGCAGTTTGAGGAGCATCTTCCCCTCCAAGACCATCTCCAGTGTATCCAACTTCACCCTCAGGACGGGGCCAGCCTTCCGGATCTTGGAGGTATATAGAGGTGGGGAAGATTATAGATCGGAGTTTGGACAACAAGGGGAAAGGTTCTAATCACTTTGTAATGAGTGGACCAGTTCAATCAGACTGTTCTCATTTACGACAAAAACTTGGTTTACATTTCATAATTGCCCTTTACAAATCTCCCTCTGTCTTTCAGGTTGCAAAGAAATATTTACCATAATGGTATTGTTAACAACATGAAGGTCACCAAAATATAAGACAGAAAACAGCAAAATGCTTTTCATAATCTGACATTTATGACACGGATTCAATACACAAATTGAATACGTCCAAACAATGAACTCCTTTATTTACGTTGTGGGGATATTTATGCACCAGATGATGAAAATCTCCAAGGCAACCACACTTCTGCAAAAGACCAAACCACTTCGAAATACCTAGTCCCAATAAAATGCAGGAGCAATTATTTTCTTCCTAGTGAAACTGCATTATGTTTTATACAAGCTGCATCACTTTAAATAGCATTAACCTTTCGCTGTTATTTCTTGATCTTCTCACACTTTCAGAAACATAAAAAAAACAGGAATGTAATATGGTCTGATTGGATATGTTTTTTTCGCTATACATGACATTTAATGAAGGACTGATTCTTCATTACACTATCCAGCATCAAATGAGCATTGTTTCTTCTCTGGTTTATCTTTATATGGTTGTGGGCATACAAGATTAGTTTAGTTTATTTTAGAGATACAATGCGGAAACAGACCTTTCGGCCCACCGAGTCTGCGCCGACCGGCAATACACTAGCACTATCCGACACACTAGGGACAATTTACATCCTTTACCGAAACCAATTAACCTACAAACATGTACACTACGTCTTTGGAGTGTGGGAGGAAACCCACGCGATTACGGGGAGAACGCACTGACAGCACCCATGGTCAGGATCGAACCCGGGTCTCTGGCGCTGTAAGGCAGCAACCCTACCGCTGTGCCACTGTTGGACAAAGTTAAATGCCTGAAGAAGTTTAAAGATGGAGACACAACAAACTGCAGATGCTGCAATCTTGAGCGAAACACAACAATTTCTGGAGAAACCTATCAGGTCAGGCATCACCTGGGGAGGAAATGGACGGGTGACAACTAAAATGTCACCTGTACATTCCCCTCACAGATGCTGCCTGATCTAATGAGTTCCTACACAAAACTTGGTGTTTTGCTCAAGTTTAAAAATGGTCCCTGATGCTTATTACTAAACATCAGGGACCATGAAAGAAAAAAATGTGTGATGTTATATGATAGGATAGAAAACCCCATGAATACATTCCCTTGTGATTAGTCTTATTTTTATGGTTGACCCTTCTTTTTCAAACTTGCCTCCCCCCTTGCAACTTTAAACATAATACTTGACAAAAGTCATAAAAGTCAGAGAGGATTCTCTTGAAACTCTACAGGTGTACAGTCGGGAGCATATTGACAGGTTGCATCACAGCCTGGTTCGGCAACTTGAGCGCCCAGGAGCGAAGAAGACTGCAACTTGTGAACGCTGCCCAGTCCATCACCGGCTCTGACCTCCCCACCATCGAAGGGATTTACCGGAATCGCTGCCTCAAAAAGGCAGCCAGCATCATCACCACCCTGGCCACACGCTCATTTCACCCCTGCCATTGGGAAGGTACAGGAGCCTAAAAACTGTAACATCCAGGTTCAGGAACAGCTTCTCCCCTACAGCTATTCGGCTATTAAACACTACAATCTCAAATAAGCTCTAAACTACATAGACTATTATTATTATTATTGCACTATTATTGTTTGCTTTTTTATGTGTATGTAAGTGTGCAAGCGTGGGTCTGTATATATATAATATATATATATTAATATATAATATATATTAATATATCATATATATATTATATATATATATATATATATATATATATTTTATATATATATATATATATATGTGTGTGTGTGTGTGTGTGTGTGTATTTGTGAGTATGTGTGTGTATATATATACATATTGACCTATTTTCTCTCTTGTTTATTATATTGTTTACAGTGTACTATGTTTACATATTTTGTTGTGCTGCTGTAAGTAAGAATTTCATTGTTCTATCTGGGACATATGACAATAAAACACTTGACTCTTGAAAAACATAAGAAAATAAGATCAGGAACAGATGACCTGGTCCAGCAAGCGGCAGCTTGCCCTGCTCTTCAATAGTTTTCTGGCTGATCTTCCCTCGGCCTCAACTCCTCAATCTTTCAAATACTCATCTACCTTCTCTTTAAACATTCACCATGATCTGGTCCCCACAACCCTCCGAGCTGCCGGAGGAGGTAGTAGAGGCAGGTACTATCGCAAAACCTTAAGAAACATTTAGGCGGGTACATGGAAAGGATAGGTTTAAAGGCATATGGGCCAAAACGCAGGCTGGTGGGACAAGTGTGGATGGGGCATGTTGGTCGGCGTGAGCAAGTTGAGCCGAAGGGCTTGTTTTCACGCTGTACGACCCTAAAATCCCATCACTGGGGTATGTGATTCAACCCTGTGCCTACTCATCAATAATCAGCAGCTCTGTACATTAGTTTAGTTTAGAGGTACAGCGCGGAAACAGGCCCTTCGGCCCACCGAGTCTGTGCCGACCAGCGATCCCAGCACATTAACACACACTAGCACACTGGGGACAATTTACACTTATACCAAGCCCATCGACCTACAAAACCTGTACCTTTGGAGTGTGGGAGGAAACCGAAGATCTAGGGGGAAACCGATGCAGTCACGGGGAGAACATACAGTACAGACAGCATCCGTAGTCGAGATCAAACCCGGGTCTCTGGCGCTGCAAGCGCTGTAAGGCAGCAACACTAACGCTGCACCACCGGTCTTAGTTCAGAAGTTAATCACTATATTAGTGTTCCTCCACTGACAGCAGCAAGAGATCTTCTTGCAGCTCGTAATGCTTTAATGCATGCAAATAGATGTATTGTTTCCTTATGATTCTTTCATGACTATACCTTAGGGCTGTGAATTATTTCAACACATCATGAAGCCATGAGAGGATCCATATAAATGCAAGCTTACTTCCTTCATTAAACTGCTTTCATTGGTTGCCCCGACAGTCCTTTCAGGTTAGGCAGAGGTTCATTCGCACCTCCTCCAACCTCATCTACTGTATCTGTTGTTCAAGATGTGGACTCTTATGCATCGGCGAGACCAAACGTAGACAGGGCGATCATTTCGCTGAACATCTGCGCTCAGTCCGCCTGAACCTACCTGATCTCCCGGTTGCTAAACACTTTAATTCTCCTTCCTATTCCCACACCGACCTTCCTGTCCGAGGCCTCCTCCATTGTCAGAGTGAGGCTACATCTAAATTAGAGGAACAGCATCTCATATTTCGCTTGGGCAGCTTACAGCCCAGTGATATGAATATTGATTTCTCTATCTTCAAGTAACCCCAGCGTTCCCTCTCTCTCCATCTCTCCCCCACCCAAGTCACACCAGCTTCTCGCTTTCACAAAACAAACAGCCAACAATGGCCTGTTTCCTTTATCATCGTTACTTTTTTGCATACCTTTCATTCAATGTTCTTTGTCTCTCTACATCATCGTCTATATCACTCATTTCCCTTTTCCCTGACAAGTCTGAAGAAGGGTCTCGACCTGAAATGTCACCCATTCCTTCTCTCTAGAGATGCTGCCTGTCCCGCTGAGTTACTCCAGTTTTTTGTGTCTACCTGCAAGCCTACTTTCTTCATTAAAACTGCTTGCACTGCACAAAGATGGTTTAAATTGTAGATTACCCAGCTCAGATCCTGAACTCCGTGGCTGCCCTTCAAGTTTGAATCTCGGATTTAAGTCCATTTGAAAAGAGGAGATAAATGTCTCCTTTTGCTGACAGCTGCTAAGATTCAAATGGAAATAGATGGGCGATTCTGTGAATCATATCCATGTCTGCGATGACCTTCTGCCCGCCTAATCTCCAAGTCTCAGCTCTTCAGAGAGCTAATGGTTTGATGTGTGACAATGCAGACAGGAGCCGGCAACAGACAAAAGACAAAATCTGACGAGGTGCAATGCCGTCTGCTGAAGTCGCGTGATGTACTGACAATTCCAAAAAAAAAAATCTATTTCTGGTGATGCCATGACGCTGACACGAAAAATAAGCAATTATTCTACGACGCAAAGGAAATGTAAAGATAGCTCACCAAAAATTAATGTGATATTTTTTACGTCCTCAAAGTAATCAATAGGCACTATCTATTCCACTTACATCAACATAGCAACTTGTATGAAGCTCATTATACTTTTTGCCTTCCTTCTGTTTGATTACTTGTGGTAACACATGAAAGTTTTAGTTTTAGGGACACAACACGGAAACAGGCACTTCGGCCCACCGAGTCCACGCAAACCGGTGATCCCCGCACACTAACGCTATCCTACGCACACTAGGGACAATTTTACATTTATACTAAGCCAATTAACCAACAAACCTGTATGTCTTTGGAGTGTGGGAGGAAACCGAAGATCTCGGAGAAAACCCACTCAAATCACGGTGAGAAGGTACAAACTCCGTACAGGGAGCATCTGTAGCCAGGATCCAACCTGGGTCTCCGATGCTGCATTCGCTGTAAAGGGCCTGTCCCACTTGGGCGTTATTTGCGCATCGTTTACGCGACATCATTTACGCGTCACGATGCACGATGCGTCATCATATACCCGTCACGCGCGCATGATTACGGCATGCATTACGCGCGCATGGCACGCGGTGGTGTAGGCAGTGATGCTTGGTCGTGCGCGGCATTCCAGGATTTTGGGATTCACAAAATCTTTGCGCGCCACCTGCGTGACACGCAAATGACGCCCGAGTGGGACAGGCCCTTAAGGCAACAACTCTACCGCTGTGCCACCGTGATCGCCCTAAATGTTGTGATCAGGATCAAGGCTTGAATGCCAAATATCTTCCTTGGAGACTATCACACAAACCAACCTCCCTTCCATTGACTCCAATTAAACCTCACGCTGCAAAGCCACCAGCATAATCAAGGACGAGTCGCATCCTGGCCACTCCCTCTTCTCCCCTCTCTCATCAGGCACGAGGTATCGAAGTGTGAAAATGCACATCTCCAGATTCAGGGACAGTTTCTTCCCAGCTGATATCAGCCAATGGAACCATCCTATCAACAACTAGAGAGCGGTCTGGAGCCGCAATCCACTTCCTTTGTGACCCTCGACCTATCATTGATCAGACTTTGCTGGCTTTATCTTGCACTAAACATTATTCCCTTATCATGTATCTGTACACTGTGAATGCCTTGATTGTAATCTTTCCACCAACTGGGTAGCACGCAAAAAAGGCTTTTCACGGTACCTCGGTACATGTGACAATAAACTAAACTGAACAGAACTGAGTTACTCCAGCACTTTGTGCCTATATGTAGTTTTAGAATTGGATAGCATGCAAACAAAAGCATTTCACTGTATCTTGACACATGACAATAATGAACCATTACCAATAACAATAATATATTTTCCTAGAGGGTGTGATAGAGGAAACTGCTGCTATGTTGCTGTAAGTAAGAATTTATCTCTTCTGTTTTTGGTACATATGACAATTAAACACATTTGACTCTTGACTTTTGAATCATGGGATAAATGTCAGTGAAAAGCTCAGCCAGTTAGGCAACATTTCTCATAGGGTCATAAGGAAAAGGAGTATAATTAGGTTAATCAGCCCATCAAGTCAACACTGCCATTCAATCATAGCTGATCTATTTCTCCCTCCAATCCTCATTCTCCTGCCTTCTCCCCATAAACTCTAACACCTGTTTTGGAGAAAAAGGATGGGTGACGTTTCAGGTAGGAACCCGAAACGTCACCCTTCCTTTTTCTCCAGAGATGCTGTCTGAACCGTTGAGTTACTCCAGCACTTTGTGCCTGTCTTTGGTATAAACCAGCATCTGCGGTTCTTTGTTTTGTTGATGTACCAAGCATAAATACAATCAGGCCATACACAAGTACAATAGGTAGAGCAAAGAAAATATCAGAGTGCAGGAAATAGTTTTGCAGCATTGTAGTGTTACAAGCTTTAGATAAAATATTAAATGTCCGCAATGAGATCGATTGCAGATAAGGTCTACACGCTGACTTATGGGAGGTACATTCAGTAGTCTGATAACAGAAAGGACAAACAGTGGTAGCATGGTGTCGTCGAAGCAGCATTGTTGCCTCACAACACCAGAGACCCTGGTTCGATCCTGACCATGGGTGCTGTCTTTCTTAAGTTTGTACATTTTCCCATGACTGCATGGGTGCTCCGTTTTCCTCCCATACTCCACAGGTGTACGTGTTTGTAGATTAATTGGCTTTGGTAAAATTGTAAAATTACCTATATTGTGTAGGATAGTGTTAGTATATAGGATGATCGCTGGTCGACGCGGACTCAGTGGGCCGAAGGACCTGTTTCCGCACAGTATCTCCAAAGGCTAAAGTCCTCGAAGAGTCCCACGCCTGTCCGAGCTACACTTTCCCATTCCATATATTAAGAGAATAATTTGCTGTTTGTTTTGAAGCTACTCGCCAATTTTGTCTCATAATTGATTTTCTCCATCCTTAATAACTTTTTAGTTTCTCATTCCTTCACTGGTTGTATTAAATTCATCAAAATAATTTCCCTTTCCAGAGACAGAATCCTATTATTCAAAATGCTCTGGCTTCAAAAAGGATAATGGAAGTCTCTGCCTCATAAAATGGTTCAAGCTCATTGGAAATTTTCAAAACTATGGCCGAGAAATCGAATCTCAGAACATACGTATTTTTTTTATTAGCTATGGGATTGAAAGAGCACAAAACTAATTTATGAGAGAATAAGAAGGGTAAAAGGCCCTTTTACACAATCAAAACTTAAAGGCCTTCCTTTACTTTCAATCAAAAGATGATATAGAAACATCAGAATGCTCAAGTTGTTTGAAGCTTTGCCATTTTCTTTATTCATTTCTGAAACATTGTTAAAGATTTTGCTGAAACATAATATTTCTCCTTCGAAATCTAGAGTGAATTGAAAAGGCAACAAAGGAAAATAATAGGTAAAATGTTTTTATCACTAAGAGGGTGATGGGTGTATTGAATGAGCTGCCAGAGGAGGTGTTTTGTTTAGTTTAGTTTAGAGATACAGCGTGGAAACAGGCCCTTTAGTCCAGCGAGACCGCACCGGCCAGCGATCCTCTTTCACTACCATTATGCTAAAGACTAGGGACAATTTACAATTTTTACCGAAGCCAATTTTAACCTACAAACGTGTACGTCTTTGGAGTGTGGGAGGAAAACGGAACACCCGGGGAAAACCAACGCGGTCACGGAGTGAACGTAAAACCTCCATACAGACAGCACCCACACATACAGTCAGGATCGAACCCGGGTCTCTGGCACTGTAAGGCAGCAACGGTACTGTCACGCCACCATGAGGCAGTACGGGACATACAATGCGTCAGCGTGCATACCCTCGCGGGTGGCGCGCGAGGATTTCGTGCAGCTCAAAATCCTGAAGCGCTGCGCGATACCGCGCGCAACTCCACACTCCTCCACGCCACTCCATGCACGCGTATCGCGCTGCCCACACGCTACCCGTGCATCACAATGCGACAACCACATTTTTGGAGGTCGCGTAAATGGCGCGCAAATGACGGCCAAGTTGGGCAGGCCCTTTAGTTTCTATTCTGCCTTTGCAAGGAATGCCCTTCACACATTGCCAGTTGTTTGTCAATCTTCTGAGACACGGTGATTGAAAAGGAGAGTTAGAAAAATTCCCTGAAGTTACCTTCAAACAATTTGTAGGCAGTTTTGCCTCCAATGAAACCAATGTTAATGTGCGTTTCCTGTTTCTGAAATTGAAATTATAAATTAATAGGAGTTGCGAAGCTTTCAAGAATGGAGCATTTGCCTAGTTGGAAAAGATAAATGTGCCTTCATTTAAAGAGAGAATTGGAAATCTAGACTGTATCGATGAAGAATTTTATATCAAAGTCATGTGAGTGACTACGTGAAGAGCCCGCCAGCCGCATGCGCGTCAATACGTCGACGCATGGCGCGCGAGTCGGAGCAGTTCGAAACTGCTCCGGCAGATAAGTTAATTTTGTTTTCAGCGGGCCGCTGTGGGCTCTGAGCGAGAGTACCTGACGGACGCAGCCTGTGTGGCTGCTGCCGTTGGAGCTCCGAACGGGAGCAGGCGGCCGAATTAGGAGGCCGCCACGGAGACTCCATAGGAGCTCGTATGGGAGCAGGCAGCCGGATCTGAGGCCACTGTGGAAGCTCCATTATGAGTTGGGGCTGCTGGTGCGGCTAGGCTAGCATTAGCAGCAGGCGGTAGTTTAAATATAGCTGCGGCTAGGTTAGCCATCGCTGCTAAAGATAGCAGCAGCCGGTGCTTTTGAAAATTAGCCGCGGCCAGGGCAGCGAACGCTAGGTAAGCTCAGCTGCTACAGCGCCTACCAATTTTAAACATAGATGCTGCCGGCTGAGGCAGCATACGCTGTAGACCTGCATGTAGTGTGCGCTCTATTTATAGGGCAGTTAGAAATAGAGCTGGCAGTTTTTAATAGCGATTGCTGTTCGGTCACGTTTGTGACTATCGCAGCAGATAGGCGCAAGGGAGAATCGATCTTGAAGATGCACACTTTGCCATGTCTATACACATGAGGCACAGGTTATCTGGTGTTTTGATAACAAAGCCAGTGGTGGCAGCCTATGCTGCCCTACTCAGATCAAAGGGCATTGTGTCATAGAATTTGGATTACATGCATAATTTTGCCGATGATAAACGTAGGGGTTTATCAGTAGATGCCTCGTGCGATATTAAGCATGAGGCAACGTGAAATTTAATAGTGCCAATTTTGCCTATTCATTCAGGCCATGGTAAAGCGCCGGAAGCAACTCTTATTTACTCGGTCATGAGTGATGGCTGGGGCAGCCTGTCTTCTCGGGCAGCTAGCTCTGCACGATTGTATGGGAAGTTTGTAAACAAAATATGTGAGTTACTTTTAAACGGAAGTAACAGAGGTTTGGGCTTAGAGAAGCATTTATGTGATAGCACATTTGACACTGCTTGTGCTGCTTTGTCATTCTCTATAGTGCCAAAAGTGGGACAATAAATGATTGGTTATTCACCCGCTGTTCACTAACGTTATGCAGGGGGTCTTCTATATGACCACTCCAAAAACCTACACTCATTGTAGTGTGTAATGTATATCAGTAAATTATTATGCAAACATTCTTCTACTGTATTCCTAATGGGAGCAGTATTTTTAAGTTTTAGTAAATTCAGCAACTGATTTCAGCACAAAGAACACAGTCTGTACTCAATCTCTGGCTCGGTCTCTGGGTTATAACTGACATTAGGGTAGCTTGTTATGGGAATGGGAATCTCATAAGCAAAATAGGCATGATTGTGTACATTTGGAGTGACAGCATACCCACCAGAGCAGAGATTGGGGTGTCATTAGATATACAAGTGCACTGAGCTTGCTAGTACCTATGAGATGAAAGATAGTTTATTTATTGTTATTCAATAGTCTCAAGATATTGCTGATGGCCCATTAGTAGCCAATAGAATGGATAAGTTCCCTTTCATCATACGGCAAGAGGCTTACATAGTGCATGTTAAGAAATTATAACATTCAGTTGAATATGCCTGGATATTTGCAGATAGAATTCTGCACAGTGTTGCATGAGTTATTGTCTAACTCAAAGTCAATTGGGACTATGGCCCGGTTAAGAGTAATGGCCATGTATGCAAGTTAGCATCATGGTATTAATAACCCATGTTTTTCTACCATTAATGGTTTATCTGTTTAAGTGTTTCACACACAGATTGGGTTACTGCATGAAACCACAGAGCTTTAAAGTCTTCACGTAGTCACTCACGTGACTTAGATATAAAATAGAAAGATTAAACGAGAACTTACCATTTGAAGTTTGATCTTTATTTTATTAGAAGTTGCAGTGAGGGAATACGTGCCCTCCACTCCCAACTCTACTTCTCATAAAGATCATTCGGTAGTTCTAAGGTCGTAGGTCTTTCTATAGCTTAGGTTCAGCAATTAGTCTGTGGTTTCATACAGCTGCTCTGAAGATTGATGCACATGCGGCTGGTGGGCTCTTCACATATTCCCTCACTTCAACTTCTCAGAAAATAAAGATCAAACTTCAAACGGTAAGTTCTCATTTAATCTTTCTATTATTTTGCAAGGGATTAAAAATTGAACAATGGCAAAAATGGCCAACCCTTACTGCCCTGAAATTGTTTGTTATGAAATGGTGGGGTAATTTATTCATAAATAAATGGTCTCCTGAATTAAATAAACAAAGAAGTTTAATAATTGGGATGAGTGACGATTTCCATCTTTCATACAGTTCTGGACATCAAAAGTCCTCCAAAAATCTCTATGAAGTAATCATTTTAAAAAATATTACTGGACGCAATTACAGACAAAAATATTACTGGAAGCAATTACAGACAAAGATTTTACCAGCAAAGTGAAATTCAACCAGAATTATTTTCTTGGTTATACTAGATAAGTTATCTAAGAGTGACTTAGTCATCTTCCAGGACTCGAGGGCCTGAGCTCGCGGAAGAGATTGAGCAGGTGAAGACTTTATTCCTTGGAGCACAGGAGGATCAGGGGTGATCTTAAGATCAAGATAAGGTGGTTTAAAGATAATGAGAGGAATAGACAGGGTAAAGGCGCAAGTCTTTTACCCATGGCAGAGGAATCAAAAACCAGAGGACATAGTTTTAAAGTGAGGGAGGGAAAGATTCATTAGGAACCTGAAGGAACAACTTTTTTTACACAAATGTAGGTTCGTGGAACAAGCTGCTGGAGGAGGTCGTTGAGACATGTAGTATCGCAACATTTAAAAATCATTTGGGCAGGTACATGGATAGGATAGGTTTAGAGGGACATAAGCCAAACGCAGGAAGGTGGGACTATTGTAGTTGGGACATGTTGGTCGGCCTGGCCAAGTTTACAGCAAGGTCTGTTTCCATGCTCTATGACTCCATTCCCTGAAATATATCAATCTTCTATTAAAATATGTCGTGAATTCCAGACAATGAGAGGTTCAGGAAGTTAAATAAAAGCATAGAGCCTGGGTTTGAAAGGAAAAAAAAGACCAGCCCTGATTGAATGGCAGAGTAGACTTGATGGGCTTACATCTGCTTACATCTTACACCAGAGGTAGAAAGAGGGAGAGAACTTTGAGGAAGAAAAGGGGGGGGGGGGGGGCATTTTGTCGAGGTTATCAAAAATTGGTGAGTTCAATGTTCATGTGGTTGCCTCGAATTGGTATGTTTTGTGTGAAAATCTCATCTGTTACATGCACTTTTCCAGTAAAATGTAACCCTAAATACAACATTCAAAACAAATGGAACAAATTACTACTTTCACTAATGTTAGTTGCTCAGCATATTAAACATATCATTAATATTTACAAGCTTTAAAATAAATGCCTTAGAATATCCTGGAACTGAAACTGCCCTTAATTCTAAGAATCTCTTCAAATACCTAGAAAAGGACAAAGGGTTGCTATGGTGAATAATTGCACTGTAAATTCGGCCATTTTTACATCACGCCCACTTCCAAAGGAGTCTTCAAAAAACTGTGCAAAAGATCGTGGAAACTTGCCTTGCCGTGGATGAATCGTGATTAAGACTCCTTGAAACTTGTGATGCTTTGAACAATTATACCAGCATCACAACCCAGGGAATCTTCACTCCACACTGTCTATTTTTAGAGTGCTTTACTTCAAAGCTCTGTGCTAAGTAGGAAAAGTAGTCTACTGAAAACTGCTGCCTTTCTCATAAAGTGCAGTAATTTTCCCAAATCTGCCCTAATTTGTTTTACAGATTACGGCAAAGTTTAAGAAACAGTTAGAGAGATACATGGACAGGACAGGTTTGGAGGGATATGAACCAAGCGCAGGCAAGTGGGACTAGTGTAGCTGGGACATTGTTGGCCTGTGTGGGTGAGTTGGGCCAAAGGGCCTCTTTCCATAAGACACGATATTTAGCTTTGTGCTGCAAACAGTTACATCACAGGAGCAATAACTCTCACATTTAAATGTTCCCCGTGGGGAGGAGGTTTACAAGAATGATTCCAGGAATGAGTGGGTTAGCATATGATGAGTGTTTAACAGCATTGGGCCTCTACTCACTGGAGTGTAGAAGGTTGAGGGGGGAGCTCATTGAAACTTTCAGAATAATTAAAGGCATAGATAGATTGGATGTGGAAACGATGTTTCCGCTGGTGGGAGAGTCTAGGACCTGAGGTCATAGACTCGGAATTAAAGGATGCTCTTTCAGGAAGGAGGTGAGAAGGAACTTCCTTAGTCAGAAGGTAGTTATTCTGTGGAACATTGCCACGGAGGCCTGTGGAGGCCAAGTCAGTTGATATTTTTAATATCAAGATCGACAAGTTCTTGATTAGAATGGGTGTCAAGGTTTTATGGCAAGAAGGCAGGAAAATGGGATTAGGAGGCAGAGATCAGCCATGGTTGAATGGTGGAGTAGACTCGATGGGTCAAATGGCCTAATTCTACTCCTATAACGTATGAACTGGTGAACGATGGTTCGCTGGATGACCGAAATGGAGGAAGAGACGGCTGCAAAGGACCTACGTGTCCAGCTGCAACTGGGACTGTAAAATTGGCTCCAAGATGGCACCTCTTGCACATGGACTTGGTGGGCTGCTCTGTGCATACTACACTAACTGGGCCGGTGGAGTTTATGCACAGGGATAGTCTTACAGATCTGTATGCAAAAAATGTATTTCACTGCACCTGCTACACGTGACAATAAAGAAACCATTGACCGTTGACCTGTGATCTGCATGGGCCACCAGAGTTCAGCATGTTCAGAAGTTCAGAAGTTCTAAGAGCAGAGATTGGCCGTTCGGCCCATCAATATACACCACCATTCATCCGTGGCTGATCTATCTTTCCCTCTCTACCCCATTCTCCTCTCTTCTCCCCATACCCTAATCAGTGATAGTGACCTTTATGAACCAAAAGTCACCTTCCACCACTAAACATCTTCCATCCAACATAAGTCGTGTCTCAAATCTTACTATGACCTCCTGTCATATCAACAAGGATAAATGAATAATTCCAGGTAATTCCAGGAACTGCAGCTGCTGGAAACTTGAGCAAAACACAAAGTGCTGGAGGATCACAACTGGACATAAGGCCATAAGTGATAATAGACAAAAGACAATAGGTGCAGGAGTAGGCCATTTGGCCCTTCAAGCCAGCACCACCGTCCAATGTGATCATAGCTGATCATCCCCAATCAGTACCCTGTTCCTACCTTCGCCTCATCCCCTGACTCTGCTATCTTCACTATCTAGCTCTCTCTTGAAGTATCCAGAGAACCAGCCTCCACCGTCCTCTGAAGCAGAGAATTCCACAGACTCACAACTCTCTGTGAGAAAAAGTGTTTCCTCGTCTCAGTTCTAAACGGCTTACCCCTTATTCTTAGTGATATTGCAACTGGTGATAGGAGCTGAATTAGGCCATTTGGCCAGTCAAGGCTACTCCTACATTCAATCATGGCTGATCTATCTTTCCCTCTTTCCCCCATTTTCCTGCCTTCTCCCGATAGCCCCTGACACCCATACCAATCATGAATCTGTCAATCTGCGCCTTACAAAATACCCAATAATGGCCTCTACAGCCGCCTGTGGCAATGAATTCCATGTGACTGGGTTATTCTTGGGCAATGGTGGCTGCGTTGCTACCCACAACCCCAGGATTGTTTACAATTCTCTCCGTAGCCTCACCTCTCCCCAGATCTGTGATCTACTCCAATTTCCAAAACCTTCTGCGCTCTCCTGAACTCTTGATCGTCTTAATTACCCCGTCATTGCTGGCTGCCAAAGCCCACTCTGGACTTTACTCTTGGTACACGTGTCAAGAATAAATAAAAACACTAAATTACGAGAGGGATAGACAGGGCAGACAGTCAGAACCTCCAAAAATCGGAGGCTGTAGCTTTAAGGTGAGAGGGGCAAAGTTTTAAAAGAGATGTGTGGCCCAACTTTCTTTACACAGAGGGTGATAAATGGCTGGAACATACTGCCAGGTTGGTGCTTTTGATAAATATGACATTGGTATTTAAGAGGCTTTTAGATAGGCATCTGGATGTGCAGGGAATGGAATTATATGGATTAAGCACAGGTAGATAAGAGATG
This sequence comes from Okamejei kenojei, assembly GCA_035221665.1. NCBI lineage: Eukaryota > Metazoa > Chordata > Chondrichthyes > Rajiformes > Rajidae > Okamejei > Okamejei kenojei. The sequence continues at coordinate 13,571,380 of CM069137.1, forward strand.
GTCATAAGTGATAGGAGCAGAATTAGGCCATTCAGTCCATCAAGTCTATTCTGCCATTCAATCATGGTTGATCTATCTCACACTCCGAAGCCCATGCTACTGCTTTCTACCCATAACCCTTGACACCTGGACTAATCAAGAATCTATCTATCTCTGCCTTAAAAATATCGGTTGACATGGCCTCTACAGCCATCTGTGGCAAAGAATTCCACAGATTCACCACCCTCTGACTAAAAAAAATCATCTTCATCTCGTTCCTAAAGGGATGTTCTTTAATTCTGAGGCTATGACCTCTGGTCCTAGACTCTCCCACTAGTGGAAACATCCTCTCCACATCCACACTATCCAAGCCTTTCACTATATGTATGTTTCAATGAAGCCCCATTCCCATTATCCTTCTAAACTCCAGCGAGTTACAGGCCCAGTGACGTCAAAAGCTTGGCATCATGGTCTTAGCATCATGTTTTGCCCAGACATTGTGGGCTGAAGGGCCTATTCCAATCTGAACTGTCCTATGTTCTATGTTAAACTAAACTAAACCATGTACAAATAGGAAAGGTTATTAATCTTGTGACTTTCAAACAGGCTACTTTCTGTTGAATGATCCTGCCATTAATTACTATTTCTGCCTCCAGGCAATTTAATTTTTGCTATTCAGATTTATTTTCATTGGCAAAATATGCTCCACACAAACATTATCATTTGTTGACAAATATTCAGCTTGCATCGTTCACATATTTGAAGTCTTAAGTTGTTGTAGCAAGATCATTTACTTTGGAAGGCAGAAATGTATTCATCGATTTCTGCAATAAAATGCAGTTTTATCAAAAGTTTACAGAAGACATTGATTTTTAACTAAATGAAAAATATTGACAGAAGCAACAGTGACATTGCAATTTTCTGCTGAAGTGCTGAAAATTACTAAAAGTCAAGCTTCATACGTCGGCTCAGCTGAACACCTTTCACCTGTGCCATCACAAGGTTCACCAGGTTAATTCCTGGGATGGCAGGACTGACATATGATGAAAGAATGAGTCACCTGAGCTTATATTCACTGGAATTTAGAAAGATGAGAGGGGATCTTATAGGAACATATGCAATTCTTAAGGGATTGGACAGGCTAGATGCAGAAAAAAATGTTCCCCATGTTTGGGTGAGTCCAGAACCAGGCGTCACAGTTTAAGAATAAGGGGTAGGCCATTTTGGACTGAGATGAGGAAAAACCTTTTGACCCAGAGAGTTGCGAATCTGTGGAATTCTCTGCCACGGAAGGCAGTGGAGGCCCATTCACTGGATGTTTTCAAAAGAGTGTTAGATTTAGCTCAACGGAATCAAGGGATATGGGGAGAAAACAGGAACGGGGTACTGATTTTGGCTGATCAAGCAAGATCGTATTGAATGGCGGTGCTGGCTTGAAGGGCTGAATGGCCTACGCCTGCACCTATTTTCGATGTTTCTGCCTTTCTATCATGTTTAAATATTCTGTTGTTCTGCTGCAAGAAAGAATTTCATCGTTCTGTCTGGGACATATGGTTATAAAACACTCTTGACTAAGCTCATGGTTTCAGCTTGAGGTTTTCTGAAAAATAGTCCAATGGGTTATGAATCTGAAGAAGGGTACCGACGTGAAACCTATCCTTTTTTCTCCAGAGATGCTGCCTGACCCGTTGAGTTACTCCAACATTTTGTATCTACCGTCGGGATAAACCAGCATCTGCCTACACAGGTTATGTCTTCACTTGTTTTTGCATAAATGTAGCAAACTTCAAATGGATTATTAACATATTTTCTCTCCTATCCTAAATATATTATGCATATGAGACTTCAAATGGTAGAGAGAACATTTAACCAACACATTGCCCATGCAAAGCATTATTTCCTTGCTTTTACTCACAGACACCCTCACATAAGCGGTCAACTAATAGAGTGCAGTTGCTGATTCTCCAATCCCTCATCTAAGCCATTCTAATTGGGTAGGTGTACTTAGGGGATAAGGTCATAAGGAATAGGAGCAGAATTAGGCCATTCGGCCCATCAAGTCTACTCCTCCAATCAATTACGGTTGATCTATTTCTCCCTCCTAAGCCCATTCTTTTGCCTTCTCCCCATAACCCCTGACATCCGTACTAATCAAGAATCTATCAATCTCTGCCTTAAAAATATCCAGACTTGGCCTCCACAGCCTTCTGTGGCAAAGAATTCCACAGATTCACCACCCTCTTACTAAAGGGTGAGAAGGTCTTGTAATTGCATTCTCTTTAACAAAGAGTTAAGTTCATGCCTCAACAATCCTGTTTCCACGCCGGGAACAGTTCTGTACATGAGTTACTGCAAAGGCTTCACAGAGCAAGGTCTTCATGCCGTGGCAAAGGGAAGGTAAAAAACAATTCTGTCATCGTCCAACAACAACACATGGCAACACAGAGTCCCTACCTCAAAGCATGTTCAGCAATACCAACCCAAAGTGTATTTCCAGGCAAATTATACCAGAAGAATGAACAAATTTAAGCAACAAACTTTCACAGATTCATCCATCTTGATGTGTAAACTTTAAATTGTGCTCCTTTCTGAGGCAATATATCATCCTTATGGGACAGTATAAAATACACCTAAACATTATGTTACCCATGTAAACTATTACATGCTTGCTTTTGAAAATCTAACCACCCTCATGCAAATCTATTTGATGACATTTTGTACATCGTTTTTTTGTTTGGTCTGTCTGTCCGTCCGTCCCCACTGCCATTCTAAAGTTTGCATTCAAGAACTCGAGTCGCATTATCCAGATGTACAATCTCATCATCCATGGAGACTCAAGAACCAGCAGATGCTGGAATCGTGAGCAAGGCACAAAGTGCTGGAGGATCTCCATGGATTAGGCTGTATCAGTGGAGAGAAGGGCAGACAATGTTCTGGGTTGGGACCCTTCTTCCAGGTAAGGTAAAACGTTTGTGTAGAAAGGAACTGCAGATGTTCCTTTAAGTAAGTAAGTAAGTTTATTGGCCAAGTATTCACATACAAGGAATTTGCCTTGGTGCTCCACCCACAAGTAACAACATGACATACAGTGACAGTTCCGAATGACTCAGAAAACACTAAACATTAAACATTAATAATAATAATAATAATAATAATAATAATAATAATAATAATAATAATAATAATAATAATAATAATAAACCGGATAGACACAAAAAGCTGGAGTAGCTCAGCGGGACAGGCAACATCTCTGCAGAGAAGGAATGCGTGACGTTTCGGGTCGAGACCCCAACTCCAAAACGACTCCACCTTTTTGTATCCATCTAAGGTAAAAAAATTGTTCTGTTCAACATCTTTTCTAGTGGCGTTCGTGGGCAATCAGTGATTCATAGCAAGAGAATTAAACCACAAATAGTTATTTGGAAATGCAGTTTCATTCGGTGAAAGGCGTTTGTGTAAGAAACCCTTTCTTCCACTGTTATTTTTGTTCCCATTGTGTTCATTTTGTAAGGGGAGTTGAATGACATTTGCTGATTTAGCAGCATTGTAGTTAAGGTTAAAGAAAAATCTTAAATTTCACCATTGTAACAGAGGGGAAATGGACAGAAATGCGAGCACGGGTTTTCAAAGACTGTTCCCGAGAGATGCAATCATTAAAGACGGCCATAAATCATAACCAGTAAACTGCTGCTACCGCATTTTAAAGCAGAAAACATCCACCTATACTCAGCACTTGGGATAAACATGCATCTCCGCATGTTACGCTAAAGGTCGTGATTTACTATCATCACCACCTGAACCACTCTTTGCCAAATTTAACCTAACATGACAACTCAGAATTTATTCGGATGCAGCCAACACTGAGTCAAGATACATAATTCCCACATGACAGTTTGATGGAACCAAAGAGGGTTTAATGTGGGCAGGTTCCAGATGAAGCAGAAATTCACATGTGCTTCTTTCAATTTAGTGTACTGCATACAATTCTTAACAATGTGTTCTCCTGAAGAATCCAAACACGCATTGTAAAGCAAAAGATAGACACAAAAAGCTGGAGTAACTCAGCGGGATAGGCAGCATCTTGGAGAGAAGGGAAAACGGTTGACGTTTCGGGTCGAGACCCTTCCTCAGACTCGCATGCTTTCTCTCCTGAGATGCTACCTGTCCCGCGGAGTTACTCCAGCTTTTTGTGTCTATCTTCGGTTGAAACCAGCATCTGCAGTTCCTTCCCACACATTGTAAAACAGATCCGTTTAACCTGCAAGGCTAACATTTGAATTTCCCATTGCCTGTTGCTTAATTTCTTCATGCCATTCCCACATTGACCACAAAAATAGGCACAAACAAGCTGGAGTAGCTCAGCGGGCCAGCGGAGGAAAGGAATAGGTGACGTTTCGGGTCGACACCTGTCGAAGAAGACAAGACTGGTTCCAACCCTCGATATTCAAAACTGAAGTCAACAACCTCTAAAAACACGCCTTTCTAGTTTGTAAAGAAACGGAACAATTCTGATGAAGGTTCGTCAATCCATAAAATTACTATACATTTTTTCTGCCCACTGATTTTTGTCCGACTTGCCTGACTTAAGGGCAGCACGGTGGTGTACCGGTAGAGCTACTGCCTTACAGCTCCAGAGACCCAGCTTCAATCCCGACTACGGGTGCTTGTCTGTACGGAATTTGTACGTTTTCCCCGTGACCTGTGTGGGTTTTCGTTTTCCTCCCACCGTCCAAAGATGTACACGTTTGTAGATTAATTGGCTGGGATCAATGTAAAGTTGTCCCTAGTATGTGTAGGGTAGTGTTAATTTGCAAGCATCACTGGTCGGGGTGGACTCGGTGGGCTGAAGGGTCTGTTTCCACGCTGTATCTCTAAACTAAACAAGACACAAATGTTCTATGCCCACTGATTTTTGTCTGACTTACTGGGTATTACAAGCGCCGTTGTTTACTTCAGATTTCTAGCATCTGTCATGCTTTGTATCCCACAGTTCCAAAGCTTTGTTTTCTTTCCTTCTTCATCACCCAACACCATCTATCTACCGTAAATCTGCCCCAGGCAAATCAGGGCCATTAAATAGGCCCTGTATCAACTGGCAGATGCCACTACCATTTGCGACAGGGCCCCTTTTGATCTCTACCCCTTCCCCTTTACTGCAATGCTCCAGCTTCTCCTAGTTCTGAAGAAAAATCATTGACACAAAGTCTTGATTTAGTTTAGTTTAGTTTAGTTTAGTTTAGAGATACAGCATGGAAACAGGCCCTTCGTCCCATCGAGTCCGCACTGACCAGTGATCCCCACATAGATTACACACAAATCAAAAACAATTCTGATTTAGCGCCTTATTCCATTCCGGTTTTTGACTACATCCGCAGACTTCTAAAATTAAGAAAGTGTCAGCAGAACAAAATGTACATCAAGATTATCTCAAGATGTTCAGTGTAAGAAATCAAAGGTTTCAACACTGACAGGAAAATGCAAGGATAACAGATCAGAGAAATGTTTTGGGCTTAGTCATATTTAACTGCAATGTAACATGTTTTTGGATGCTTTAATAGTTGAGGAAAGTAAGACAACATTACAGTTCCACAACAATACAACTTTTCACTTACATTTCTAAAGCGTCATGGTGCAGGGGGGGGTGGGGGGGGGGGGAGGGGGGGGGGGGGCGGGGGCTTCATTGAACCTTATCGAATAGTGAAAGGTTTGGATAGTGTGGATGTGGAGAGGATGTTACCACTGGTGGGAAAGTCTAGGACCAGAGGCCATAGCCTCAGAATAAAAGGATGTAACTTTAGGAAGGAGATGAGGAGGAATTTCTTTAGTCAGAGGATGGTGAACCTGTGGAAATCATTGCCACAGAAGGCTGTGGAGGCCAAGTCAATTGATATTATTACGGCAAAGATCGATGGATTCTTGATTAGTACAGATATCAGGGGTTATGGGAAGAAGGCAGGAGAATGGGGTTGAGAGGGAGAGATAGATCAGCCATAATTGAATGGTGGAGTAGACTTGATGGACTGAATGGCCTAATTCTGCTCCTATCACTTCTGAACTTGCAGAGGTTTGTAATTATAGCAGTGGAACTTCCTCAGCAAATGTTCTTCACCCCTTCCCAAGTAAACGCATATCTTCATTGTGGAGAAGGGTCTCAACCCGAACGTCGCCTCTGCTTCACCCGCTGAGTTTCTCCAGCATTTTTGTCAACCTTCATTCCTTTAAGGTTTGTTTTAAATGTACTTATTTTACCCAGGTTTTGGCCACTACCTTACTATTTCTTTATATAATTAAGTGCCAAATTTTGTTCGATATTGCTTCTCCATCGTGAATAGGGAGCTATTAGTTTAGTTTAGTTTAGAGATACAGCGCTTCGACCCACTGTCCCCGCTGACCAGCGATCACCATACACTGGCACTATCGTACACACCCGGGACAATTTACATTCTTTACTGAAGCCAATTAATCTACAAACCTGCACGACTTTGGAGTGTGGGAGGAAACCGGAGCACCAGGAGAAAACCCACGCGGTCACGGGGAGAACGTGCAAACTCGGTACAGTCAGCACCCATAGTCAGGATCGAACCTAGGCCTCTACAGCCATCAACTCTACTGCTACACCACCATTCTACCGCTTAATGTAATTAAGTTCCAAATCTTGTTCGATTTTGCTTCTGTGTCATGAATTGGGAGATTTTATTTATTTATATTTTGCAATATTTAAATAAATTGTAAAATAAATGCTTCTTAGTTTTAAATGAACAACAAGAATATTCCAGGCTTTGATACCCAGTAATTTGCTTGCTGAATTAATTGTTTTTGAATGTTCTCATTGTCTCTGACTGTATGAGATTTATCCCACTGCTCGAGTTCAGCTCCACAGATACTCATCGCTTCTCATTCCACATCATTTTTAAATGTTGATCAGACTCAACGCTGTCAGTTCTTTAAATTACTCAGAGCGGCATCTCAACATAGTTCAATCATTTTCTCATTTGGCAGAATGTTCATTGGCCAGTGATCAATACTCATGATTTACCCTCTCTCTCAGCTACTGGTACTGAGAACAAACAACAAACAAGATTTTATTGTAAATTCTGTCGAGTTTGGCATCGGAATTAAAACCTATGTTTAAGTTTAGTTTAGTTTAGTTTGGAGATACAGTGCAGAACAGGCCCTTCAAACCATCAAGTCGGCCTCGACCAGCGAACCCCACACACTAACGCTATCTTACACCCAATCAAGGGTTAATTTAAAATTTTACTGAAGCCAATTAACCTACAAGCCTGTACATCTCGGACTGTGGGAGGAAACCAAAGTTCTCGGAGAAAACCCACGCCGGTCACGGGGGAACACAAACTCCGTACAGACAGCACCCATAGTGAGTATCGAAACCGGGTCTCTAGTATCCAGTATCTCGCGTATCAGAACAAGTAAGGCAGCAAATCTACCGCTGCGCCACCTTGCTACCCACAGAACCACCAACAGGATCCAGCAGAATATATTCTCCTTTGTAAAATACGACAAAAGTTTGAATTTTAAAATAAAATTGATAGAACATAAACCTGTACTGTACAACACAAGAACAAGCCCTTTGGGTCATACTATCTGTACTGAACATGTTACCAAGACCAACTCTTACTTGCCTGCACATAATGCCCATCCCTCCATTCCCTGCACATCCACATGCCTATCGAAATGCCTGCTAAATATCGAGAGGTGTCAGATACATATGTAAAAAAAAATCAAATAAAAGGAAAAAAAATCTTTCTCATATTCACAAAACTTACCATTCAACTCATAGGTAATTGTGGCCATAAAGCAAGGGGAATCAGGACTCTTTTGTCCATGTACACAAATAGAATTTCACTGTCGGTTTGTTAGTGTGAAAATGAATTTGCTTTTAGCCTGGAATTGTCGAGCGTCAAAGTTGCTTAGATTTCAAAGGAAGGAAGCATTTGGAGTACTTCAATATCTTCTCTCGCAATTGAATTCCTGTCCGAGGTTACAGCGATATACAATGAAGTTAAACACAATATCATTATTTCATTATGAAATAAATAAACGGTCTCATATTCAATCAGTATTTCAATAATATATGTGATTCTTTGTTTGCAAAGCGAGCTGAATGGTAGGAGAGAGAATATGAGAGAACTAATGTATGTATCAGTTGAGAAAACCACTATGGAGTAGGTACTTCTTTGGCCAGGGATGTTGGGTGTCAGTTTTAGCTTCAGTGAACTGCGATCTCAACCCAAAATCAATTGACTGCAGTTTCAAATTAGACACCCACGCAAAAATCTTAGATATCTCCCAGCACAGCTGTCCCTGGTGTTGTTTTTCAACAATAGGGCAGCACAGTGGCGCAGCAGTAGAGTTGCCCCCTTACAGCGCCAGAGACCCTGGTTTTATCCTGACTACTGGTGCATGTCTGCACGGAGTTTGTGCATTCTCCCTGTGACCTGCGTGGGTTTTCTCCGGTTCCCTTCCACAATCCAAAGGCGTACAGTTTTGTCTGTTAATTGGTTTTGGTAAAAATGTAAAATTGCCCCCAGAGTGTGTGGGGAAGTGTTAATGTGTGGGGATCGCTGGTTCCTTTATTCGGTGGCTGTGCGCCCTCTGGCCCTAGACCCTCCTGCTGGTGTGTAGGATAGATATGGGTGATCGCCGGTCAGGTGCGGACTCGGTGGGCCGAAGGGACTGTTTCTGCTCTGTATCTCAAAATTAAACTGAACTATATTAAACTAAATGACATGAAGGCCTAAATGTTCCCCCATGTGGAGTTAAAGGTGAAGAGGAATGGGCAAGTTGGGGGCGAGCGGTCTGTTTAATAATAATATCTTTTGTTGTCTTTACACATAAGTGCAACGAGATTTGGTTTGCAACTTCCATCCGATGTCATAACTTAATCGACAAATAAAATTTAGGTTTAAATACCCTGAGAACAAGGTTTGTAAAAACGAACATTAGACCAGTAAAGTTAACACAGACTAAAGCGAGGCCGGGGAGACAGTCCATGGGGGTGGGGGGGTACTCAGCAGGGCCGGTTCAGAGCCGCTATAGCTCTGGGAATGAAGCTGTTCCTGAGTCTGGTGGTGCGGGCGTAGAAGGCCTTGTAACGTCTGCCAGAAGGGAGTAGTTCGAACAGTCCATTACAAGGGTGAGAGGAGTCTTTATGTATGCTGACGGCCTTCCTGAGGCACCGTGTGTGGTAGATGCCCTCCAAGGCTGGTAGCGGTGTCCCAATAATCTGTTGCACTCTGTGGACAACGCGCTGAAGAGCTCTCCTCTCCGCCTCCGTGCAGCTGAGATACCACACAGAGATGCCATACGTTAGTATGCTCTCTGTCGTGCAGCGGTAGAAGGTCGTCAGCAGCTGTTGGGGCAGACCAGTCCGTTTCAATGTTCTTAGGAAGAACAGTCGTTGCTGTGCCGTTTTGACCAGCGCAGCGGTGTTGGTGGACCATGTGAGGTCCTCTGAGATGTGAGTGCCCAGAAACATGAAGCTGGACACTCTCTCCACACTGTCTCTGTAGATGGAGATTGGGACGTATTCCCCATTCTGTGACCTCCTGAAGTCGATAATCAGCTCCTTGGTCTTGGAGGTGTTTAGCGACAAGTTGTTCCGTGAGCACCAGTCCGCCAGGTTCTGCACCTCCGCTCTATAGTTTGTTTCATCACCGTTGGTGATCAGCCCGATCACCGTTGTGTCGTCTGCAAACTTGACAATGGTGTTGTTGTCAAATGCAGGGACACAGTGTTTCTACACTGTATGAGTCTCTACAGCAACCTCATCAGCTGAGTATCACCAGTATAGTTTGCTTTTATTAAAACAAATTACACTGTCATTATGTTGCTGGTCATGGGAATATATTGTTTCACCCTCTAAGTCTACAATGACTCAATGACGCTATTCCTTATTTTCCAGACCTACCGCCTGACCCACTGAGTTACTCCACCATTTTGTGTCTGTCTTCCCAAATCACTTTCCCTCTGAATTCTGCCTCTGACAACCTTTTAATTAAATGTGTGCGCATCATTCTCATACAAGATAAGACGTTAACACTTGAAAGCACCGACAGTGGCCATGGCGAGAGATAATGTAATTAGCTGCCCAACATTCAGCATGCCTGATCGCTCCCACAAATACCACTGACATGTGAAGACATTCAATGACTCAGCCTCCACAATCTTTCGGCACCAGAATATTCACAAGATCCAAAGCAATGTGAGTGAAGAACTGGAAGGCAGGCACAAAATGCTGGAGTAACTCAGCGGGACAGGCAGCATCTCTGGAGGGAAGGATTGGGTGATGTTTCGGGTTGAGACCCTTCTTCAGACTCATGTCGGGGGAGTGGGCAGGACAGAGATAAAATGTAGTTGAAGACAGCAAGACTGGTGGGAGCACTTGGAAGGGGGAGGGGATGAAGAGGGGCAAAGCAAGGGCTATTTGAAGTTATTTTCAGAGGGACGGAGGAATCACAGAGGGGGGAGCAGTGAGAGAGGATGTTGCTGAAGTCTTGTCGGAGAGAGGAGGTGAACTTCTTCAAAGTAGATATAAATTGAGGAGATTCTGCAGTGGAGTGGACAGACTGTTTAGGAAAGAACTGCAGATGCTGGTTTAAATCGAAAGTAGACACAAAATGCTGGAATAACTCAGCAGGACAGGCAGCATCTCTGGAGAGAAGGAATGGGTGACGTTTCTGGTCGAGACCTTTCTTCAGACTGATGTCAGGGGAGTGGATGGGACAGAAATAGAATGTAGTCGGAGACATTAAGACTGGTGGGAGAACAGGGAAGAGGAGGGGATGGAGAGAACTTATTGTTTTTCTTTTGTAAGTGGCTGACAATTACTCTTAGTTTTATACTCACCCATGGAAATCATTCTCATAGCATTATATGTGTAGGAAGGAACTGCAGACGCTTGTTCACACCAAATGCTGGAGTAGCTCAGCGGGCAGGCAGCATCTCTGGAGAGAAGGAATAGGCGGCGTTTTGGGTTGAGACCCTTCTTCAGACTGAAGGGTCTCGAACCAAAACGTCACCCATCGCTTATCTCCAGTTATGCTCTTTGTCAAGTGACAATAGACAATAGACAATAGACAATAAGTGCAGGAGTAGGCCATTTGGCCCTTCGAGCCCGCACCGCCATTCAATGTGATCATGGCTGATCATCCCTAATCAGTACCCCGTTCCTGCCTTCTCCCCATATCCCCTGACTCCGCTATCTTTAAGAGCCCTATCTAGCTCTCTCTTGACAGTATTCAGAGAACCGGCCTCCACCACCCTCTGAGGCAGAGAATTCCACACTCACAACACTCTGTGTGAAAAAGTGTTTCCTCATCTCTGTTCTAAATGGCCTGCCCCTTATTCTTAAACTGTGGCCCCTGGTTCTGGACTCCCCCAACATCGGGAAAATGTTTCCTGCATTTAGCATGTCCAATCCCTTGATAATCTTATATGTTTCAATAAGATCCCCTCTTATCCTTCTAAACTCCAGAGTGTACAAGCTCAGAACTCTTTCTCTCAGCATATGACAGTCCCATCATCCCGGGATTAACCTCGCAAACCTACGCTGCACTCCCTCAATAGCAAGAATGTCCTTCCTCAAATTAGAGGACCAAAACTGCACACAGTACACCAGGTGTGGTCTCACTAGGGCCCTATACAACTGCAGAAGGACCTCTTTGCTCCTATACTCAGTCCTGCTGAGTTACTCCAGTATTTTGTGTCTATCTCACAGCATATACCCTGTCAAAGCTTAACAATGTATTTTGATTCAATCTAGTCACCTGTCATTCTAAATTCCCGGAGAATATGAGCCTTTAATGCTATCAAAGTATTAGAGTTAATACCTGGCAGAACTAAACATGATTCAGGAATATTCTTCCTCATTATTAGTGGTTCAGTGAAATTTAAATTAAAAAAAGCTTCTGCTCTTTTCAGATATTATTTACTTTCCCTCCTTTTAGGTTATTGTGAAGATTGGTGATCATTTTCTAATATTCTCTCGACTCAGTTGGTTGGATGGCAGCCAATGCAACTCGACTTTTTAAGAAAGGAGGGAGAAAGAAAGAGGGGAATTATACACCAGTTAGCCTTACATCGGTAGTGGGAACGTTGCTGGAGTTGGTTATTAAAGATGCATTTGTAAAGCAGTGACAGGATCGGTCAAAGTAAGCATTGATTTATGAAGGGGAAATCATGCTTGATTAATCTTTTGGAATTTCTAGAGAATGTAACAAGTGGAATGGGTAAGGGAGAGCCAGTGGATGTAGTGTATCTGGATTTTCAAAAATCCTTTGACAAGGTTCCACACAAGAGAATAGTGGGCAAAATTAGGGAACATGGTATTGGGGATAGAGTGCTGACGTGGATTAAAAAATTGGTTGTCAGACAGGAAACAATGAGTAGGGATTAATGGGCCCCTTTCAGAATGGCAGACAGTGACTAGTGGGGTAGTGCAATGCTCGGTGCTGGGACCGCAGCTATTTGCACTATATATTAATGATTTAGATGAAGGGATTACAAATAACATTAGCAAATTTGAAGATGACACAAAGCTGTGTGGCAGTGTGAACTGGGTGGAGAATGCTAGGATAATGCAGGGTGACTTGGACAGGTTGGGGGAGTGGGCAGATGCATGGCAGATGCAGTTTAATGTGGATAAATGTGAGGTTATCCATTTTGGTAGCAAAACCAGGAAAGAAGATTATTATCTAAATTGTGTCAAGTTGGGAAAAGGGGAAGTATAATGAGATCTAGGTATCCTTGTTCATCAGTCAATGAAAGTAAGCATGCAGGTACAGCAGGCAGTGAAGAATGCGAATGGCATGTTGGCCTTCAAAACAAGAGGAGTTGAGTATAGGAGCAAAGAGTTCTGTAGTTGCACATGGCCCTAATGAGACCACACCTGGAGTATTGTGTGCAATTTTGGTCTCCAAACTTGCAGAAGGACATTCTTGCTGTTGAGGGAGTGCAGTGTAGGTTTACAAGGATAATCCTGGGATGATGGGATTGTCTTATGCTGAGAGAATGGAGCAGCTGGGCTTGTACACTCTGGAATTTAGAAGGATGAGGGGGAATCTTATTGAAACATATAAGATTATTAAGGGTTTGGACACGCTAGAGACAGGAAGCATGTTCCCGATGCTGTGTGAAGTGTGTAGGATAGTGCTGTTTAGCGCAGATTCGGTGAGCCGAAGGGCCTGTTTCCACGCTGTACCTCTAAACTAAACTAAACTGATGATGCCACACACACTTTATCCTCCTGAAGCCCTGGAATTGACTTGTTCACAACAACAAAACTATTCAGAATAGGTCAGAATGCTTCTTTTTGTGAAATAATTTGTAATTAGATGCAAATTCCTTTCAGTTGTTGCAGCTGCAAATCAGGAAGGTTTTGAATTATTAGTTATTTCATTAACAATTTGCTTTCAGGGTGAATTCACATAAATTGGGTTTTATAACTAATGCTGATAAAGATTTGTGCTTAATGTTCACTGGCAAATTGCATTGCACTCAGTCATTCATTGAACATACTATAAAACTGTCACCAGGACTACATCGAAATCTTTGCACTAGTGAGCTATTACACTTAAGCATTTGGTTTAGTTTAGGTTAATATTATCACGTGACCCAAGATACAGTGAAAAGCTTTAGCTTGCATGCTATCCAGTCAAAAATAAAGACTCTACATGAATGCAATCAAGCCATACACAGTGCAGAGGTAAAGGATAAAGAGTGCAACAGTTAGTGCAAATATATAACTTCACATTTTCGCAGTAACTCTCGTGTCTCATATGATGCCCATATTTTACTTTAGTTTAGTTTAGCAATACACCCTTATGTGGATGATCAGCCATGATCACAATGAATGGCGGTGCAGGCTTGAAGGGCTAAAATGGCCTGCGACTGCACCTATTTTCTATGTCTATGTCTACGACGCACCTAGTCCGCGCCGCCCAGCGATTCCCGCACATTAACACTACCCTCCACACACTAGGGACAATTTACAATTATACCAAACCATTTGACCTACAAACCCGTACGTCTTTGGAGTCTGGGAGGAAACTAATGATGTCGGAGAAAACCCACGGAGGTCACGGGGAGAATGTACAAACTCCGTACAGACAGCACCCGGGTCTCCGGGTGGATATAGGTGAGGGAGGTTAGATTGGCAGATGCCTGGAGTAACTGTCAAAGGCTAGATGACAATAGGGTTTCTGATAAGGAATGATCTTCATGCAAGCATAAGATAAGAAGTTGGGACTTTTACTGCTGGTCAGACAATGACCAATTCTAATTGAAACTCCTCTGCAGATGATGCAGACATACCTCATCAAAATTCAGGCATTAGTTCATAAGTGCCAAGTAACAGTCGCACTGTGAAAGAGCCAGATAATGACATTCTTCAACAATAGAAAACCTTACCATCTACCTTTGGTCTTCAACGGCATAGCCTTCAGTATGTCCCCTGTCTCAACATTTGAGGCTTCAGCTTTGACCAGAAACTCAACTGGATTTATTACTGATTAATCTTTTTTTTTTTGTCTTTTTATTTCACTAGAGAGAGAGTTTTGAGATGTTAGAGAGATACAGCATGGAAATAGACCCTTTGCCCTATTGAGTTGTGCCGACCAGCAATCAGCCTGTACTCCAGTTCTATCCGACGCACTACGGACAATTTACAGTTTATACTGAAACCAATAAACCTACAAACTTCACGTTCACAAGTTTTCGGAGTAGAATTAGGCCATTTGACCAATTGATGCTACTCTGCAATTCAATCATGGTTGATCTCTGCCTCCTACTCCAATTTTCTTGACTTCTCGCCATAACCCTTGACACCAGTTCTAATCAAGTATCTGTCTATCTCTGCCTTAAAAATATCAAATTACAGCCTCCACAGAAATGGCTGACCTTAGTGGAGCGTCACAACGGATGGGAAGGCGGATGAATGCTGCAGCAGAAAAGGGTCTCTGGTCGTCTTGGACACCATGCCACTGGATCCTGACCTAGATCTGTCAAGGATCGTGGAGTGGCTGCCTGTGCACCAGTCTCCCCACGTTAAACAAAGTCATGCACAGGTGTCCTCCATATGGCACCCTGGAGGGGTGAAGGAAAACACCAAATGCAAACCTCCACTGCCTTGTGTATATAACCTTATTCAGGAAAAGTGGAGACTGGATCTGGCGGAATACACGGAGGAGACCACCATTTGGCGGTCCAACGTGTAGGAAGGTGGACCCAGCAAAGCGTTGTGGAGCGTAATTAGGGCACAATGTTCACGCAGAACACTGGCGGCCATCCACTGCATCCTGACCTATCGCCAGCCATCTTGACTATGTCTTGCCACTAGATCCAGATAGGCCGGGACGAGAGTGTGAGGCTGCGCAACTCACCCTCACTTTAATCCAAGTCAAGCGCAAGTCAAGACTTCAGGACCCGTACCGCCCGACTGGGCGAAGCAAGAACACCACAAGTGCGCGAGCAGCTGAGAAGAAGCACACCTAGAAGCTCAGTGGAGACGTGCCGCACGCAAGGTCCAGCCACTTCAACTTCCACTGCAGCACCCACCCAACTGTGTCCCATATGCGGGCGAGCCTTCCGGGCCCGGATCAGTCTCACCAGCCATCTCCAGACCCACAAACAAAAACACTGAAGTCAGGGTCTTCTTCAGCTACGAAGGACGTACAACAACAACACCGTGCCGCCATCTGCCCGTGCATTTCAATTATTTTTTCTCCCTCTTTGTGAATTTGACGTCTCTTGGGAGGTTGGGATTTGGAGCAATGACTGTATCGAGCAATGTTTTATTCAGGTTATGCACCCCTCCTGCACCACAATAACCACATTGATCAACCACGAGCAGGCAGAAGATCATAAGGAATAGGGGTAGAATTAGGCCATTTGGCCCATCGTCTACTCCGCCATTCAATCATGGCTGATCTATCTCTCCCTCCTAATCCCATTCTCCTGCCTTCTCCCCATAACCTCTGACACCTGTACCAATTAAGAATCTATCTCTCACTGCCTTAAAAATAACCACAGCCCTCATGGTGGGGTTTTTTTTTAATGCAATTTAACCTTTAAGATCTGTTTTAAAATGTATTTTTAAAATGGTTCCTGCCACTCAATGTTTAATTCATAAAACAGTTTTAAAACAGTGATAGGGGCAGAATTCGGCCATTCAGGTCATCAAGTCCACTCCGCCACAATCATGGCTTTTCTCCCCATTCCCCAACGCCCGTACTAATCAAGACATCACTTAACCACACCCCCAAACCACAGCTTCAACATGCCCATGGATAAGGGGGGCACTACAGTGTAGCTGGTACAGCTGCTGTCTCACAGTGCCAGAGATTGGATTCACGCAGTGTGGAATTTGCACATCTCCCTGCGACTGCATGGGTTTCCTTCGGGTGATCCCGGTTTCTTCCCACATCCCAAAGATGTGCAGTTTGGTAGTTTAATTGGCTGCTGTATAATTGTGCCGAGTGGGTAAAGCGATTGGATGAGAAAGTGGGATAACTTAGAACTTGTGTGAACGGATGATCGATGGTTGGCATGGACTCAGTGGGCCAAACATTCCAAGCCCTATCTCTAAAACTAAAGCTAAAACTAAAGATCGTTTCTGTCCATTTCTGGGTGGAGGTAAATGATCTGACACTGAAAGGCGGCACGGTGGCGCAGCGGTAGAGTTGCTGCCTTACAGCGCCTGAGACCCGGGTTCGATACCGACTATTGCGGGTGCTCTTTGTATGGAGTTTGTACGTTCTCCCCGTGACCACAGGGATTTTCTCCGGGTGCTCCGGTTTCATCCCACACTCCAAAGACGTGCAGGTTTGTAACTTAATTGGCTTCAGTAAAGAATGTAAATTGTCCCCAGTGTGTAGGATAGTGCTATTGTACGGGGATCGCTGTTTAGCGCAGATTTGGTGAGCCGAAGGGCCTGTTTCCGCGCTGTCTCTCTAAACTAAACTAAACTGATGATACCACACACACTTTATCCTCCTGGAATTAACTTGTTCACAACAACAAACCTTACATGATGGGTCAGAATGCTTCTTTTTGTGAAATAATTTGTAATTGGATGCAAATTCCTTTCAGTTGTTGCAGCTGCAATTCAGTAAGGTTTTGAATTATTAGTTATTTCATTAACAATTTGCTTTCAGGGTGAATTCACATAAATTGGGTTTTATAACTAATGCTGATAAAGATTTGTGCTTAATGTTCACTGGCAAATTGCATTGCACTCAGTCATTCATTGAACATACTATAAAATTGTCACCAGGACTCTACACCAAAATCTTTGCAATAGTGAGCTATTACACTTAAGCATTTGGTTTAGTTTCGGTTAATATTGTCACGTGACCCAAGCTACAGTGAAAAGCTTTAGTTTGCATGCTATCCAGTCAAAAATAAAGACAATACATAAGTGCAATCAAGCCATACACAGTGCAGAGGTAAAAGATAAAGAGTGCAGCAGTTAGTGCAAATATGTAACTTCTCATTTTCGTAGTAACTCTCATGTGTCATATGATGCCCATATTTTAGTTTAGTGATACAGCACTGTAACAGGCCCTCTGGCCCACCTAGTCTGCACCATCCAGCGATACCCGCACATGAACACTATCGTACACACACTAGGGACAATTTACAATTACACCAAGCCAATTAACCTGCAAACCAGTACGTACAATCTTAACCTGCAAACATGTTGTTCCATTGTTTAAAAAGGGTTCAAAGAATAAAACTAGCAATTATAGACCTATTAGTTTGACGTCAGTGGTGGGCAAATTAATGGAAAGGATACTTAGAGATAATATATATAAGCATCTGGATAAACAGGGTCTGATCAGGAACAGTCAACATGGATTTGTGCCTGGAAGGTCATGTTTGACAAACCTTCTTGAATTTTTTGAAGCGGTAACTAGGGAAATTGATGAGGGTAAAGCAGTGGATGTTGTCTATATGGATTTCAGTAAGGCCTTTGACAAGGTTCCCCATGGAAGGTTGGTTAAGAAGGTTCAATCTTTGGGTGTTAATGGTGGAGTAGCAAGATGGATTCAACAGTGGCTGAATGGGAGATGTCAGAGAGTAATGGTGGATGGCTGTTTGTCAGGTTGGAAGCCGGTGACAAGTGGGGTGCCTCAGGGATCTGTGTTGGGTCCACTGTTGTTTGTCATGTACATCAATGATCTGGATGATGGGGTGGAAAATTGGATAAGTAAGTATGCAGATGATACTAAGATAGGTGGTGTTGTGGATAATGAAGTAGATTTTCAAAGTCTACAGAGAGATTTGGGCCATTTGGAAAAGTGGGCTGAAAGATGGCAGATGGAGTTTAATGCTGTTAAGTGTGAAGTGCTACATCTTGGCAGGACAAATCGAAATAGGACGTACATGGTAAATGGTAGGGAATTGAGGAATGCTGTGGAACAGAGGGATCTAGGAATAACTGTGCATAGTCCCCTGAAGGTGGAATCGCATGTAGATAGGGTGGTAAAGAAAGCCTTTGGTGTGCTGGCCTTTATAAATCAGAGCATGGAATATATGAGTAGGGAAGTAATGTTAAAATTGTACAAGGCATTGGTAAGACCAATTCTGGAGTATGGTGTACAATTTTGGTCGCCTAGTTATAGGAAGGATGTCAACAAAATAGAGAGAGTACAGAGGAGATTTACTAGAATGTTGCCAGGGTTCCAGCAACTATGTTACAGAGAAAGGTTGAACAAGTTAGATCTTTATTCTTTGGAGCGCAGAAGGTTAAGGGGGGACTTGATTGAGGTCTTTAAAATGATGAAAGGGATAGACAGAGTTGACGTGGATACGTTTTTTCCCATTGAGGGTAGGGAAGATTCAAACAAGAGGGCATGACATGAGAATTAAGGGACAGAGGTTTCGGGGGTAACGTGAGGGGGAACTTCTTTACTCAGAGGGTGGTGGATGTGTGGAATCAGCTTCCAGCAGAAGTGGTGGAGGCAGGATCGATTTTAACATTTAAGAGAAAAGTGGATAGGTATATGGACGTGAAGGGAATGGAGGGGTATGGTCTGAGTGCAGGTAGATGGGACTAGGGGAAAACAAATGGTCGGCACGGACTGGAAGGGCCGAGAGGGCTGTTTCCGTGCTGTAATTGTTATATGGTTATATGGTTATATGGTCTTTGGAGTCTGGAAGGAAACCGGAGATCCTGGAGAAAACTGGAGAAAACCTGCGCAGGGAGAACGTAGAAACGCCGTGCAGACAGCGCCCGTGGACAGCGTCGAACCCGGGTCTCTGACACTTGAAGGCAGCAACTCTACCGCTGCGCCGCCTGGAAAGGACAATTAAAAAAATTAAGTCCTTTACCTTGGTGGCTGGTACTTACTATATGAACATCCGTAAACTTCAACTCTCATTCCTATTCTTCCGTGCGGATTCCATTCAAGGGGAACGAAACGCAGGAGTCTGGCTTTAATAGAATGCTCCAACTTGTGCCGCACAACGCCGTCAGCATTGGAGTTTCCAACAAAAGCCTATTGAAGGAGAGAAAGAGATAAAATAAATCAGATTGGCAGTGTCAATAACCAGCAACTAACTGAAGAGAGACCAGATTTGTAGTTTAGTTTCGAGATGCAGTGCAGAAACAGGCCCTTTGCCCCATCAAGTCCGCGCCGACCAGCGATCCCCGCACATTAACACGATCCCACACCCACTAGGGACAATTTTACATTTTATTCCAAGCCAATTAACCTACAAACCTGTACGTCTTTGGAGTGTGGGAGGAAACCGAAGATCTCGGAGGAAACCCACGCAGGTCAAGGGAAGAACATACAAACTCCGTACAGACAGCGCCTGTAGTCAGGATCAAACCTGGGCCTCTGGCGCTGTAAGACAGCAATTATACCGCTGCGCCGATTTCTATTTAGCTATCAATTTAAACTGGATCTGTAGCCAGCAATGTCCCATTGAGCGGCACTTCCATCTCTGAGTCAAGGGGTTGTGGATCCTATTAAAAAACAGATTATGCACTCATTATCACAGTGCTCTTTGTGGGAACTTGTTGTGGTCAAATTGCCTGTAGCTTTTTCTTGCATATCATCAGTGGCTTCACTTCAGGAGCATTTTATCAGATTGTTAAGTACTCTGTGACGTTTTGACGTTATGAATGCTGCCCGGAACATTGGGAGTCTGAAGAAGAGTCTCGACCCGTACCATAACCTATTCCTTTTCTCCGAAGATGCTGCCAGACCCGCTGAGTTACTCCAGATTTTTGTGGTCTATATTGGGATTTACGCTTTTCCATACACATGACGGAATACCTGAGTCGTTGAAAGCTAAGGTAGACAAAAATGCTGGAGAAACTCAGCGGGTGAGGCAACATCTATGGAGTGATGGAATAGGCGACGTTTCGGGTCGAGACCCTTCTTCAGCTAAGTGGTAAAAAAATACAATAGTTATTATGAAGTTTTAGTGAAAAATTATGCATGTTCAGCCTTCTCTATACAGATCCAATGTTTAAGAAACATCTGGACAGGTACACAGATGCGATTGTTTTAGAGGGAAATGGGCCAATTACGGACAGGTGGGACTTACCTGCATGTTGGCCGCCATACAATTGCCACAGAAGGCTGTGAAGGCCAAGTCAATGGATATTTTTAAGGCAGTGATAGCTAGATTCTTCATTAGTAGTGGTGTCAGGGGTTATGGGGATCAAGCAGGAGAATTGGGTTAGGAGGGAGAGATAGATCAACCACGATTGAATGGCAGAGTAGACTTGATGGGCCGAATGGCCTAATTGTGCTTGTGTCACTTTTGAACTTATGGACATGACATGGGCAAGTTGGCCCAAAGGCACTGTTTCCATGCTGTATAACTCTCTTTCAACTCCACAGATACAAGCAAACATGATATTCAGCACGATACAGCCATGTGTTATTGAAATATAATGCATTCCTTCCATTGAAGCTTGGTCTCAAATTTCCTCTCTGGTAAGCAGCAATTATGAAAATGGGGCAATTATGAAAATGAACATGAGTTGTGGAGATAACCAGAGGGCAGCACGGTGGTATAGCGGTAGAGTTGCTGCTTTGCAGCGCCAGAGACCCCGGGTTCGATCCTGACTACGGGTGCTTGTCTGTACAGAGTTTGAACATTCTCCCATGACCTGTGTTGGTTTTCTCTGAGATCTTTGGTTTCCTCCCACACTCCAAAGACGCACAGGTTTGTAGGTTAATTGGCTTGGTGTAAATGTGTGAGTGCGCGGGGATCGCTGGTCGGCGTGGACTCGGTGGGCCGAAGGGCTTGTTTCCACATTGTGTCTCTAAACGCTAAACCCTAAAATTTCAGATCAAAGACCATTCATCAGAACTATTGATTAGAATTGATTGAGATGAAAACAATTTGATATGGACTTGAGGGGAAATGTCTTCAAACAGAGGGTGGTGGATTTCTGGAATCAGCTGTCAGAGGAGATAAGCACCGTCACAAAATTTAAAAATAATTTGGACAGATACATAGGAAATGGGCATGTGGGCCAAACACAGGCAGGTGGGACTAGTGTAGATGGGACATCTTGGTCAACATGGGAAAGTTAGGCCAAGGGGCTTGTTTTTAAACTATATGACTGCATGACTGAATTAATTGACTGAAAGATACAGCATGGAAACAAGCCCTTCGACCCACAGTACTCCAGTTACTCCAGTTTTATGTGATCCCACTTTCACATCCACTCACTGCATACTAGGGGCAATTTACAGAAGCCATATAGCCAACAACCTCGCATGTCTTTAGGATGTGGGAGGTGAGGGCAGCACAGAGGCGCGGCGGTAGATTTGCTGCCGTACAGAGCCAGAGACCCGGGTTCAACGACGGGTGCTATCCGTATGGCGTTTGTACGTTCACCCTGTGACCACGTGGGTTTTCTCTGGGTGCTCCAAAGTTTACTCCAAAGACGGACAAGTTTGAAGGTAAATTGGCTTTGGTAAAATTGCAAATTATCGCCTGGTGTACAGGAGAATGCTTGTGCATGGGGTGATCGCTGATCGACACGGACTCGGTGGGCTGTTTCCATGCTGCATCGCTAAAGTCTAAAGTTCAAAGACAGTGGAGCACCCGGATAAATGCTCACAGTCACAGGAAGAACGTGCAAACTCCACACAGATAGCAACTGAGGTCGGGATCGAACCTGGGTCTCTGGCTCTGTGAGATAACAGCTCTACCAGCGGTGCCACTGATCTGATGGAAGTTGCTTACTCTCGTCCTCGGCTAGTTCACCATTTCTGACATTTACTTCCGATTTCCAGCATCTGCAGTTTTTTTTTATTTTTAGATTAACATTGAAAAATATGAGCGTTTCTAAATGTTTCTGACACATTCAGACAATGAAATAATATAAAACCTGTTCAAAAATTAACATTAAACCAATAATCCTAAACATATAAAAACAATCAATTTACTTTTAGTGTTTTTGTTTTTGTTTCAGTTTTGGAGATACAGCGCGGAAACAGGCCCTTCGGCCTACCAATTCCACACCGACCAGCAATCCTAGCATTATCCTGCACACTATGAACAGTTTATAATCTTTACCGAAGCCAATTAACCTACAAATCTGTAAATCTTTGGAGAGTGCCTCACTCACTGAGTTACTCCAGATCTATCGTCTTTAGCACTCTGAGGCAGCTGTGCCACCATGCCACCACTAACATTTAACAAATCTAAATTTACTAATGCCTGACAGAGTCCCTCGGAGCATATCCCCTCCACTGAAGTGAATAAGAAGCATTCTCAGAGAAATAATTTTGCCAGAGGATGTTTGTATGGATTTCTGCAGTAGACTGTGGAGAATGTATTCAGCATTGCAGTCCGATGTTGAAATACAAGTGCCAGATCACAGTCAGTAAACAGCAATGAACTGCTGCCCAGAACAGTGGGATTTACACTTTTATGTACGCATGATGGAACACACCAGTCGTTGAAAATTACATGGAATAAAATTATAATACAACCATAGCCTCGACCCGAAATGTCACCATTCCTTCTCTCCAGAGATGCTGCCTGTCGCGCTGAGTTACTCCAGTTTTTTGTGTTTATGCCCCTTCAAAATACAGGTCTATATTTTGCCGAAGATATTGAGCAAAACACAAAGTGCTGGAGTAACTCAGCATCTCTGGAGAAAAGGAATAGTTGATGTTTCTGGTTGGAGCCCTTCTTCGGACAGTCTGTGGGAGGAAACCGGAGCACCAAGAGAAAACCAACGCAGTCACAAGGAGAACGTACAAACTCCACAGAGACAGCACCCATAGTCAGGATCGAGCCCGGGTCTCTGGCGCTCTAAGGGGGCGCCGTCCTGTATGGTATGGCTGCCCAGTCTGCAGCTGTCCGTTTATTAACTCTTTTTTTAATTAATAGTGAGTTTTAGTGTTTTGTTTTTGGAGTTCTAGTCTTTTTTATGTGGGTGGTGGGGGGGGAAGGGGGAAACTACTTTTCAGGGTCCCTACCTGGTCGGAGAAGCAGCTTTTCTCCGGGCTGCACTTTCGACCCGTCCCCGCGGCCTACCAGCGGGCCTGGAGCGGCGTTTCCTGAGGGGACCACCCAGAAACTCGGCTTCAGCAGTGGCTCAGCGTTGGAGCGCTATCATGGAGCGGGCGATGACTTGCCCGGGTCGCCGCGCTGATACTCCGGTGAGCTGCAGACCGCCGAGAAAAATATCGCGGAGCTGCCGGTCTGCGGAGCGGCCAGCTGCGGGCGGTGGCACTGAACCTTACATCGGGAGCCTGGGATCTCTCACCGAGATCACCAGTGGTGGAGCTCCATCCAGCGCGGCCTTGTTGGCTTCGGAAACCGCGGACTCCGGTCAGGAAGCGGCCGTTCCAGGTGTCCCAAGCCGCTGAGAGGATTCTCCACGATGCCGGAGCACCATCACCCGGCGAGAACGGTCTGGAACTCCGGGCCTCCGCGAAGGCGACTGCGGAGGCCTCAATAGGCCCGACTATGAGTGGACATGGGATGGGGACTGGACATTGTGCCTTCCCTCATAATGGGAACCATTGTGGGGGGATGTTTTTTATGTTTAAATCTCTTTATTATTGTTATGTCTGTATTTTTTTTTTAATGTGCTGCATTGGCAAGAAGCATTTCACTACACCAATTGGTGTATGTGACCAATAAATAAACTTTGAAACCTTTGAAACCTAAGGCAGCAATTCTACCACAGTGCCATCATGCCACCCAGATGCTGCCTGACCTGCTGAGTACCCCCAACACTTTGTGTTTAGCTCAATATTCCAGTATCGATAGTTTCTTGTGTCACCACCTATTGAATGCTAGCGACAAAAGAAAGGAAAGGATTGAGACTAAAAATGCGTGGTTAATTTGAGAAAAAAATTACATCCTATACAATACTTCATGCAAATTATTTGTCTCAAACTCATTTGCATTTGATTCATTTTCTTTAAAGCTTAATTTACTTGTTATTTGACAGAAATCACCGCTCATGGGAAGACAACATAAAATACATCGTTTTTGTATTCGTTTTCATTGGCAAGTTTATCCCAAATTCTCCAGAACATTTATAATCAATTGCAGTCCAATGGGTATTTGGGGTCACATCGAGGCCAGTCTCGGTGAAGAGGGAAAATCGAAAAGGAAAAAAAAAATCGCAGATGCTGAAAATCCAAATTAAAACAGAAAATGCTGGAGGTGTTAATCAGGTCAGGCTGGATCTTGGCAAAATGAAGGCAGATGGGTGAAGAAGGCAGGGAAGTTTCAATTTTTATCATATTCTGGAGGTATCATGGCCACCATTGAGTTACAGTTTTAACATTACATATGTGAGGCCGCATTTGGAGTATTGTGTTCAGTTTTGCTCACCCGCCGATGGGAAGGGTGGTGTTAAAGCTGGAAAGAGTGCAGAGAAGATTTACAAGGATGTTCATACGTTCTAGGAGCAGAATTAGGCCATTCGGCCCATCAAGTCTACTCTGCCATTCAATCGTGGCTGATCTATGTTTCCCTGTCGACCCCATTCTCCTGCCATCTCCATATAACCCCTGACACCCATATTAATTAAGAACTTGACAATCTACGCCTTAAAATTATCATTTGACTTGGTCTGCACAGCTGTCTGTGGTAATTAATTCCACAGATTCACCACGCTTTGACAAAACAAATTCCTCCTCATCTCCTTTCCAAAGGTACGCCCTTTTATTCTGAGGCTATGGCCAGGATGTCATCAGGACTTCTGTGGAATCTGTGGAATTCTCTGCCTCAGAAGGCAGTGGCCAATTCTCTGGATGCTTTCAAGAGAGAGTAAGTTAGAGCTCTTAAAGATAGTGGAGTCAGGAGTTATGGGGAGAAGGCAGGAACGGGGTACTGATTGTGGATGATCAGCCATGAATGGCGGTGCTGGCTCGAAGGGCCGAATGGCCTACTCCTGCACCTATTGTCTATTGTCTATTGTGGCTCTGAGCTATAGGGAGGTTGAGCAGGAGAGGGCTTTATTCCTCTGTGCACAGGAGGCAAAGGGGTGATCTTCTCCAGGTGTATCATATCATGGGGGGAATTGATAGGGTGCATGCACAGTCTTTCACCCAGGATAGGAGAATCAGAAGTTAGAAGATGTAGGTTTAAGGGGAGAGGGGAAATTAGCCTGTGGAGCAACTTTTTCACTCAGAGCATGGTGGAGATATGGAACGAGCTACCAGAGGAGGTAGTTGAAGCAGGTACAATAGGAATATTTGGAAGCATACTAGGATGCGTACATGGATGGGAAAGGGTTAGAGGGATAGCCAGTGGTAGAGGGATAGACGGTGGTAGCCAGTGCCATCTTCCTCGCTGCCGTGTGCTGGGGCAGCAGGGCAAAGGCCGTGGACACCAGTAGGATCAACAAACTCCTCAGGAAGGCTGGCTCCATCCTGGGGGCAGACTTGGATTCATGTGAGGTGGGCTTGGAGCATCCTGGACAATACAGCTCAACCCCTCCATGGCACACTGGTCAACCTGAGGAGCACTTTCAGCAACAGCTTGGCTCGAACAAGATGCAGGACAGAACACCACAGGAGATCCTTCTTCTCGGTGGCTATCAAAAAAACAACTCATCCCCCTTCTGTCGTGGGTTAGACTGAGACTGAAACAGACTCCCCCCACACCCCCCACCCAATCTTTGCACATCACCAAATTTTCCACTCGTCACTTTAATTTCATCTTTCATGTATTTTGTGCTTTTATGACTGTTGGCAGATTAATTTTCCTCCTGGGATAATTAAAATTCTATAGTATCATATTGTATTGTATTGTATATGACTCTATTAATGATTAAAAAAAAAGCAGGGCAATCCAAATTGTTTATCCCAGCTGTCAGAACGGGATTTCCACTTATGTCCCCGAATCAATAATCCATGCATTTTACTGTTCGTCTATTAACACAACCATTCTGCAACCACAATCCTTTCCCTTTTGATAACAAATATTTAACAGCTCAGGATTACTTTTGTATTCTTCCATTTATAGCTCACAGGTGGATCAAGATTGAATTATCTGCAGGCGGAATAATTTTCCGGTCCCATAGAGCGCATGTAAGATGATCAGAACATCCAATTTATTTGTATTACAATAGAAATGCAGATGTAAACAGTACATCTGCGACTATTCGATCAAAACTAAGCATTTAATAAAAAGTGCTGAACGCATCAGGAAACGATTTCTGGCGAGTAAACACAATCTCTAGCGGATGTTAATAATTTATTTTAATGTTATTACTATTAGTTCTCCTTCTCTCCTGGGTGCAGTCAAGCAGAAATGAATTTCTAGGCAAGTAGTTCTTGTGTTTGCTCAACCATATTTGCTTAATGTGCTTGAACAATTGTTTGCTGGTTTAACATAGAAAACATAGAAAATAGGTGCAGGAGTAGTCCGTTTGGCTCTTCGAGCCATTCAATATGATCGTGGCTGATCATCCAAAATCAGTACCCTGTTCCTGCTTTCTCCCCGTATCACTTGATTCTGTTGGCAGTGAATTCCACAGATGAACTCAGATTAAAACTCCACCTGCCACAGTCGGTACGATTTCAGAGTTTTCCTTGAGGCAGGGCTGCTTATATTGATTTCCATTTATTGATGCCAATTTTCATGTTTATCTAAACACTAATGCGTCCAAATAAACCATTTACTAACCCCCTTTGTCGTTTGTTCTCATCCCTTCTATCAATTTGTATCTCCTGTCTTCTCGTCCGAATCTGTGGGGATTCTCTGCCACAGACAGCAGTGGAGGCCAATTCATTAGATTAGAGTTAGATTTAGCTCTTGGGGCTAAAGGAATTAAGGGATATGGGGAAAAAGCAGGAATGGGGTACTGATTTTGTATGATCACCTATGATCATATTAAATGGTGGTGCTAGCACGAAGGGCCAAATGACCCATTCCTGCACCTATTTTGTATGTTTCCATGTTTCCATGTTTCCATTCTATCACATACTTTCACTTTTGTTTTTGTTTTAATTTCCTCTGCATATTAAAACCTATTTTATCTGTGATGTTCTCCAGGTTCGATAAGACATAGGACCAGAGGACATGCATTGTATTCAGAAAGTATTCAGTCCCCTTCACTTTTTTTCACATTTTGTTATGTTACAGCTATATTCTAAAATGGATAAATTCTTTTTTTGTACCATCAATCTACACACAATACCTCATAATATAAAAGCGAAAACAGGTGGTTAGAAATTTTTGCGAAGTAATTAAAAAGAAATAACTGAAATATCACATTTACATAAGTATTGAGACCCTTTGCTATGATACTCAAAATTGAGCTTGGGTGCACCCTGTTTCCATTGATTATCCTTAAGATGTTTCAACAACTTGATTGGAGTCCACCAGTGGTCAATTAAATTGATTGGACATGATTTGGAAAGACACACACCTGTCTATATAAGATCCCACAGTTGACAGTACATGTCAGAGCAAACACCAAGCCATGAAGACGAAAGAATTGTCCGTAGACATCCGAGACAGGATTGTGTCGAGACATAGATCTGGGGAAGGGTATAAAACAATTTCCGCAACATTGTACAGTGGCCTCCGTCATTCTTCAAGGGAAGAACTTTGGAACCATCAGGAATCATAAAGCTGGTCGACTGGCCAAACTGAGCATTCGGGGGAGAAGGGCCTTGGTCAGAGAGGTGACCAAGAACCCGATGGTCACTCTGACAGAGCTCCAGAGTTCCTCTATGGAGATGGGAGAACCTTCCAGAAGGACAACTATATCTGCAGCACTCCACCAATCAGGCCTTAATGGTAGAGTGGCCAGACGGAAGCCACTCCTAAGTAAAAGGCACATGACAGCCCGCTTGGAGTTTGCCAAAAGGCACCTAAACAAGATTCTCTGGTCTGATGAAATCAAGATTTAACTCTTTGGCCTGAATGCTAAGCATCATGGCCAATACTATACCTACGGTGAAGCATGGTGGTGGCAGCATCATGCTTTGGGGATGTTTTTCAGCGGCAGGAACTGGAAGACTAGTCAGCATCGAGGGAAAGATGAATGGAGAAAAGTACAGAGAGATCCTTGATGAAAACCTGCTCCAGAGTGTTCAGGACCTCAGACTGGGGCAGCGGTTCACCTTCCAACAGGACAATGACCCTAAACACACAGCCAAGACAACGCAGGAGTGGCTTCGTGACAAGTCTGTGAATGTCCTTGAATGGCCCAGCCAGAGCCTGGACTTGAACCCGATCGAATATCTCTGGAGGGACCTGAAAATAGCTGTGCATTGACGCTCCCCATTCAACCTGACAGAGCTTGAGACGATCTGCAGAGAAGACTGGGAGAAATTACCCAAATACAGATGTGCCAAGCTTGTAGGCGTCATACCCAAAAGGACTTGAGGCTGTAATCGCTCCCAAAGGTGCCTCAACAAAATACTGAGTAAAGGGTCTCAATACTTATGTAAATGTGATATTTCAGTTATTTGTTGTGTATTACTTTGCAAAAAATTCTAAACACTTGTTTTCGCTTTTTTTATTATGGGGTATTGTGTATAGATTGATGATTAAAAAAATAATTTAATCCATTTTAGAATAAGACTGTAGCTGGTGGGCGGCGCGACTCTCGTCGCAGCGGCCTCTGCAGTCCGTCTGTGTTTTTTGATTTTTTGTCTCGTTTGAGTGTAGTTAGTGTTTGTTTTTAGCTGGATATTTAGCTGGGGGGTGGGGGAAACTTTAAAATTCTTTTCCCTGTACGGAGGACCCGACCTTTTCTCTGTCGGGTCTCCATTGCCGTTGAGGCCTAGCACCGTGAAGCGGCCACCAACCGGACCTGGGGCTCCAGTCCCAGAACCTGCGGACTACTCACCGTCGTGGAGCTGGCCGAGTTAGGAACGGGAGGAGCTATGGTGGCGCGCTGCTGCTGCCCGACCCCGGAGATTCGGAGGCTCCAGCTGCAGGCCAGTGGACGGTAACATCGGGAGCTCGCGGGTCCCTGGTGGGAGACCGCTTTTCGGAGCTCCCGCGGCGGCAACTTCTCCCGCCCAAGTTGCGGGGCTGAAAATGATCTGCAGCGGGGCCTTACATCGCCCGACGTGGCTTTAACGGCCGTGGCACTTGCTAGCGCCTGCCAGGGGCTTCATCATCAAGACCCGGAATGAGGCCTTGCATGGCCCGGTGCAGCCTGAATGGCCGCAGGACTTATTTACCATCGCCCGCCGCGGGCTTTGACTCTGACATCGGGAGGAGAATGGGGATTGCAGGGGAGAGATAAGACTTTGCCTTCCATCACAGTGAGGAGGAGATTCACTGTGATGGATGTTTGTGTAATTTGTGTTGTGTCTTGGTTCTTTTCTTGCAGAAACTAAATTGAGGTTCAAACGACAATAAACGGTATTGTATTGTAACGTAACAAAAAGTGAAGGGGTCTGAATACTTTCTGAATGCACAGTTGGTTAACGGTGAGGGAGGAAAATAATTAATAGGAACCTGAGGGGCAATTGTTTTTACACAAAGGCTGGGAGGTATATAGAACGAGTTACTGGAGCAGTTAGTTTAGTTCAGTTCAGAGATACAGCCTGAAAACAGGCCCTTCGACCCACCGAGTCTGTGCCGACCAGCGATCACCCCACATACTAGCAATATCCTGCACACGAGGGACAATTTATAATTTACAGAAGCCAAATAACCTACAAACTTCAGAGTGTGGGATGAAACCGGAGATTCCGGAGAAAACGCATGAGGTCACGGGGACAACATACAAATTCTGTACAGACAGGCATCCATAGAAACATAGAAACATAGAAATTAGGTGCAGGAGTAGGCCATTCAGCCCTTCGAGCCTGCACCGCCATTCAATATGATCATGGCTGATCATCCAACTCAGTATCCCGTACCTGCCTTCTCTCCATACCCCCTGATCCCCTTAGCCACAAGGGCCACATCCAACTCACACTTAAATATAGCCAATGAACTGGCCTCAACTACCCTCTGTGGCAGAGAGTTCCAGAGACTCACCACTCTCTGTGTGAAAAAAGTCTTTCTCATCTCGGTCTTAAAGGATTTCCCCCTTATCCTTAAGCTGTGACCCCTTGTCCTGGACTTCCCCAACATCGGGAACAATCTTCCTGCATCTAGCCTGTCCAACCCCTTAAGAATTTTGTAAGTTTCTATAAGATCCCCTCTCAATCTCCTAAATTCCAGAGAGTATAAACCGAGTCTATCCAGTCTTTCTTCATAAGACAGTCCTGACATCCCAGGAATCAGTCTGGTGAACCTTCTCTGCACTCCCTCTATGGCAATAATGTCCTTCCTCAGATTTGGAGACCAAAACTGTACGCAATACTCAAGGTGTGGTCTCACCAAGACCCTGTACAACTGAAGTAGAACCTCCTGCTCCTGTACTCAAATCCTTTTGCTATGAAAGCAAACATACCATTCGCCTTTTTCACTGCCTGCTGCACCTGCATGCCTACTTTCAATGACTGGTGTACCATGACACCCAGGTCTTGCTGCATCTCCCCTTTTCCTAATCGGCCACCATTTAAATAATAGTCTGCTTTCCTGTTTTTGCCACCAAAGTGGATAACCTCACATTTATCCACATTATACTGCATCTGCCAAACATTTGCCCACTCACCCAGCCTATCCAAGTCACCTTGCAGTCTCCTAGCATCCTCCTCACAGCGAACACTGCCCCCCAGCTTAGTGTCATCCGCAAATTTGGAGATATTGCCTTCAATTCCCTCATCCAGATCATTAATATATATTGTAAATAGCTGGGGTCCCAGCACTGAGCCCTGCGGTACCCCACTAGTTACTGCCTGCCATTGTGAAAAGGACCCGTTTACTCCTACTCTTTGCTTCCTGTTTGCCAGCCAGTTCTCTATCCACCTCAATACTGAACCCCTAATACCGGTCAGGATCGAACCTGGATGCCTGGCGTTGAAAGGCTACAACTCTACAGCTGTGCCACCATGCTGCCAAGTTGAGGCACTTGGACAGGTTCATGGATAGGATAGGATATGGGGTAAATGCAGGCAGGTGGGACTAAAGTAGATGGGGCATGTTGGTCGGCGAGGGCAAGTTGGACTGAAGGGTCTATTTCCATGCCGTATGACTTTATGTCTCTACAAAATAACAGATTATCAACCTCTGTTTCTCTCAGAGGTGACCTGCTACAATGTTCCAGTTCTTTGTATCCTAATGGCCCTGTCTCACTGTGCGAGTAGACCCACGAGGTACCCCGAGTGACAGACTCGTGGCTGTGCACGAGACTTCAAGTTTATGATCAAGTGTGTAACCGAGTTCCCACGGGTATGTCATTGCTGCGATGTTCCAAGTTCCTCTCCCGAGTTACCAAGTTCCTCTCCCGTTACTCTTGAGCCAACCGTGAATGAAGGTATGTTTTAATAAAGCAACAATGTTAAAATACATCTCCATCCTGTGGTTTTGAGTTATTTCAGCGCGGCGGCATCTATTGATATGACCTACAATGGGAAAATGCGCATTCCTCCAGTAACCAAGCATTTCTTGTTGTTTTATGTTTTTAAATACTTTTTTGCAATGGATCTCTATTTTAAATAATTTTAAAAAAGGAAGCAGCTCGGGTGACTGACATTGAGCGGCCGCCGGGACCCGACAGCAGACACACACACACACACACACATACACACACACACACACACACAGAGAGAGATACACACAGACAGCAGGACTGGCCGCCACTTCAGAGGAAGGAAGCAGCTCGGGTGACTTTGAGCGGCCGCCGGGACCCGACAGCAGACACACACACAGATACACACAGATAGACAGAGAGGGAGAGAGAGAGACACACACACACACATACACACACACACATACACACACACATAGAGAGAGAGATACACACAGACAGCAGCTGGCCACCACTTCAGAGGAAGGAAGCAGCTCGGGTGACTTTGAGCGGCCGCCGGGACCCGACAGCAGACACACACACAGATAGACAGAGAGGGAGAGTGACACACACACACACACACACACACACACACACACACACACACACACACACAGATACACACAGACAGCAGGACTGGCCACCACTTCAGAGGAAGGAAGCAGCTCGGGTGACTTTGAGCGGCCGCCGGGACCCGACAGCAGACACACACACAGACACACAGACACACACACACACACACACACACAGCCACACACACAGCCACACACACACACACACACATATGTGGCGTTTCTGCTCGGGACCCTTCTTCAGACAATCCAATGTCCCATAATATATTCTTTAAATATTAAGTTTTCTGTTGAAAGTGTGGTGCCGTGGTTACGGGTTGTCGGAAGGAAGATGATGAGGTCTGGTACAAGTTGACTTTGTTTTCAGTAATCAGGCCTCCGTGTTGGCCGATGCCTGGTTGATCGAGCGTTCATACAGTTGCGAGCGAGCGAGGTCCATATATAGGAGCAAGGAACGCGAAGCCTCTGAGGGTTCATTGTTCCCCTGGTTTGGATTGCTCCAGGAGAGCGGGCACAAAGAAAAATTTAGGCATTTTTCTGTGGAAGGGGGAGGGCAGTATAAAATCGAAAGCATTGTGCAGCACTCTCCCCAACACGAAACACAGCGCAGCGTAAACAATTAAACAGCTTCACTTTTAAAAGCAAAGACACACGTTAAATTACATGGCCCCAAGAAATCGCCTCTCAATTGCTTCGGGGTTGGAATTGAAATATATATAATATATAATATGTATATACATATTATACTACTTTGGTTCAGTCCCTTTCAGATTATAAAAAAGTTCCCACGATCTCACGAGACACTATGGTAAACGCACGGGCCATTACGTTACTGCAACGAGTTTAAATGTTTCCATTTTTAACTTGAACAGTTAATTTGACTCGTGGAAAAAATCAAACATGTTTGATTTTTTTCACGAGTTAACAAGTTTCCCGAGTACCTGCCGTTAGCGCCACGAGTGGACAAGTTGAACGCGCGAGTTCCGACGTTCCCGCTACGTGATCACCACGAGTGAAAACTCGGGGTCACTCGTGGGCCAACTCGCACAGTGAGACAGGGGTTTAACTGCAGAATTCTAGTTTCCACGGTGTTCTCCTTTAGATTTGTTTCACTTTGTCTTTTCATGTTCATATTGAACAATGAAGCTGTATTTAATTTCCAACTTTTCATGCTGATGTAAGGAAAATTACATGGCATCTACAAGGGGTGACTGCACTGCCGAAAATATATTTTTAAACTGGAATATTATGCAAAAGCTTCCACTTTGAGTACCTTCATATTTCATCAAATGATGGTATGCTGCTTCAATTATTGTGATGTACAACTGCAATCAAGAAAGTATTTGGAAGCTAAAATCAAAATTGTGTCCAATTAATAATAAGCTTTAGTGATGTACAATCAGTTTATCCTTGATATATGGAGTATTTTAATATTACATCTTTTCATCATGGTGGCGCCTTACAGCGCTTGCAGGGTCGGAAACCCAGATTCGATCCCGACTATTGGTGCTGTCTATAGGGAGTTTGTACGTTCTCCCCCATGACCGCGTGGGTTTTCTCCGATATCTTCGGTTTCCTCCCACACTCCAAAGACGTACAGATTTGTAGGCTGACACAAAATGCTGGAGTATCTCAGCGGCTCAGGCAGCGTCTCTGCAGAGATAGGAATGGTTGACGATTTGGGTTGAGACCATTCTTCAGACTGATGTTTTGTAGGTTAATTGGCTAGGTATAAGTATAAATAGTATGTGCAGGATAGTGTTAGTGTGTGGACGAAGGGCCTATTTCTGCTCTGTATCTCTAAACAAAACTAAAAATCACAAGTGAGTGAATAGATTTAAGGTGAATGAGGGAAGATTTAATAGAACCTGAAGGGTAACTTCTTTACATAAAGGGTTGTAGGTATATGGAACGAGCTGCCAGTGGAGGTAGATGAGGCAGGTAGTATTGCAAAATTTAGACAGGTACATGGATAGGACAGGTTTAAAGGGATATAGGCCTAGTGCAGTCAGGTGAGAACAGTGTAGATGGGACATGTTGATTGTTGTGGGTAAGTTGGGCTGATAGGCCTGTTTCCACGCTGTATGACTATGATTCTAATAATGTATTTTTATTTTTGAGTAAAAGGCACCAACAGTTTCTACCAGGTCATGTCAGTGCTTTTTATTTCATCAAAATCTGTAATTTTATGCTTTATTTAAAAAAACTCTACTGGCATTTTAAATGCAAGTGAATTGAAGAAAAATCCCTATGTATCTCACCCTGAAACACATCCAATATTTATTCTTGCAGCAATTAAAGTTTACGGTTAAGAAGTTCTTCGGTTTTGAAAGCAGGATGGGCAGGAACACCAGATGTAAGAATTAAAAAAAAAAAAAAAAAAAAAAAAAGAATGGCAGGCAAATGCAGGTCTGCATACATTATCTCTTTGAATGTCTTCCATACAACGATCTGGAGACGAGCTATGGATATCGATTTGGTTTCATGAATTTAAATGCTGGCTGGCATTTTAATTTAAGTACCTAAGTAAGTCTGAACTAAAAAGTGAATGTTACTTATATTGACTGTGGAAACTGCCGGATTGTCATAATTCGTCATGCAGTGGCCCCTCTCGCCTCCTTCCCCACCATCGTGTTCAGTTTAGTTTAGAGATGCAGCGTGGAAACAGGCCCTTCGGCCCATTGAGTGTGCACCAACCAGCGATCCCTGCAGATTAACACTCTCCATCTCAAAACCCACGCGGTCACGGGGAGAACGTACAAAATCCGTACCGACAAGCGCCTGTAGCCAGGATTAAACCCGGGTCTCTGGTGCTGTAAGCGCCATGAGGCAGCAATTCTGCTGCTGCGTCACTGTGTGCCACCCAAGAAACAGGCCCTTCAGCCCACCGATTCCGCACCGACCAACGAGCGCACACTACACACTAGGGACAACCTACAATTGTTACCAAAGACAATTAACCTGCAAACCTGTACGTCTTTGGAGTGTCGGAGGAAACCAGAACACCCAGCCAAAACCCACGCGATCACGTGGATAACTCTGTGTAGACAGCATCCGTATTTAAGATCAATCCCAGGGCTCTGGCGCTGTGAGGCAGCAACTCTACCGCTGCTCCACCGTGCTGCCCTGGCTACCAGCTAATTTAGTTCATTGATTTCATACAGGGAAATAAATCTACTATCCTTATCCAGCCCAGCCTATATGTGTTCCCAGACCCACCAATGTTGTTGACAGTAAGCTACCTGCAGCAACCTAATGAGCCACTGAGTTCAGGGCATCATTAGCGATGGGCAATAGATGACAAGTGTGTATGAAGGAACTGCAGATGCTGGGTTACTCCGAGATGCTGCCAGACCCGCTGAGTTACTCCAGCATTTACTCCAGCATCCATCTAACAAATAAATGCCAGCCTTGCTGGTGATGTCCACATCTTCTGAAAGAAAAACTAAAAACATTCCAAAAAAAGACACATGGTGTTGTGGAGTCATATAGCGTGCAAACAGGCCCTTCGGCCCAACTTGCCCATGCCTGCCAACATGTTCCAGCTACACTAGTCCCATCTGCCTGCGTTTGGCCCATTTCCCTCCAAACCTGTCCAATTCATGTAGCTGTCTAAATGTTGTGATAGTCCCTGCCAAAACCACCTCCTCTGGCAGCTTGTTCCATATACCCAACACCCTTGGTGAGAAAAAATTACCGCACAGATTCCTATTAAATCTTTTCCCCTTCACCTTAAACCTATGTCCTCTTTTCCTCGATTCCTACTCTGGGCAAGAGAATCTGTGCAACTTCCCGATCGATTCCTCTCATGATTTTATACACTGGAGTTCTGGAGTAACTCAGCGGGTCAGACACATCTCTGGACATCATGAACAGTAACGTTTTGGGTCGGGACTCAAAACACTGCTAAATCGTCCGAAGTGCATACGAAGTTCCTGTTTGCTTTTTCTTGGACAAATAAGTTTTCAAGTGCTATTTATCTGAAGTCATTATAATTTCCAAATACTGCAACGGGTGAAAGAAATTTCAGCCACAGAATTACAATCCCATTATCGACTGTATAACATCTCATAACTCTGCAGCTTAAACAGCTTACTACAAGGGAGATAATGTGACAGATACGTGACAAAGTACTGCAAATACACAGACGTGTCAAGAGAAATACGAGATAACATTTCATTTGCAACCTTTCATTAGCACTGGATTTACTGGGAGGTCACAGGTGAACGGTGAACCTCCGTATCTTTTTATTTCAGATGCCTGTACACTGCATCTCCAGTCGTTTCGTCCCCTTATCTCTATCCCCTTCTTTATGTGTAACAAAGATTTGCTTTCTTTCTCTTCCTCCCCTTCAAATGGTAGTTTGTAAATTGCTGAGCTGATGATCAATGACATTGAGTGGCTCTTAAATTTAACAGGTTAAAATTGAACATCTTTAAACAGACAGTTGTATAAGACATTGGTGAGACCGCATTTAGAATATTGTGTTCAGTTCTGGGCACCATGTTATAGGAAAGATGTTGTCGAGCTTGAAAGGATTCAGAAAAGATTTACGAGGATGTTGCCAGGACTAGAGGGTGTGAGCTAGGGGGAGAGGTTGAGTAGGCTGGGTCTCTATTCCTTGGAGTGTAGGAGGATGAGGGGAGATCTTATAGAGGTGTATAAAATCATGAGAGAAATAGATCGGGTAGATGCACAGAGTCTTTTACCCAGAGTAGGGGAATCGAAGACCAGAGGACATAGGTTCAAGGTGAAGGGGAAAAGATTTAATAGGAATCCGAAGGGTCACTTTTTCACACAGAAGGTGGTGGGTGTATGGAACAAGCTGCCAGAGGAGGGAGTTGAGGCTGGGACTATCCCATTGTTTAAGAAACAGTTGGACAGGTACATGGATAGGACAGGTTTGGAGGATTATGGACCCAAGCAGGCAAGTGGGACTAGGGTAGCTGAGACATGTTGGTCGGTGTGGGCGAGTTGGGCCCAAGGGCCTGTTTCCACACTGTGTCACTCTATGATTCTGACGTGAAATCAATTTCAACGGTATGCAAGTTTCGGCATTGTGAATCGATCGAAAGTGCATCTGTAATTATTTTGATTTACTCTCCACTAGAAAGTAAACCTATTAATCACAGGGTAAAATAGAAAGTATTCTCCACCCACCTACATTCTGCACCTCAGGATCAAGGCTGAAACCAAATAAGCTGATATAAATAATTGCCCACTCCCACTTTAAGTTTGAGGTGAAGTAAATAACTTTGCAATCCAACAGATACACATTTTTATAATCAAACCTTGATATTACATCGCAACCTATATGATGCCCCCGAGATTAACATCACGTACAGCTCGAAGGGATTTGAGCAGATTCTCTCTTATCTGCTTTTAGAATCTGTGGGAAATGCTATTTTAAGCATGTGAATGATAAATTTGCTGTTTTTTTTTGGCTGAGTGACATAGCTTGATAGGATTACCCGTGGCAATTTAATCCATGCAGTTCATGATGGTGTTAATCCCGGTTTTGTCTACACATTGAAGAGTTTAGTCTACACTTTACATAACGGAACTGGTGTAGCTCGAAACTTAATTTCTGGTGTTAGACCAGATTATAAAACTACATTACAAATAGCACTTTAGTTAAATTTTTTTAATTTAGGGATACAGCGCGGAAACAGGCCCACCAGCCATCCCCGCACAATGACCCTATCCGGCACACTCGGGGAAATTTACCGAAGCCAAACCTACAAACGTGTATGTCTTAGGAGTGTGGGAGGAAACCAGAGCTCCCAGAGAAAACCCACGCAGGTCATGGGGAGAACGTACAAACTGCGTACAGACAGCACCCATAGTCAGGATTGAACCCGGGCCTCTGGCGCTGTAAGTCAGCAACTCTACCGCTGCGCCACCGTGCCGCAGTGTTCCTTTATTTTAACACTTTGCAACTTAATGTTGCAAATGTTTAACGTTGCTTAATTGCTTAATGTTTTGCCACTTTTATTTGGAATCCACATCTAGTTAACAACCAAAGTTGATCGTTAGGGCGGTCACGGTGGCGAAGCGGTAGAGTTGCAGCCTTACAGCGAATGCAGCGCCAGAGACCCGGGTTCAATCCCGACTACGGGTGCTGTCTGTACAGAGTTTGTACATTCTCCCCGTGACCTGCGTGGGTTTTCTCCGAGATCTTCGGTTTCTTCCCACTCTCCAAAGACGTACAGGTTTGTCGGTTAATTGGCTTGGTAAATGTAAATATTGTCCCTAGTGTGTGTCCGACAGTGTTGGTGTGCGGGGATCACTGGTCGGCGTGGACCCGGTGGGCCGAAGGGCCTGTTTCCGCGCTGTATCTCTAAACTAAACTAAAAAGTAACTTTGCCAAAGTTTATCACTGTTATTATAATTGGATATTGTTATTCAGCTTATCTATGCATTTATATGGTACATCACAACTTATTGAAACTCCCCTCATTTCGCATCAGTACTAGTAAATCCAATGTACTGTTATTGTGGAAACAGATTTTATACTTTCATTCTGATTTTAACGGCAAGGGGTATTGTAGTATTGGAACCAAACATGCAACATATGCAAAAACACATACTGCTGGAGTTCATAAATTATAGCAACAGAAGTAGGCCATTCGGCCCATCAAATCTATTCAACCATTTAATTATGGCTGATCTATCTTTCCCTCTCAACCCCATTCTCCTGCCTTCTCCCCATAAACCGTAACACTTTACTAATCAACAAGCTGTCAATCTCTGCCTCAAAAATACACAATGACTTGGCCTGCACAGCCTTCTGTGGCACTTAAATTCCACAGATTTCACCACCCTCTGACTGAAGAAACTCCTCATCATCTCCGTCCTTTTATTCCGAGGCTTCGCCCTCTGATCCTAGACTCTTCCGCTAGTGGAAGCATCCTCTCTATATCCAGGCCGTTCACTATTCGGCAAGTTTCAATGAGGTCTCCCCTCATCCTTCTAAACTCCTGCGAGTACAGGCCCAGTGCCATCAAACACTCAATTGCCATCAAATGGATCAGGCAGCATCTTTGGAGAACTTGGATAGTTGATGTTTCGGAGTTGGGTTCATCGTTCACAAACATCACCTGCGTACGTTGTCCGGAAAAGATGCCTGACCCGCTGACTTACTCCAGTACTTTGTATCATTTTTTTTGTAAATCAGCATCTGCCGTTCCTTGTGTCCACATGCAACCTGTAGTCCACATCTGACTCTAATGCACGTTCTCCAGAGACAATGCGTGGCCTGTTGAGTTACTCCAGTACTTTGTGTCTTTTCTTTGCAAATCAGCATCTGCAGTTCATTGAGTCTGCCTGCAACATTTGTCACTGGAATTACAAAATCATTTCACTACCATTTGCAAATTTTTAGTTGGATTTTGCATGACCATGAGGATGTTGCCAGGACTCGAGGGTCTGAGCTATGTGGAGCAGGCTGGGACTCTATTCCTTGGAGCACAGGAGGATGAAGGGTGATCTTATAGAGATGTATAAAATCATGAGAGGAATAGATTGAGTAGATGCACAGAGTCTCGTGCCCAGAGTAGGGGAATCGAGAACCAGAGGACATAGGTTCAAGGTGATGAGGAAAAGATTTAATAGGAATCAGAGGGGTAGCCTTTTCACACAAAGGGTGGTGGGTGTATGGAACGACCTGCCAGAGGAGGTAGTTGAGGCAGGGATTATCACAATGTTTAAGAAACAGTTAGACAGATACATGGATAGGACAGGTTTGGAGGGATATGGGCCAAACGCAGGCAGGTGGGACTAGCGTACCTGGGACGTGATGGCCGGTGTGGGCAAGTTGGGCCGAAGGGACTGTTTAAGACTCTATTACTCCATGACCATGTAACTTAATAACCCTGAATAAATATTGATGCATCGACCCTCCTTGGCAAAGAGTAAAGACTGATTTAAGTTTGGTTAATTGTCACGTGTACCGAGGTACAGTAAAAAGCTTCTATCCAATCAGTAGATAGACACGTGATTATAATCGACCCATTGCAATGTATAGATACATGGTAAGGGAATAACGTTTAGTGCAAGGTTAAGCCAGCAAAGTCTGATTAAAGACCACTTTCCCATCAGATTGGAATGAATGGCGGGGAGACATCACGAGGCAACAATCTCATCTCTTGCCACACATGAAATCTCCAAACTGTGAGAGCCCGAGGGCTGCTTACTTGGTAACTATCATCTGATGCCCGACTTGAGATCGCAACCTTGAAATAACTCGCAACCCACCCGCTTTCCTTCACAGTTCAAGAAGGTAGCTCTCCATTCTGATATTAGACACAAAAAGTTGAAGTAACTCGGCGGGACAGGCAGCATCTCTGGAGAGAAGCAATGGGTGATGTTTCGGTCTGAAGAATCGAGTCTTAATTTAAATGATAATTTTTATCGGTTATAGTTTAATAATTGGTAAAAAATTAATACTAAGATTTTGGAAAGGTCCTACTTCCCCCACAACTAAAATGTGGATTACAGAAATGTCGGAGACGTTACACTTGGAACGATTAAGGCTTGCCCTGATGGACAGGCTGGACCAGTTCAGAGGAATATGGTCTCCATTTATTGAATATTTAAAGGGTCAAGATGGTCCGGTTCGAAACCATGACGGAAGCCTGAATGTATGAATGGATGAAGAATTATAGACAATAGATCATAAATATATCTCCATTGAAGAATATCTTGTTTAATACTCCACTCAATCAGTTTATCTCTTTTTTTTTTTTTTCTTTTTCCCTTTTTTATTTCCTACTGCTATAAAATAAAAAAGAAAATTATAGAAGTACAAATAAGATTGATTGTTAATTTTAAAAAATATTAAGAAAGTATGTGATGTTAATATTTTCTTTTGCTTTAATTGGATTTTATATTTCTTCTTAATATGTAATTACTTCTAATAAAAATATCTTACAAAAAAAAAAAAAAAGAAGAATCGAGTCTCAACCCAAAACGTCACCCATCCTTCTCTCCAGAGATGCTGCCTGTCCTGTTCAGTTACTCCAGTTTTTAGTGTCTATCTTTGGTTTAAACCAGCATTCACGGTTCCTTCCTACATACTTCATTCTGATATTGTTCGCTGGCAAGTGGAGCAATCTGTAAAGTGCTCTGACAGCCTGTACATTCCCATAAAATGATGAGGAATGATAACCCCACAAGCAGATGATCAGAGAGGTAATTCTGAAGAACGTGCTTATACAAACACAGATATGCTTCTCCAAACCCCAATGGTATGCTTCCCTAGACATGCAGACGCAGCGATCACTGCTGTGGTAAAATGCTCAGGACATCCTTTTAAGAAGGAGATGAGGAGAAATTTCTTTAGTCAAAAGGTGCTGAATCTGTGGAATTCTTTGCCACCAAAGGCCAAATCAGTGGATATTTTTAAGGTAGATATAGATAGACTATTGATTAGTACACGTGTCAGAGGTATGGGAGAAGGCAGGAGAATGGGATTAGGAGGGAGAGGTAGATCGGATCAGCCATGATTGAATGGTGGAGTTGACTTGATGGGCTGAATGGCCTAATTCTAATCCTATCACTAATGACATTACTTATGATCTTAAATGAGTTAGTTTACAAACCTGTAAGTCTTTGGACTATGGGAGGAAACTGGAGCTCCCGGGGAAAACCCACCCTGGTCACGGGGCAAACGTACAAACTCTACACAGAATAGTACCTGTAGTCAGGATCGAACCCGGGTGTCTGGTGCTGTAAAAGGCAACTTTACCACTGCACCACTGTGCAGCCCAGTTCAAAATTTCATGTTCTTAAGATCATAGGTCATATCAGCAGAATTAGGCCATTTGGCCCATCAAGTCCACTCTGCCATTCAATTATGGCTGATCTATCTTTCCCTCTCAACCACATTCTCCTGCCTTCTCCGCGCAACCTTTGACACCTTACTAATGAAGAACTTGTCAGTCCCCGCTTTAAAAACACTCCACAGCCATTTGCGTCTGACCTAGTTTATTAATGCCCTTCAGCGAAGAAAATCAGCTGCTTTCACTCTGTCTGGCCAATATGTGCCTATAAACCAACTAATATGATCCTCTGGAACTCTGAACTCTGCATGTGTGAAAATTCCAACATTGCTGGCAGCTAAATTTGAACATATTGACTGCTTCACTGACATTTTACCACAGAATCTGAGCCAACATTATTGCTAAATTATCAAAATCATTGACAGCTTCAAGAACAATGTCTTAGCATTATTAAAAAAAATTAAACTCAAGTTGAGGTTATTGTCAAATGCACCCACATGGGGAAAAACAGGTATAATGAGAATCTTGCTTGCAGCAGCATCGCCATTGGCTCGTAGACACAAACAAACGCACAAAGTGTAAGTTACAATCAAATTGTGCAAGACAGTGAAAAAGAAAAGACATTCAAGCAACACATTTGTAAATCAAGTCGATGGTAATGCAAGAGGTGGGCTGAACTGGTCTATTTCCGTAAGAAGGTTAACCTATTGTGAGCATTTGACGGCACTGGGCTTGCACTCGCTGGAGTTTAAAAGAAAGAGGGAGGACCTCATTGAAATATACCGAATAGTGACAGATAGAGCGGATATGGAGAGGATGTTTCCTCTAGTGGGAGAGTCTAGGACTAGAGGTCATAACCTTGGAATTAAAGGACGTTCTTTTAGGAAGGAGATGAAGAAAAATGTATTTCGTCAGAGGGTGGTGAATCGTTTTTCAATTCAATTCAATCTTGAATTGTCATTGTGCAGTGTACAGTACAGAGACAACAGAATGCAGTTAGCATCTCCCCAGAAGAGCGAACTTAGAGTAATGAAGGGTAAAATATATATATGTACAAACAGTATCAGTAGTGCAATTATACTGGGGGAAGGAGTGTCCGGGGGGGTGACTGGCAATCACCGAGGTGCAGAGTTGAGTATTGTAAGCGGCAGGGAAGAGGCTGTTCCTGAACCTGCTGGTCCGGCAACGGAGGGACCTGTAGCGCCTCCCAGATGAGAGGAGGGTAAACCTTCTGTGGCTGGGGTGAGACCAGTCCTTGACAATGCTGCGCGCCCTTCGCAGACATCGCTTGCTATGGACAGACTCAATGGAGGGGAGTGAGGAACCGGTGATGGGTTGGGCAGTTTTCACCACCCTCTGCAGTGTTTTCCAGTCAGAGACAGAGCAGTTGCCATACCATACTGTGATACAGTTGGTAAGGATGCTCTCGATGGTGCAGCGGTAGAAGTTCACCAGAATCTGAGGAGACAGATGGACCTTCTTTAGTCTCCTCAGGATGAAGAGACGCTGGTGAGCCTTCTTGACCAGTGTAGAGATATTGTGTGTCCAAGAGAGGTGATCTGAGATGTTGACCCCCAGAAACCTGAAACTGGAAACACGTTCCACCTCCGTTCCCTTAATATGGATGGGGGTGTGCGTGCAGCCTCTAGACTTCTACAGTCAACAATGAGCTCCTTGGTTTTCTTGGAGTTAAGGGCCAGGTTGTTGTCAGCGCACCATGCTGCTAGGAGCTAAATCTCCTCCCTATAGGCCGACTCATCATTGTCGCTGATGAGGCCAATCACAGTTGTATCATCTGCATACTTGATGATGGTGTTAGAACCATGTACAGGTGTGCAGTCGTGGGTGAAGAGGGAGTAGAGGAGGGGGCTCAGTACACAGCCCTGAGGAACGCCGGTGTTCAGGGTGAGGGTTGAAGAGGTGTGGTTGTCTAACCTAACAGACTGTGGTCTGTTAGTCAGGAATCCAGTATCCAGTTGCCCAGGTCGCCGAGTTTGGTGACCAATTTTGAGGAGATAATGGTGTTAACCAGCCTCTCGAAACACTTGGTGATGATGGGAGTAAATGCAACTGGTCGGAAGTCGTTGAGGCTCGTTGCAGTGGAGTGTTTTGACACCGGCACGATGGAAGTGGTTTTAAGGCACGTGACAGGTTGAAGATGTCAGTCCATACGTCTGTGAGCTGCGCAGCACAGGTCCTGAGGACGCGCCCGGGGATGCCTTCGGGGTCAGCAGCCTAACGTGCATCAATCCTACTCATTGCTAGATACACGTCGTAGGGGGTGAGTATGAGGGGCTGGTGATCAGCAGGGCGCATAGCCTTGATGGCCATCTCTTGGTTGTCCCTGTCAAAGCGGCCATAAATGTTTCCCTGGGAACTGTTCTCACTGTGGGTATTACACGTC
Organism: Okamejei kenojei; assembly: GCA_035221665.1. NCBI lineage: Eukaryota > Metazoa > Chordata > Chondrichthyes > Rajiformes > Rajidae > Okamejei > Okamejei kenojei. The sequence goes on from CM069137.1 coordinate 13,616,014, forward strand.
TGATGAGTGGGGAGTACTTAGGGAGCAGGAACAATGAGAGGTGATCAGACTGACCAAGGTGGGGGAGGGGGAAGGCTTTGTAAGCTTCAGCCATATTTGTGTAGACTTTGTCCAGTGTCTTGTCTTTTCTAGTGGCGAAGGAGACACGTTGGTGGAATTTGGGGAGTACAGTCTTCAGGTTGGAGTGATTGAAGTCACCCGCAATAATGAAGGCTGCCTCGGGGTTGTGAGTCTGTTGTTTGCTAATGGCAGTATGCAGTTCTTTCATTGCAAGCTTAGCATTAGCGTCAGGAGGAATATAGGCTGCAGTCACAACAGTGAAGGTAAACTCTCTGGGCAGATAGAACGCTCTGCATTTAACCAAGAGGAACTCTAGGTTAGCTGAGCAGTGACTCTCGATGATGGTGGTGTCCGTGCACCATGCCTTATTTACATAAATGCACAGACCCCCACCTCTGGTCTTACCGGAGTCTGATGTTCTGTCCGCTCGGAGTATAAGACGCCCCCGTTAGCTTGATGGCGCTGTCAGGAACATCAGTGTTCAGCCAGGTTTCAGTGAAGATCAGGATGCTGCAGTCTTTGATCTAGTTGTGGGAGGTGATCAGTAGCCGGAGTTCGTCCATTTTGTTTGCCAGTGAGCGCACATTGGCGAGGAAAAGGCTAGGAATCGATGGCCTGTGTGGGGCTCGTTCTAACCTAGCCTTTAACCCACCTCAGCATCCTTGGCGGTGCTTGTGTTCTCGTCGCCGTCTGTGGGTGCTTCCGGTCGGCCGAGCTCGCTCGGTGCGCTCCGCTGATCCGCCGTCCCGCAGCCCTACAGCTCTGCTGGTCTTCCGCTCCGCTGTGCTGGCAGGTTCGGGAGGGAGACGGAGTTCGTCCGTAAATTTATTGTAGCCACAGGAACCGAAGTTCAGTAGTTCCTGCCGGCTGTATGGGAGGAGTGCAAGACTGCTCCGAGTGAGCAGACTTAAAACAAGTATCTCCGGAGACACGGGCTGTCGCAATGCGTCCGCGCCGCCGCCATTTTGAACATTTTGAATCTGTGGAATTCTTTGCCACAGAAGGCTGTGGAGGCCAAGTCAGTGGATATTTTACGGCAGAGATAGATTTTTTTTTATTAGTACAGGTGTTAGAGGTTACGGGATGAAGGCAGGTGAATGGGGTTAGGAGGGAGAGATAGATCAGCCATGATTGATTGGTGGAATGGCCTAATTTTACTCCTATCACACTTGACCTTATTTCCATGCTGTATGTCTCCATGACTCTATCAGTAATGGTGGTGATGAGTCAGCATATAGGAGACATAGATCAACTGCTTGATTAGTGCTGCAACAACAAAGGCAGCATGTTGGTGCAGCACTCGGTATAAATGTAAATTGTCCCTGTTGTGTTTGGGATAGTGTGGGGCTCGCTGGTCGGGGTGGACTCGGTGGTCTGAAGGGCCTGTTTCCACGCTGTATCTCTAAACTCTGAACATTTCACTCAAAGTCAACACAAATTTGGTTTTCATTAATTTATAAAGCCTCGCAGCGGTGGCGATGCCTGGAGGGTCGATGAGAGCGAGGAGAGCCACTGTGAGGCAGGAGGGGAAGAACCATGGAGGACCCGGCGTGGGGGGGACCGCAGTGAGGGGAGCGGGGAAGATCAATGCACAATGGGGGGGAGGGGGAGGAGGGAACAAAGGACAATTGGGACCCGGCGTGGGGGAACTGCTGTGGTGACGGGTGGAGGAGAGACAAAAGGGGGAGCCGGCGTGCTTTGTAACACTGTCAGCACCGTAGGTGGCTGCTATTGGTATACATTGTGTATGCAAGCAAACAATCTCTTGTGCCTAGTCACATGTGACAATAAAGTAGTCCTATTCCTATTCCTAATGCTTTGTTAAATAGAGGAACGAATTAAGTGCTTGGTCATCTGCTCCCAGCTGAGAGCACAATGAAAAGCAGATTGGACTGTACTTGGGTAGTATTGATTCTCTGCCAGTTGGAGCCGCCGATCCATTCAATCGATAACTTGAAACAAAATATTAATTTTATTTCGGAGTCACGTGAGTGACTACGTGAAGACCCCGTCCAGCACGCATGCGCGACCTTAGCGTTCATGCAGTGCACCCGCAACGAACGGGAGTTCAAGGCGCTCCCGCTACAATTTGAAAGTCGGGCCGACAGGTAAGTGTTTTACCATGGCCGTGTGTATTTTCTCTGTGGTCTGCTTTGTGTTCCAGAAGAATGAGCAAGACCAGAGGAAAGAAATCTGTAGCTCGCCCCCGTTCGTCTCCCGTTGAGGAGCGTTCTTTGGAGGGGGGGGCGAGAGGCGGCAGGATTAACTACCGAGCCGAGCCCAGCACCGCTAGTGCAGCCTGAGCAGCGGGCTGGAGTAACCCGCAGCCAGAACCGGGCGGTAGTATCCGACGATTCGGATGAAGATGCCTCACCGCTCAAGAGCGGCAAAGGCAGCCGCCTAAGTCGAATGAAACGGCTTATGGAGCAATTGCTCCAGCGAGATCTGCTGAGAGAGCAGCAGCAGACTCGCCAAGGGAGCTCAGGCACTCCCGCAGTGTCCTTTACGGCACTGGCCATTGCTTCACCTTCTATTGAAGGCAGCATTGGCGACCAGGTCTGGGCTGGTCAAGAAGAGGGGTCGCTGGCTGAGCAGGGTGTACAGGATCAGGAAGAGCTGCTGGGTGTGGCCAACCGCTACGTGGCCACTCCACGAGCGGGTCAGCCTTTAGAGCCGAAACATGCAGCCAGCATTGACCACCTGTCCTCAAAACTCCTACAAGAACGGGTGGTCAATGAGGCTCTTGAATTATATTCAGCCCCAGAAAATTGTACATCACTGAATGTACCAGCTGTAAACAGCCAAATTTGGGGACATTTGGGGCAGAATATCAGGAACCAGGAGTCGAAGCTCCAGAAAACCCTAAAACTCCGGACAGCAGGAATAACTTCATATGCTCGGTCCATAGATGATGTGGACATCACCACAAATCAGCAAGATACATTAGCTCTGCTGTGCACCACTCAATTCGAGATTAACAATCTACGGAAGGAAATCATCAATCCTGCCCTCAACCCAAAGTTTGCAGGACTTTGCAAAACACCGGGTTCAGAACCTCCAATTCTGCTCTTTGGAAAGGACCTTCCAAAAAAGGTGAAAGACCTGGAGGAAGAGTCCAAGACCTTTGGTCTCATGAGGGCAGGTTTGGGACCGAGCAGACCTAACAAATCCAGGCGGTAGTACCCCACGGCGTCCACCAGTCACCAACTACCATATGGGACTGGTGAAAGCTCAGGGTCCGCAATCATTCCCCGTAAGCCTTTTTTAGGCCAGGACCCAGAGCGGACCCCGTGGAAAATGCGCCACCCCCAACATCAACATCAACAGCAGCCCTCTACAGCCCAGCAGACACCTCATCGTCCAGCGAAGAGGCAGAAGAAGCACCAGTAACCATGGAGGTAGGTGGGTCTGGTTCCTCTCAGCATATGAGCAGTAGGGGCTCTATACTAACAGGCGGGAGATTGCACTTGTTTTTGGATGCATGGGAGTCTATCACTAATGAAAGATGGTGGATGTCGCACAAGGAGCATCGTAAATACCTAAAGTTTATCTTGATGAAACAGCTATGGCAATTTAAAGCCTTACCAAATGGGCTAACCTCAGCTCCAAGGTTGATAGACAACTGATTTCTAGAGGGTACTTTCTGGCAAGCATTGATTTAAAAGATGCCTACTACTCAGTACCCATGCACAAAAATCTTAAAACCTGCCTTGGCATTATTGAGGAAACAAAAGCATATAGTCATGGTGTACTTAGACGACATTTTAATAGTAGGGAAAATCTTGGAGACAGCCATTTCAGCAGTAGCAGCCACCAAACGTTTTTTTGAAACTTTGGGGTTTGTCATACATCCAGATAAATCCAATTTGACACCGTCCACAACCATGGACTATCTTGGATTTACTATTGACACTATTCGCATGACTGTATCTCTGCCGAAGGGAAAAGCATCAGAGTTGGCACAATCATGCAACAAACTAATGGTTAATCATCAGCCAACCATACGGCAGGTAGCTAGTGTCATTGGGAAAATTGTAGCAGCCTTTCCAGCTGTAGAATTTGGGCCTCTGCACTGTCAAAAATTACAAAGAACAAAAGTGCACTTTGACTGAGTTATGAATTTAACTGCTGAATCCATTCCAGAGTTACAATGGTGGACAAGGAACATTAGGCTTAGCTCCATCCCATAATAATCACCAACCCAGTATTAACCATTCAAACGGATGCCAGTGCTTTGGGTTGGGGAGCAACTAACATGCAATCCAGCACAGGGGAACCAGACCCTGAGGCAGAAGCAGTTGATGCATTCACTCTGCATTGGGGGAAAATGTTCTTCTATGCATTTCCTCCCTTCTGCCTCATCAGTCGGGTATTATGCATGATTCAATTGGATTCCGCTTCAGGAATCTTGATAAAACCCGACTGGCCTACACAGCTATGGTTCCCAATCATGGCTGTCGAAACACCGTTGGAATTCCCCAGCAGTTCAGAATTATTAATCCACCCAGTGTCAGGCATTAGTCACCCGTGCCATGACAGAATCAATCTCCTGGCTTGCATATTCAAAAAAGACCTCTACTGGACCTGGGACTGTCTGAGGACGCCATCAACATGATGACCGCATCCCACCGGGAGTCCACCAGGAGACAATACCTGACCAACATAAGGAAATGGGAACGGTATTGCTCCAAAACAGGAACTACCTACTCAACAGCAACAGCTACCAGTGTTGTGGAGTTCCTGGTTGGATTACAATGGGATGGACTCAGCTACAGCACCGTCAATACAGCCAGGAGTGCGTTGTCAGCTTATTTGGTTCCAGCAGCGGGACAACTGGCTTTGGGGTCCCATCCACTGGTGGTCAAACTCATGAGGGGTATTTTTAACACTAATCCCCCCAGACCAAGGTACACTCAGATCTGGGATGTCAGCATTGTGCTGATGTACCTTAGGGGATGGTCACCACCCAGGTCACATGCTGGAACAACTTACCCTGAAATCAGTCATGCTCATGGCACTAGTGTCAGCACCAAGGGTACAGTCTTCTGAGGCTGGACAGCATGACAGAGTCATTGGACTGAAGATTCAATATTCAAGGTCTGGTCAAACAAACTAGACGAGGAACCACACCTCCAGTTATGGAGTTCCGGGCATATTCATCTGACCCATGCTGTGTGCCAAGACCCATCTCGCCATTTACATAGACACAACATACAACGTAAGAGGGAGAGAAAAAGCCTTATGGATAAGCCCCAAGAAGCCCCATGGTCAAGTGACGAGCCAAACCATTTCAAGGTGACTCAAGCAGGTGCTTAAGTCCGCGGAAATCAACACTAATGTTTACAAATCCCACTCCACCAGGGCTGCATCCACGTCGGCGGCTAGGCGAATGGACGTGCCTATGGACCATATTCTGTCTAGAGCAGGATGGTCCTCATAAAGAACTTTCCAAAGATTGTATAATAAGCCGCTGGCAGAACCTGCTACATTTGCAGACAGAATTTTAGAGTCTGCATATAATATTTAATTTAAGCCTGGGGGAGCTCTCTGTTTTTTTGTAGTTATTAATAAACCTTTTTTGTTCACAAACAGGTTATTATTGATTGTGATAACATACTTCCTCCCTCAAAGGTCTTCAGACAGTGAGTGAAGCATGTGCTGGTACACGGTTCGGAATCACAGAGCTTTGAAATCTTCACGTAGTCATTCACAAAATAAAATAGTAAGATTAAATGAGAACTTACCAGTTCGAAGATTGATCTGTATTTTATGAGGAGTTACGATGAGGGATTACGTGCCCTCCGCTATACAGATCAAACTGGTAATTAAGTTCTTATTTTTTCTGTACTATATTTATTTCAATCGTCGTGTTTTTTCTGTGAATCCACACCGCTGCTTTGAAGAATGTCGCGCATGCGTGCTGGACGGGGTCTTCACGTAATCCCTCATCGTAACTCCTCATAAAATACAAATCAAACTTCGAACTGGTAAGTTCTCATTTAATCTTACTATTTGATTCAAATGCATCCTGCATTGCACCCTGTGTTTCTCTCAACGCCTCTGAGTAATAGACACTTGGCTTGGGTTTATTTGTGTAATGCAAATGTTAAACTTGCTAAGTGGAGAAATACAGGACAAAACCTATATCACAACAGGCAGATTAGTCTGTGACTGGCATATCGGCGCATTTAAAGGGAATTGTTAACAAAATGGCAAAGACTAATCACTTCAATTTTTTTAATTTCCTAGGCATGAGGGATTCGCATTTCGTTAGACGTTTCCATTTAGTTTAGCTTAGTTTTGAGATACAACTCGGAAAAACAGGCCCTCCGGCTCACCAAGTCCACACCGATCAGTGATCCCCGCACATTAACACTACCCTACACTCACTAGAGACAATTTTACATTTTATACCTAGCCAATTAACCTACAAACCTGTCCGTCTTTTGAGCGTGGGAGGAAACCAAAGATCTCGGAGAAAAATCCACACATGTCACGGGGAGAACGCACAAACTCTGTACAGACAGCACCTTTAGTCAGGATCGAACCCGGGTCTCTGGCTCTGTAAGGCAATAGTTCTACTGCTATGCCATCCTTTTCGTGAGAGGCATGATTGTGAATCTGACCAGCAATTTTGTTCATCCCTGACTGGCCTTTGAATTGAGGAACAAGTTAAAAGTCAAACAAGTTAACAAGTCACACAGGTCCGGACAGTAAGGAGGGCAGATCTCCTACAGTGAAGTGCATTTGGAGGATATCACTAACTGTACTCCAACACTGGATTCCATTTGAGTCAACTTGGGAGTGGAAATAGTAAGGAGTTCCCTATAGATAGGCAAATGCTGGAGTAATTCCACCATTTAATCATGGCTGGTCTATCTTTCCCTCTCAACCCCATACTCCTGCCTTCTTCCCGTAACCCCTGACACCCTTACTAATCAATAAGGTGTCAATCCCCAATTTAAATAATACCCTATGACCTAGCCTCCACAGCTGTTTGTGGCAACGAATTCCACAGATTCACCACCCTCCGACTAAAGAAATTGCTCCACCTCTCCTTTCTAAAGACATAATAAATGTCCTTTTATTCTGAGACTGTGCCCTCTGGTCCTAGACTTTCCCACTACATGATTGAATGACGGAGTAGACATGATGGGCCAAATGGCCCAATTGTACTCCTATTCCTTAAGTCCTTTGTTAAATGGTATTTTAAAAGTTTGACTTGCAGTTAAATGTCTTTGATCTGCTGTACAAATTCTCTACCAGGTTCGCTGAACATGCATGGTCATCCAGAAGCATGTACCTGTATATAGCACCGCAAAGCCGAGGTTGGCAAAGGGTAAAACTGAGGAAGTTTGGAGATATTGGGCATCGGGCCGCCCGTGGCGGCGACTGCGGGTGCTCGGGAGGCCCCGACCACGGGTGAACAACTGGGAAGATCGGCGGGAAGGCTGGCTGGATTATGGTACCTTCCTTAACTCTGGTGCCGTGTCGTGGACTTCTGCGTTTGTTCTTTTTCTTTTTTTCCTTCTTTTCAATTAATTATTTATTTTTATGTTACAAGACTGTAAGGAAAATCCATTTTGTTGTCTCTTATGAGATAATGACAATAAATTGAATACAACAACAATATGGCTTAATGCGTTTTTTCTTCAGCTTAAACCAGCATCTGCAGTTCCTTCCTACCCATAGATCTCTTGACTTGTTCCCTATACTCCTGTTTGCATTGTATGATTCAACAACAGTCATAATGTGGAACTTCCGGGTCCAATTTATGTGTACACGGGCAGAAACATACAGAGTGGAACCAGTAGCTCGCACTACTGCCTCCTAAAGGGCCTGTCCCACTGTACGAGGTAATTCAAGAGTTCTCCCGAGTTTTCCCCGATTCGAACTCGGAGAATGTCCGTAGCGAGTCCGTAGGAGTTCGTGGATGTCTTGTATCGGCTCGTACGAGTAAAAAATAACCATTTTGTCTATTATTGTCGCGTGTACCGAGGCACAGTGCAAAGCTCTCGTTTGCATGTTATCCTGTGAAAGAAAAGACTACATGAGAATGAAATTAAGCACAGATGTAGGATGCAACATTTAGTGCAAAGATACAACACTGATGTCCGATAAAAGATATGTCGAAGGTCTCCAATGAGGTTGATGGAAGGCCAGGATCGCTCTCTGGCTGACGCGGAACAGTTCAGTTCAACCTGATACAGTTGGGAAGAAACTGTTCCTAAATTTGGAGCTATGCGTTTCAGACTTCAGAATTTGGAGATACAGCGTGGAAGCAGGCCCTTCTGCCCACCGAGTCCCTGACGGCCAACGATCACCCTGCACACTGGGGTGTCAGAGGTTATGGGGAGAAGGCAGGAGAATAGGGCTTAGGAAGGAGTAGAATTGATGAGCAGAATGGCTTCATTCTACTCCTATCACTATTTTCCATCAAGCTAAGGGCAATTTACAATTTTTACCAAAGCCAATTAACCTATAAACCTATTTGTCTTTGGAGTGCAGGAAGAAATCGGAGCATCCACGCAGTCAGAGGGAGAACATACAAACTCCGTACAGATAGCACCGGTAGTCAGAACCTGAGTCTCTGGTGCTGTAAGACACCAAACTCTACCGCTGTGTCACTGTACCTCCCCATTCACACTTCTGTACCTCTTGGCTGATGGGAGATGTTTGGGTGGTTGCCATGTTGAGGTTCATGTGAGCTAAAATGGTTGAAGCATTTCATACATTATACATTATACACTATATAAGGTGGTGCAGCAGTAGAGTTGCTGCCTTACAGCGCCAGAGACCAGGGTATGGTCCAGACTAAGGCTGCTGTCTGTATGAGTTTGTATGTTCTCCCCGTGACCCTGTGTAGATTTCCTCCGGGATCTCCGGCTTGCTTCCACATTTCATAGACATACTGGTTTGTAGGTTAATTGGCTTGGTATAACTGTAAATTGTCCCTAGTGTGTGCAGGATAGCGTTAATGTGCGAGGATCGCCGGTTGGCGCGGAGTCAGTGGACTGAAGGGCCTGTTTCCACGCTGTATCTGTAAACTAAACTTTAAAAAAATTGTATTAGTGATCACATAGTTCAAATGGTTTAACACGCCTGGGATGTTCTTAAATATGCTAAGTCTAACGTTTGTTTATGTTCTTTTTCATATTCATGAATGATTCCGATTTTTTTGCTTTTATTTGTATGATTGTGGACATTACAAGCATTTTTGCATTCATCATTAGATGCTGAGCTGTCTCCATGAACAGCTTAAATCATCTGGGAAATACTGTAAGAACAGTTCCTGTTTTATGCCTAATTCCATCACAGTTTGATCGCCAGAGGGTAGAATTCTGTGAAGAATTTCAAGTATTTACATTCTGCCTAATTTTGAAAGCACAAACACTGCGGTAACTACATCAAAACTGGGATACAAGTGCAAAAAGCTGGAAATACTCAACATGTCAACAACGTGGCAAGAGAAAGAGAGCTAACGTTTCAGTTTGAAGAGCCTTTGTCTGCAGTTATTTTTTAGTTTAGGTCAGGGATAAAGTGCACAGAGACTGCGTCGGCCAGCGTCCCGCACACTAACACTATCCTACACACGCCAGGGACAATTTACAATTTTATTAAGCCAATTAACCTACAAGCCCCTACATCTTTGGAGTGTGGGAGGAAACCTACGCAGGTCATGAGGAGAACGTGCAAACTCCGTACAGACAACACCAGTAGTGAGGATCGAACCAGGTCTCTGGTGATGGAAGACAGCAGCTTTACCGCCCGTTAAAAAAAAAAAAATGTTGATTCAAAGATTTTCCTGAAACACCTCAGTAATCTTCTTTAGTTGGAGTAATCTCAAATCCAACTTTGGCTGCAGTCAAAATAATTATTAATCATTGCTGATTGCAACTTGGTAACAGACTTGTTGTTTAGTCAAGTAGGGAGATGCCATCTTGACAAAAAGTAGGTTTGTGTTGTATACTTAGTGAAATTGTATGACATTAAGCAAGCGAGTGAGTGAAGACCAGGTTTGATGCCAGATATTGTTGATCAGCCATGATCACATTGAATGGCGGTGCTGGCTCGAAGGGCCGAATGGCCTACTCCTGCACCTATTGTCTATTATCTTGATACCTATAGGAAGCCCCTTGACTCCTGTTGCGACATTGATTATAGTTCGTACTTCCACCCCACTATTCCTGTTTCAGTTCTAGTGATGTGACTTTATCATCCAATGCCTCTGAGATATCTTCCTTTCTCCTCAATCAAGACCCCTATTTGGAAATGATCTGGAATTCGAGGGCCAGAGTGCATATGTTTCAAGTGAAGGGGAATAGATTTAATAGAAATCTGAGGGGTAACTTTTTCACACAAAAAGTGGTGGGTGTACGGAACAAGCTTCCAGAGGAGGTGGCTGAGGCTGGGACTATCCCAACCTTTAAGAAACAGTTAGACAGGTACATGGATAGGACAGCTTTGGAGGGATATGGGCCAAACATAAGCAGGTGGGACTAGTATAGCTGGGACATGTTGGCTGGTGTGGGCAAGTTGGGCTGAAGGGCCTGCTTGCACACTGTAAGACTCTGCGAATCTCTTTGGAGATTGTTTTTTTTTTCTCACCAAAATGTAATTACTGATTATGTTCTATTATGTTTTGTAGTTTTTTGCACATTCCGCAGGCATTGCCACTTCACTGCACATCTCGTATGCGTATGTGACAAATAAACTTTACTTGACTGGATTCCCAATCAGATCTCTGCAGTCTCAGATTCCTACTCTTGCAATGCAGATGAATAGAAGTTTGAAATACAACTCGTCATCTTTTGAGTAGATTGGATCACAAAATGTGTAGTAATAGAGATGATGCATGATGGAGAATTATATTTATGAAGGAAGATTGGCTTGGCTACTTTGCATACTTTGGAAAAAAAGGCGAATAAGAGATGGTAATGAGGTTATAAAATGATGGAAGGCCGCGAATAGGGAAACTAAAAGTACCTGTTTTGCTCATCTAAGATCTCAGTAGCAACGAGATAAATCTTAATTTATCTGGAGAAGGGAAAGTGAGAAAAAAAAAAAATTAAAAAAATATATATATATATACACACTATATATTGGAAATCTGAAGAAGTGTCTCAACCTGAAAGTGCCTATTACTTCGCTCCAAAGGTGCTGCCTCACCTGCTGAGTTTCTCCAGCATTTTTGTCTACCTTCAATTTTTCAAGCATCTGCAGCTCTTTCTTAAACAATAAATATATTGCTCAATGAGTCCAGCTACAAATAATTGTGAAATACAATTAATCTAAGTTAACTTTGTATCCAGTATGGACATGATAGGTCAAAGGGCTTCTTCCAAGCCATTCATTTCCCTGATTCTATCAATTCAATTTTTAATTGTCATTGTGCAGTGTACAATACAGAGACAACAAAATGCAGTTGGTATCTCCGAAGGGCGAACTTATGAATAAACAAGTAATTGCGCAGTAGTATGAGTATAGACATCTATACATATACAGTGGTATCCGTGCAATTTGCTGGTGATTGGATAGTCCGGGGGGGGGGGGGGGGGGGGGGGTGGAGACAGGCAGTCATTGAGGTGCAGCTTTGAGAAGTGTGACAGCTGCACGGAAAAAGCTGTTCTTGAGCCTGCTGGTCCGGCAGCGGTAGGACCTGTAGCGTCTCCCGGATGGGAGGAGGGTAAACAGTCTATGGTTGGGGTGTGAGCTGTCCCTGGCGATGCTGTACGCCCTGCACCGGCATCGTTTACTATGGACAGACTCAATGGAGGGGAGTGAGGAGCCTGTGATACATTGGGCGATCTTCACCACCCTCTGCAGAGATTTCCGGTCGGCGACAGAGCAGTTACCATACCATACTGTGATGCAGTTGTAAGGATGCTCTCGATGGTGCAGCGGTAGAAGTTCACCAGAATCTGGGGAGACAGGTGGACCTTTTTAAGTCTCCTTAGGAAGAAGAGATGCTGGTGAGCCTTCTTGATCAGTGAGGATTTGTTGTGGGTCCACGAGAGGTCATCGGAGATGTTGACCTCCAGGAACCTGAAGCTGGAGACACGTTCCACCTCCGTCCCGTTGATATGGATGGGGTTGTGCGTGCAGCCTCTCGATCTCCTGAAGTCCACAATGAGCTCCTTGGTCTTCTTGGAGTTGAGGGCCAGGTTATTGTCGGCACACCATGATGTTAGGAGCTGAACCTCCTCCTGTAGACCGACTCATCGTTGTCACTGATGAGGCCAATCACCGTCGTGTCGTCTGCATACTTGATGATGGTGTTGGTACCATGTACAGGTATGCAGTCGTAGGTGAAGAGAGAGTAGAGGACGGGGCTCAGCACGCAAACCTGGGGTACGCCAGTGTTCAGGGTGAGGGTAGAAGAGGAGTGGTTATCCAACCTAACAGACTGTGGTCTGTTGGTTAGAAAGTCCAGTAACCAATTGCAGAGGGAGGGGTTGATGCCCAGGTCATCGAGTTTGGCGATCAATTTAGAGGGGATAATGGTGTTGAATGCTGAGCTGTAGTCGATGAACAGCATTCTCACATAAGTGTTTCTGTTGCCGAGGTGGGAGAGGGCGGAGTGGAGTGCCGTTGAGATGGCATCCTCCGTGCTCCTGTTCTTGCGGTATGCAAACTGGTAGGGGTCCAGAATGGGAGGTACGCAGCATTTGAGGTGTGCCGTGACCAGCCTTTCAAAGCACTTGGCGATGATAGGGGTGAGTGCAACTTGGGCAGAAGCCGTTGAGGCTCGCCGCAGTGGAGTGTTTTGGCACTGGCACGATGGAGGTAGTTTTAAGGTGAGGACAACTGCCTGGGCAAGTGACAGGTTGAAGATGTCAGTCCAGACGTCTGTCAGCTGTGCAGCACAGGTCCTGAGGACGTGCCCGGAGATGCCGTCAGGGCCGGCAGCCTTACGTACATTGATCCTACTCAGTGCCACGTGCACGTCGTAGGGGTTGAGTATGAGGGGCTGCTGGTCATCGGGGAGCACAGCCTTGATGGCCAACTCTTGGTTGTCCCGTTCAAAGCGGCCATAAAAGCGATTGAGTTCCTCGAGGAAGGATACGTCGCTGGAAGTGGGGGTGGAGTTGGTGGCTCTGTAGTCAGTGAAGCCTGGATGCCATGCCACATGCGTCGGGGGTCGGAGTTGCTGTCGAAGTGCTCCTCGATCCGCAGCTTGTATCTGTGTTTGGCGTTCTTGATGCCCCTCTTCAGATTGGCCCTCGATGAACTATAGGCAGGGGCATCGCCTGACCTGAAAGCATTCTATGGTTCGCTGTCAATGTTCTCTGCTGTAGTTCATTTTAGGTTTCTTTACTAATGGTTTTGTTGTGCACCTTTTCAATTGTACTATCATCTTCTTAGTTTAATTTAGTATCCAGGCACTCACAACCCTCTGTGTGTGTTAAAAAAAAGGATTTACCTGTACATCTCCTGCAAAGTTTTAGTTTAGAGATACAGCACCAAAACAAGCCCTTCGTCCGACTGAGTCCGCACCTACCAGAGATCTCTGCATGCTAACACTACCCTACACGCACTAGGGACAATTTTACGTGTACACCAAGCCAATTAGCCTAAAAGCCTATACGTCTTCGGAGTGTGGGAGGAAACCGAAGATCTCAGAGAAAACACATGAAGGTCACGGGAGAATGTCAAACTCTATACAGACAGCACCCATAGTCGGGATCGAACCTGGATATCTGCTGTAAGGCAGCAACTCTACCGCTGCGCCACCATGCCGCTTCCATTCTCTCAGTTGATCTATCTTGTTTTCCAGACAATCACTTCACTTCCATTTTGCTCTTTTCTCTCCAGCCCATGTTCGAAATGCCGTTACATAACGGACTTTCTTTTCCATTTTGTTGAAAGGTCATCAAACCTGGATCATTTGCTCAGTTTCAGTTTACAAAACAATTAAATATTTCTTGCATTTTCTGCTTTTATTTCCCAGCGTCTACAGTTTTTTACCCTTGCATTTTCAGGATTCAGATTCAGAACATTACATTCATTTACTTATCAATGATCTTTCTAACCGTTTTTTTAATAGAAAAACAAGCCCATATAACATTTTCAATGCTATACGATAGATAGGAATGGCAGAAAGCAGAGGCTCCGTGGACGTTTAATAGCAAGGCGAGTTTACCTCATTAATGCGTGCTCTCTATCTAGAACATATGAGGGTTAGCATGGATTCAGTGGGCTGAATGGCCTGTTTTCATGCTGTATCTCTAAAACTAAAACCTAAAAGTACAGCACAGGATCAGGAACTTCAGCCCACGATGTCAATGCTGAACATAATGCATCGATAAACAATCCAAACTGTCTGCATGTGATCCATATTCCTCAATTTCCTGCACATTCATGTGCCTCTTAAAAGCTCTTAAACACCACTATTGAATTTGCCTCCATCATCCCCCCAGGCAAACATCACCCTTTGCGTAACAAATTTGCCATGCACATCTCCTTTAAATTTTGTCTTTCTTACCTCAAAGCTATGTCCTCTTGTCTTTGACATTTCCATCCTGGGTAAAAGGTTCCGATTGCCTTCCCTATTCATGCTTCTAATAATTTTGTAAACTTCTATCGGTTCTCTCCTTAATTTCTAGAGAAAACAATCCAAGTTTGACCATCCATAGTTTCCCCACAGATGTAGAATCTGTGGCGAGAAGGGACTGACCTCGTGTGTATTTAGTCACAAGAGTTCTTCAGCACAAGAACAGGCCTTTCATCCCGTCATGTCCATGCCAACCATCAAGAACCTAACTACCCAGAACCGGAGGTCACAGTTGAAGAATCCAGAACCTGGGTTGCAGTTTAAAAATATGCGGTGGGTCATTTAGGATTGAGATGAGGAAAAACATTTTCACCCAGAGAGTTGTGAAACTGTCGAATTCTCTGCCACAGAAGGCAGTGGAAGCCTGGATGTATTCAGTAGAGAGTTAGATGTCGCTCTTAGGGCTAACAGAATCAATGGATATGGGGAGAAGGCAGGAACAGCTACTGATTTTGGATGATCAGGCATGATCATATTGAATGGCGGTGCTGGCTAGGAGGGCAAAATGGCCTATTCCTGCACCTATTTTCTATGTTTATCCTAATCCCAATTACCAGCATTTGGCTGTATCCTGACGTGCAGGCTGATTCAAGTGCTTATCTAGCTGCTTGTTGAACGCTGGGAGAGTACCTGGCCTCACCACCAATGCATGCAACGTGTTCATCCTCTGGGTGAAATAAATCTTCTCCTCTAAACCTCTTACCCATCACCCCAAACCTATGCCATCTAGCCCAAGAGCTATATCTAACTCTCTCTTGTAAACATCCAATGTATTGGCCTCCACTGCCTTGTGTGGCAGAGAATTCCACAGATTCACAACTCTCTGGGTTGAAATGCCCATGGGAAAACCATGTTTCCAACCATCAACCCTATATTTGGGTCTGAAGAAGGGTTTCAGCCCAAAACGTTGCCTATTTCCTTTGCTCCATAGATGCTGCCGCACCCGCTGAGTTTCTCCAGCACTTTTGTCTACCTCCTATATTTAGACACACTAGTTTTGTATGGGTGTATCAGGACTTCTACCAACTTTCACACATAGGAAAAGAAAAATAATCTAATTGCTCATAAATAAAAGCAATATCTGGAGAAGAAACCAAACCCGAAATGACGTTTGCCTAGTTCCCTTCACAAATGTTGCATGAGATTGTTACAAACTCCGTACAGACAGCACACGCAGTCAGGGTCAAACCCGGGTCTCTGACACTGTAAGGCAGCAACTTTACCGCTACGCTAATGTGTCATCCAAAAAAAATGGCGTAATGAAGACACGCATGAAGGTACACTCTCTCAAGCCACGTTATCTATCCGTTACTGACTTCTGAGATCCTTGGACTTCTTCACCAAGGTTCCTCAATATTTCCTTAATCCTGCCATTGAACTATTTGCCAACAGAAGATGCATAAGGCAAACTATGATCACAAACATAGAATTGTACAGAATAACAGCACACAAAAAGAAAAATCTCAAGGCCAATCTTGTCTATGGCAGTTTTATGCTACATGGTGGCACAGCGGTAGAGTTGCTGTCTTACAGCGCTTGCAGCGCCCGAGACACAGGTTCGATCCTGTTTACGGGTGCTGTCTGTACGGAGTTTGTTCGTTTAACCATGCCCTTTAACCATCTGCCTATAAAAATCCTCCCTCCCCGCTCACCTACGACCATCTATTGCCTGCCATGATTTATCCTGCCTCTCCCCTTTTCCAGTTCCCCCCCAACCCCCCCCCCCCCCCCCGTCAGCCTGAAGAAGGGCCTTGACCTAAGACGTCACCTGTCCACCATGTTCACCCGGTTCTGATCCTGATTACAGGTGAATTCTGTACGGAGTTTTACGTTCTCCCTGTTTGTAGATGAATTGGCTTGGTATAAATGTAAAATTGACCCAAGACGTCACCAGTCCATGTTCTGCTGGGTTGGATCCTGACCACGGGTGAATTCTGTACGGAGTTTGTACGTTCTCCCTGTTTTAAGATGAATTGGCTTGGTATGAGATTCAAAGAGGAGGAAGTACTGACACTTTTGAAAAATATAAAAGTGGATAAGTCTCCACGTCCTGACAGGATATTCCCTAGGACATTGAGGGAAGTTAGTGTAGAAATAGCAGGAGCTGACAGAAATATTTCAAATCTGGACTTCAGAATTAGAAAAATAGGATTGGGCCCCGCGCATGTTGACTTGGATCTGGGGGGCATTGTTTAAAAAGGGTTCAAAGAATGCAGCGAACCTAGCAATTATAGAAAAAAGCGAATGGTATGTTAGCTTTCATAGCAAAAGGATTTTGTTCTACTTCAGTGTGTCAGAGTGGGATGGAAAGACTGGATAGACTCGGTTTATACTCTCTGGAATTTAGGAGATTAAGAGGGGATCTTATAGAAACTTACAAAATTCTTAGGGGTTGGACATAGATATTGTTCCCGGTGTTGGGGAAGTCCAGGACAAGGGGTCAAGCTTAAGATAAGGGGGAAATCCTTTAAGACCGAGATGAGAAAGACTTTCTTCACACAGTGGTGAGTCTCTGGACTCTCTGCCACAGAGGGTAAGGCCAGTCATTGGCTATATTTAAGAGTGAGTTGGATGTTTGTGGCTGGTATGGAGAGAAGGCAGGTACGGGATACTGAGTTGGATGTCATGTTTGACAAACTATTTTCTATGTTTCTTGAATTTTTTTGAAGCGGTAACTAGGGAAATTGATGAGGGTAAAGCAGTGGATGTTGTCTACATGGATTTCAGTAAGGCCTTTGATAAGGTTCCCCATGGAAGGTTGGTTAAGAAGGTTCAATCTTTGTGTGTTAATGGCGGAGTAGCAAGATGGATTCAACAGTGGCTGAATGGGAGATGTCAGAGAGTAATGGTGGATGGCTGTTTGTCAGGTTGGAAGCCGGTGACCAGTGGGGTGCCTCAGGGATCTGTGTTGGGTCCACTGTTGTTTGTCATGTACATCAATGATCTGGATGATGGGGTGGAAAATTGGATAAGTAAGTATGCAGATGATACTAAGATAGGTGGTGTTGTGGATAATGAAGTAGATTTTCAAAGTCTACAGAGAGATTTGGGCCATTTGGAAAAGTGGGCTGAAAGATGGCAGATGGAGTTTAATGCTGTTAAGTGTGAAGTGCTACATCTTGGCAGGACAAATCATAATAGGAAGTACATGGTAAATGGTACGGAATTGAGGAATGCTGTGGAACAGAGGGATCTAGGAATAACTGTGCATAGTTCCCTGAAGGTGGAATCGCATGTAGATGGGGTGGTATGGAAAGCCTTTGGTGTGCTGGCCTTTATAAATCAGAGCATTGAATATAGGAGTAGGGAAGTAATGTTAAAATTGTACAAGGCATTGGTAAGACCAATTCTGGAGTATGGTGTACAATTTTGGTCGCCTAGTTATAGGAAGGATGTCAACAAAATAGAGAGAGTACAGAGGAGATTTACTAGAATGTTGCCAGGGTTCCAGCAACTATGTTACAGAGAAAGGTTGAACAAGTTAGGTCTTTATTCTTTGGAGCGTAGAAGGTTAAGGGGGGACTTGATTGAGGTCTTTAAAATGATGAAAGGGATAGACAGAGTTGACGTGGATACGTTTTTCCCATTGAGGGTAGGGAAGATTCAAACAAGAGGGCATGACATGAGAATTAAGGGACAGAAGTTTAGCGGTAACGTGAGGGGGAACGTCTTTACTCAGAGGGTGGTGTCTGTGTGGAATGAGCTTCCAGCAGAAGTGGTGGAGGCAGGATCGATTTTAACATTTAAGAGTAAAGTGGATAGGTATATGGACGTGAAGGGAATGGAGGGGTATGGTCTGAGTGCAGGTAGATGGGACTAGGGGAAAACAAATGGTCGGCATGGACTGGAAGGGCCGAGAGGGCCTGTTTCAGTGCTGTAATTGTTATATGGTTATATGGTTATATGGTATAAATGTAAAATTGACTCAAATCGTCGCCAATCCATATTCTGCTGGGTTTGATCCTGACTACGGGTGAATTCTGTACGGTGTTTGTAAATGCTCCCAGTTTGTAGACAAATTGGCTTGGTATAAATGTAAAATTGTCCCTCATGTATCGGACGGATATGCAGACAGTTGACTGAACTGCTCTCCTCTCATCTCTGCTGAAGGGGAAGTGACACAGTTTGAAATTTTTGCAAGGCCAGTTGTCTTAAATGACACGGCACGCTACAATGCTCATCAATCTACTCCACAGCATCCTTGTAAAGAGGTGGAGGCAGGTTTGAAGCCACAGCAGAGTGAGATAACAAGGAGGAGGTCATCGGCACTGACAAATGTGCAAACAGCAGTTTTAAAATGTTAATACGCTGGGATGTACAGACCAAGGTTGAAATTACCCATTTTGAGCTGGTTTATGTTGCGGATGTTTAAAATTGTCCCCAAGGGCGTGTAGGATAGTGATAATGTGCGGGAATTGCTGGTCAGTGTGGACATGGTGGGCCGAAGGGCCTGATTCCATGCTGTATCTCTAAAACTAAAACTAAAAACTACCTGCCTGAACTATATTGTCTAGATTTGTTAGGAAAATAGGAAATTGTCAAAGGCATAAACTTCTGGTCAATGGTGATCCTCCAGGAGGTGGGCAGTGAGGAGTCATAGACTCACACAGCATGGAAACAGGCCTTTCGACCCAATTTTCCCATGCTGACCAAGAGCCCTCATCTTCACTGACCATTATGGCCTTCTCGATCTTTTCGTCGAGAAGAAAGGTTCCGACCTAAAACGCCACCTATCCGTGTTCTCCAGCGATGCTGCCTGATCCGCTGAGTTACTCCAGAATTTTGTGTCCTTTTAAGCCATGTTTCTTTTGTATCCTAGATTTCTGCAACTGTAAGAAAAGGCAAATGGGGTGAATAATCTAATTGTAGAGAATTACGGTGGCAAGATGGCGTAGCGGTAGAGTGACTCCCATACAGCGCCAGGGACCCGGTTCGATCCCGATTACGGGTGCTGCCTATACGGAGTTTGTACATTCTCCCTGCGACCTGCATGGCTTTTCTCCGAGATCTTTGTTTTCCTCCCACTCTCCAAAGACGTACAGGTGTGTAGGTTAATTGGCTTGGTATGAATGTACAATTGTCCCTAGTGTGTGTAGGATAGTGTTAATGTGCGGTGATCGCTGGTCGGTGTGGACTTAGTAGAGTGAAAGGCCTGTTTCCGTGCTGTATCCCTGAACTAAACTAAACCCAAGTAAAATTAACCAACTGATAGCATCTTGGTTTGTAAAAAAGTAGTAAAAAGTCACCTGAAAGAATGCTCATTTATCTATGACAATATTCATATTCATATTCTGTCGCTGCTCCAGATGCCAGATGATCTATATCGGTGAGACCAAGCGGAGGCTTGGCGATCGCTTCGCCGAACACCTCCGCTCGGTCCGCAAAAACCAACCCGACCTCCCGGTGGCTCAGCACTTCAACTCCCCCTCCCATTCCACATCCGTCCTCTCGGTCCTGGGCCTCCTCCACGGCCAGAGTGAGCAACACCGCAAGCTGGAGGAACAGCACCTCATATTCCGCTTGGGGAGTCTGCATCCTTTGGGCTTGAACATTGAATTTTCTCAATTCTGTTAACCCTTGCTGTCTCCTCCCCTTCCCACCTCTCCCTCAGCCCTCGGGCCCTGGCATTCCCTC
The DNA here is from genome assembly GCA_035221665.1 of Okamejei kenojei. NCBI lineage: Eukaryota > Metazoa > Chordata > Chondrichthyes > Rajiformes > Rajidae > Okamejei > Okamejei kenojei. Next base: position 13,636,262 of record CM069137.1, read on the forward strand.
TATCTCTATCTCCCTCCCCCACCCTAGTCGCACTAGCTTCTCATTTTCACACCACAAACAGCTAACAATGGCTTGTTCCCTTTATCATCGATACTTTTTTGCATATCTTTCATTCATTGTTCCTTATCTCTCCACATCACCGTCTATATCTCTCGTTTCCCTGATCCCTGACCAGTCTGAAGAAGGGTCTCGACCCGAAACGTCGCCTATCTCCTTCGCTCCTTAGATGCTGCTGCACCCGCTGAGTTTCTGCAGCTTTTTGTGTAACCCCCGTCTCTTTAGGAAGCATGTGTTGAGTTGAGTTTAGTTTAATTTAGTTTTGTTTATTGTCACGTATCCCGTGGTACAGCGAAAAGGTTTTATGTTGCGTACCATCCAGCCAGCAGAAAGACTCTACGGGTTTACGACTGTGGAGAAGTTTCTTGGTAGAATGTTTGCTGGGGTGAAGAATTTCAATGACAAAGATAAGGGAAGGTGACAAATGTGGATTTGTCAGTTAATTGGCCACTGTAAATTGCCCCTAGTGGGTGGTGAGTGGGTGCGAATGTGTGTTAACATAGAAACAGTGTGAACAGTTGATCGATGATTGGCATGGACTCGGTTGCCCAGGGGGCCTGTTACCGTGCTGTAACTCAAAAATAAACTAGGATTTGGCAGATTAGGATTTGGCGCAGAGCTGTAGACTTGCTGCCTTACAACGGCAGAGACACTTGTTCGATCCTGACCACGGGTGCTCTGTACGGGGTTTGTTCTCCCCGTGACGTGCGTGGGTTTTCTCCGGGTGCTCTGTTTTCCTCCCACACTCATAGACGTAGAAGTTTGTAGGTTAATTGGCTTTGATAAAACCGGAAATTTTCCTAGTGTGCAGGATAGTGTTAATGTGCTGGGATTGGTGGTCAGAGCAGACTCGGTGGGCTGAAGGGCCTGTTTTTGTGAAACTAAACTAAACTACATCGTTACACAGAAGAAAGTAATTAATTGGTTATAATGTGCTTTAAGGCAATGCCATAACACACATTGTTAATGAATGTGTTAAAGTTAGGTATAAACCACCAGGACCTGAAATGTGTCTGAGTTCCACCTCTTTAGTTAAACAATTTTCTGCCTATACAGGTCCGACACCGATTTTCCGGCAACTGGTGATCTGGCATCTCCTTTAATCCCGATAAAATTAGAAGAGTTTACTTGAAATCTCTCCAGAAGTCCCCCTGAAAATGTGGTACATAGGCGAGGTGAGATGGGGCTCCCATGGCAGATCAGCGGGTCGAATTTACCCCCTGTAGCCGGGGCTCTGGAACCCTGGCCGGGCTGGAGTCAGCAGATCCATTCCCATAGCCAACATCCACATCTGATCGGCGGGTCGAATTTGCCGCCTGCGGCCGGGGCTCTGGAACTCCGGCCCAGCCAGAGCTGACATATCTGTTCCCATAGCCAATTTGCGATGCCAACTTTGCGAGATGGTATCTTGTCACCTCAAGGTCAGGACCTCTTTTGGTCCAGCGAAACGGACAAATACGGCAAGGCTCTGTAACAAAGGGTGCTGGAAAATCAGTGGTGGACCTGCATTAATCCCTACATGTTTTATCCCTGCACAACAGTAGGGCTGCTGCCTTACAGCACCAGAGACCCAGGTTCGATCCTGACTAAGGGTGCTGTCTGTACAGTTTGCACATTCTCCCTTGTGAGTTGCGTGGGTTCTCTTCGGGTGCTCCGGTTTCCTCCCACACTCCAAACACCTGCAAGTTTGTAGGTTAATTGGCTTGTCAATTGTCCCCAGTGTGTGGGATAGTGTTGGTGTGTGGAGATCGCTGGTCGGCGTGGACTCAGTGGGCCAAAGGGCCTGTTTCCGCGCTGTATCTCTGAACTAAACTAAACTAATCTCCAGAGTTGCTGCTAGTGCAAGGACCATTATTTGGTCCTTTATCCACCGTAAAACTTAAAGTAAAATATAGAACTTTAATAATTCAGCTACATTACCTACTGCGATGATGAGCAAAATATGAATCTAACGGCCCTATTTCTGTGGTGACACTTTTTTATTTGAAACAGCGACTGCATTCTGCTCTTTTTTTTCCCTCAAGCCTGTTGTTTACTCTCTTCTCTGCTGTTGCTTTCTGCATTATCTTCGGGGAGGTAATGCAATGGATCATCAAATCACTCGGTGATGTTTATTTGCAATTGCAAAGAGTTCTCATGCTTATTGATAGAATTTCACCAGCAACTTACGATGAACCTAATGATGTGCTTCCAAACCTAAAGAAAACACAGTGTACTTTGCTGCTTTGAAAATGACAGATTTTACAATTTACTCTCCCTCATGTTGTACATTAATATGAAAATTGATTAAAGTAAAAGAATACACCAGATATTGCTTCATAAATTTGGGGAAAGATTTCTGTTCTGGCATGCAATGGAAAGTAGAGTTGTATAAAATCATGAGGAGAATTGATAGGGGGATTGAACAGAGGGGAATCGAGAACCAGAGGACATAGGTTTAAGGCAAAAAGGGGAAAGATTTAATAGGAATCTGAGGGGCAACTTTTTCACTCTGAGGGACTTGAGGTATATGGACCGAGCTGCTAGAGAAGATGTTTGAGACAAGTACGACATTTAAAAGACACTCGGGTAGGTACATGGATAGTAAAGGTTTAGGATATGGACCGAGTGCAGGCAAATCCGACTCCCCCTTCAGCCATTAGGCTATTAAACACTACCACCTCAAATAAGCTCTGACCTGCTATTATTGCACTATTAATTTCATTCTGTGTACACAAGCGAGCGTATTGAACTTTTTCTCATTTATTATATGGTTTACATGTGTACTATTCTGTGTGCTGCTGCTCAATCTGGGTCTTATGTGATAGAAACATAGAAACATAGAAATTAGGTGCAGGAGTAGGCCATTCAGCCCTTCGAGCCTGCCATTCAATATGATCATTGATCATTCAGTACCGTACATACCCTCTGATCCCCTTAGCCACAAGGGTATAGCCAATGAACTGGCCTCAATACCCTCTGTGGCAGAGAGTTCCAGAGACTACTCTCTGTGTAGTCTTTCTCATCTCGGTCTTAAAGGATTTCCCCCTTTATCCTTAAGCTGTGACCCCTTGTCCTGGACTTCCCCAACATCGGGAACAATTCTTCTGCATCTAGCCTGTTCAACCCCTTAAGAATTTTGTAAGTTTCTATAAGATCCCCTCTTAATCTCCTAAATTCCAGAGAGTATAAACCGAGTCTATCCAGTCTTTCTTCATAAGACAGTCCTGACATCCCAGGAATCAGTCTGGTGAACCTTCTCTGCACTCCCTCTATGGCAATAATGTCCTTCCTCAGATTTGGAGACCAAAACTGCACGCAATACTAGGTGTGGTCTCACCAAGACCCTGTACAACTGAAGTGAACCTCCCTGCTCCTGTACTCAAATCCTTTTGCTATGAAAGCTAACATACCATTCGCTTTTTTCACTGCCTGCTGCACCTGCATGCCTACTTTCAATGACTGGTGTACCATGACACCCAGGTCTCGCTGTCCCAATCATTTAAATAATAGTCCGCTTTCCTGTTTTTGCCACCAAAGTGGATAACCTCACATTATCCACATTATACTGCATCTGCCAAACATTTGCCCACTCACCCAGCCTATCCAAGTCACCCTGCAGTCTCCTAGCATCCTCCTCACAGCGAACACTGCCCCCCAGCTTAGTGTCATAGTGATGGATAGATAGGGAATCTCGGTCAGCATCGGTGAGTCAGACTAAAGGGCTTGTTTCATCCTGAATGACTCTATGGGATATGAAGGTACAGCGCCCTCCATAATTTTTTCTGGGAATGGAATTTCTGTAATTTCTACATGGTGAAACCAAAATGTATAAAAATGGCCTTTATTAAAATCTGACAATGTGCACTTTAACCACGTGTGATTTTTTTTTTCTATTACAGATCTCAAATTGTGGAGTGAGCAGATAAATAAATAATAGGTCTTTGTCCCAAACAGTATGGAGAGCACTGTATTTGCAAAATATTAAATACATTTAGACACTTATAGTCTGGCACATCACTTTGATTTAGAATAAAGTATTTCCCAATGATTTTCAATAGAAAGAAAATAATGTATTTGCAAATACCACGTTCAATAATGCAATGATTCAATCTTATTGTCTACTTGCCACTTTCACTCAATGAAGACCCATGACTTAAAAAGATGATATGCCATTACATTTGCACATTCAATATAACGTACATTCCCCAATGAATGTAATGAAAAAAGAAAAAGTATAACTCATGAGTCTGATGCATAATTTGAGTCCTAGTTACATTATTGTTGCACCATGAAAGAGATTGTTATTTTACAACTCAATATACAACTAAAACATCACAATATGGATCACAAAATAACATCATATGATCTAAGTTGGCTGGATTTCAGTATGCTTCATCACAGGGAATAATTTATGGCAACAATGAAACTAGATTGGTTTCTGAGATGGCAGCTTGCCATGATAGGGGAAATTGAGTAGGGCACCTTTGTTTTGTCTCTTGCATTTACAAGATTGAGAAGTTACCTCATTGAAATTTGAAAAGGATTGAGAAGATGGATGGTCATAAGGTCCTAAGGGATAGGAGTAACATTAGGCCATTCCGCCATCAAGTCTACTCCGCCATTCAATCATGGCTGGTCCATCTCTCCCTCCCAACCCAATTTTCCTGCCTTCTTCCAATAACCTCTGGCACCTCTACAAATCAAGAATATTTCTATCTCTGCCTTAAAAATATCCACTGACTTGGCCTCCACAGCCTTCTGTGACATTCTACAGATTCACTACCCACTGACAAAATAAATTTCTCCTCATCTCTTTCCTAGAAGAACATCCTTTAATTCCAAACCAGGGCATCGGAAATGTCCTCATTCTTTAGCGAATGGGGGTTCCCCTCTTCTACTATAGATGAGGCACTCACCAGGGTCTCTTCTATACCCCGTAACTCTGCTCTCACTCCCCATCCCCCCAGTCATAACAAGGGCAGAGTCCCCCTTGTCCTCACCTTCCTCCCTACCAGACGTCACATACAACAAATAATCCTCCGACATTTTCGCCACCTCCAACGGGATCCCACCACTGGCTACATCTTCCCATCTCCTCCCCTTTCAGCTTTCCGCAGAGACCGCTCCCTCCGTAACTCCCTGGTCAAATCGTCCCTTCCCACCCAAACCACCCCCTCTCCTGGTATTTTTCCTTGCAACCGCAAGAAATGCTACACTTGTCACTTTACCTCCCCCCTTGACTCCATCCAAGGACCCAAGTAGTCTTTCCAGGTGGGGCAGAGGTTCACCTGCACCTCCTCCAACCTCATCTACTGCATCCACTGCTCTAGGTGTCAGCTGCTCTACGTTGGTGAGACCAAGCGTAGGCTTGGTGATCGTTTTGCCCAACACCTCCCCTCCGTTCGCAATAACCAACCTGATCTCCCGGTGGCTCAGCATTTCAACACCCCCTCCCATTTCAAATCCAATCATTCTGTCCTGCACCTCCTCCATGGCCAGAGTGAATTGGAGGAGCAGTACCTCATATTTCGCTTGGGTAGTTCACACCCCAGCGGTATGAACATTGACTTTGCCAATTTCAGGTAGTCCCTGCTTTCTCCTTCTTTCTCCTCCCCTTCCCAGCTCTCCCACAGACTACTGTCTCTGCCTCTTCCTTTCTTCTCCCCCTCCCCACCCCATCAGTCTGAAGAAGTCCCAAAATATCGCCTATTTCCTTCGCTCCATAGATGCTGCTTCACCCGCTGAGTTTCTCCAGCATTTTTGTCTGCCTCCTTTAATTCTGAGGCTCTGACCTCTAATACTAGACTCTCCCACTAGTGGAAACATCCTCTCCACATTCACTCCATCCAAGCCTTTCACTATTCTAGCGAGTACAGACCCAGTGCCGACAAACGCTCATCATAGATTAACCTACTCATTCCTGGGATCATTCTTGCAAACCTCATCTGGACTCTCTCCAGAGCCAGCACATCCTCCCTCAGTTATGATGTACAACTTCCACCAGGTGGTGCCAGCAATGGCTGCCTCGCCAACAATCTGTCTGCTCCTTCCTTCTTTTGTTGTTTGCATGTATGTGTTAAATGTATGTTTTTAGTGTTATTAAGCTTGTTTTTATGTGGGTGGGGGAAAACATTTTCTAACCTCTTACCTCGACGGAGATGCAATTTTTTTCCGTATCTTATCCCTTTCTGCACTGCGGCCTAACATCGAGGAGTTGGCGGCCTTGCTGGAGACCGACTTCGCGAGCTCCACCGCGAGTGCCAGTGGACTTAACATCACTGAGCCCGCGATCCCTTTGCCAGGGATCAACCTCTATGGACTTTTACATCCTGGAGCTCACAGTCTCTGGTCGACTTCAGGAACTCCAAGCCGCTAAGGAGCTTCGATCGCCCCGACTGCGGGTGGTTCGACTGCCCCGACTGCGGGTGGTTCGACTGCCCCGACAGCGGGAGAATAAAGAGGAAGAAGCTTAGACTTTATTGCCTTCTATCACAGTGAGGAATGTGGGGAATCTGCTGTAATGGATGTTTATGTTAACTTTTATGTAGTTGTGTGTCTTGTTTTTTTTTAGTATGGCTGTATGGTGAATCATATTTCACTCAACCTTAATTGGTACATTTGACAAAAAGCTGACCTTGAAACCCTGCGTGTGTTTTTTCCGAGATCAACGGTTTCCTCCCACACTCCAAAGACGTAGGCTAATTTGGTTGGTAACATCGTTTTTAAAAAAAATCGGCGAGTGTGTGTAGGGCAGTGGTAATGTGCGGGGATCGCTGATCGGCACAGACTCGGTGGGCCAAAGGGCCTGTTTTTGTGCTGTATCTCTGAATTAAAATAAACCAAATGTTAAAAACTAGGACATTTTCCTGGATTGGAAAGGTTTAGAGGGATCTATGGGCCAAAAGCAGGCAAGTGGGGTTAGCTTAGATGGGGCATCTTGGCCTAGACGGGTTGGGTTTACGCAACGACTGAATGACTCCATAACTCTGTAAATGCGCATCAGCCTTGATCTTGTTGAAGGATAAAGCATGTTCAAAGGGTCAGGTGGCCTACTCCTGCTCCTGATTCCTAAATTTACACGGGTTTCAATGCCTCTGTTCTGAAACTGAAACTAGGATCTGCGACTTACGTTAAAAAAAACATTCTGGTCGACCCTCTACAGGAGAATGTGGATGCTTTGGAAAGACTGCAGAGAAGGTTTACCAAAATGATCTGAAGAATGGTCTGAAGAACGATCACCCATTCCTTTTCTCCAAAGATGCTGCATGTCCAGTTGAGTTACTCCAGCATTTTGTGCCTATTTACCAAAATTATATCTGAATTAGAGGCTATTAGCTACAAGGAGAGGTTGAGGGGAGACCTGAAACAAGTACGTGAAAAAAAAAATGAGGGGCATGGCTTGGGGAGCCAGAATTTTTTTTCCCCAGAATAGAATTGCAAATATCAGAGGGGATAGTTTTAACTGTGAGATGGGGTAAGCTCTCGAGACAGGATTGCAGAAATTTGAATTTGGACAATCGCACGATGCTTGAACTCAACAGCTAATTTTAGACCAAACCGACCTCCCGGTGGCTCAGCACTTCAACTCCCCCTCCCATTCCCTATCCGACCTCTCTGCCCTGGGCCTCCTCCACGGCCAGAGTGAGCAACACTGCAAATTGGAGGAACAGCACCTCATATTCCGCTTGGGGGGTCTGCATCCTCTTGGCATGAACATTGAATTCTCTCAATTCTATTAACCTTTGCTGTCTCCTCCCCTTCCTACCTCTCCCTCAGCCTTTGGGCTCCTCCTCCTCCTTTTTCCTTTCTTCCCCCCGCCTCCCCCTTCATCAGTCTGAAGAAGGGTTTCAGCCCAAAACGTTGCCTATCTCCTTCGCTCCATAGATGCTGCTGCACCCGCTGAGTTTCTCCAGCATTTTGAGTACCCTCGATTTTCCAGCATCTGCAGTTCCTTCTTTAACAGCTAATTTTAGATTGCTGATTGATAGCTTACATTCAATTTTATTTCGAAGTCACGTGAGTGACTACGTGAAGAGGCTCGCCAGCCCGCATGCACGTCAATACGTCTAACGCATGGCGCATGACTGGCTGGGAGGAGCGTCGCTCCTCAACAGACCGATGCTATTACCGGCTGAAGCTATATCTGAGTTAAAATGGTGGACGTCCAATATTCAGCACTGCTCCAGTGACATTTTGGTCAATAAACCTTCAGTTACACTACAAACTGATGCAAGTGCTCAAGGATGGGGAGCTACTAATACCATCTCTAGTTGCGGTGGCAGATGGGACATGCACGAGTTACCACTTATCCATTTATATGGTATCAACTACCTGGAGATGCTGGGGGCATTCTATGGGTTAAAGGCTTATTGTGGGAATATGCAGAACTTGCATGTTCAACTGCAAATTGATAATACTACAGCGGTGGCTTATATTAATCACATTGGTGGAATCAAATCAGTATCCTGTGATAGTTTGGCTAACCTTATTTGGAGCTGGTGTATTGAACGAAGGATTTGGATTTCAGCTACCTATTTGCCAGGTAGGTTTAACACGGTGGCAGACACTAGGCCACATAAATTTAATGACAATACAGAATGGATGTTAGATCACAAAGTGTTTAACGATGTTGTTGCTCGGTATGGAACACCGGATATTGATTTGTTTGCATCTAGGCTTAATCAGCAGTTGCCAAAATATGTTGCATGGCAGTCAGACCCAGGGGCAGTAGCGATTGATGCATTCTCGTTACACTGGGGAGGAATTTTCTTTTATGCCTTTCCTCTATTCTGCCTCATCAGCCAGTGCTTGCTAAAAATCAAGCAAGATTCCGCTTCAGGCATTTTAGTAGTGCCTGACTGGCCCACGCAGCCATGGTTCCCGTTAATGATGGGAATGATAAAATAACCTTATATGGTTATTAATAAACGCAAAGATTTGCTTATTCATCCCGTGTCACGGGAATCTCGCCCTCTGCATGATAGAATCAACTTATTGATTTGCAGAGTTTAAGAAGACCTTTTCTGGGGCTCGGATTATCCGACCGAACCACGGATGTGATTACTGACGCTTGGCAGGATAGCACCAAGAAGCAGTACATTTCCTACATCAAGAGATGGGAAGTGTTTTGTTCAAATTCAAATATAACGTATAATACGGCACGGATAACTGATGTTTTAGAGTTTCTTTCAATGATGTTTTTTGATAAAGATTAAGTTATAGTGCCATCAACTCTGCCAAAAGTGCCTTCTCATCATACTTGCTGCTGGGATTGGGACACCACTCTGTTGGGTCTCGCCCTTTGATATCCAAATTCATGAAGGGTATCTTTAACATAAATCCTCCCAGGCCCAGGTACACAGAAGTTTGGGACGTTAACGATGGGCTACAGCTACACCCTTATCTTTGGTCCGGCTGACATATAAGGTAATAATGCTCATGGCACTGGTTTTAGTGCAATGCGTCCAGTCGTTGCATAAACTCCGGCTGGACAGGACGGTTATGTCTGCAAACAAGATAACATTCTACATAAATGAGTTAATCAAGCAAAGCAGACCGGGTGTGTTAGATCTAAATCTGGAATTTTTGGCATATCCTACGGACAGTTGATTGTGTGTTGTCACATATATTCACCAATATATAGAGGCTACAAAGAACCTTAGAGGCACTGAGCTGGCTATGTTTATTAGTCATAAAAAAACACATAAGGAGGTATCAATGCAGACCATCTCCAGGTGTTTAAGACATGTATTGGCTTGTGCAGGAGTGGACACTGATGTTTTTAAATCTCACTCCACCAGGGCTGCAACAACATCAGCAGCAAGGTTCATGGAGGTTCCGCTGGACCGCACCCTAGCGACAGCAGGATGGTCGAATGAGCGGACTTTCCAAACCTTTTACAATAAACCGATTCCCAGGCCGGGTTCGTTTGTCAACACGATTTTGAATTCTGTTAAATGAAATTTATTTTCCCGAATGTAAGGGACCACTATAATTTTCATTTTCATTAAAAGCATCAGCATGTTTTAAATCTATGTCATGTCTGAATGCACTATCTTTTCAATCATATCTGGTCAACTGATGCAGTGGGTTTGCATGGACTCGAGTCCGCGGCATGAAATCACAGAGCTTTAAAGTCTTCATGTAGTCACTCACGTGACTTTGAAGTAAAATAGAAAGATTAAACTAGAACTTACCAGTTTGAAGTTTGATCTTTATTTTATGAGAAGTTGCGATGAGGGATTACGTGCCCTCCACTCCCAACCCTATTCTCATACAGATCAAGTGGTAGTTCTAGTTTCTCAAATCTTCCTATAATCAGTTCAGCAATTGTTTCTGTGATTTCACACCGCTGCTTTAAAGTTTGACGCGCATGCAGGCTGGCGGGCATCTTCACGTAATCCCTCATTGCAACTTCTCATAAAATAAAGATCAAACTTCAAACTGGTAAGTTCTCATTTAATCTTTCTATCAATGTGTATTCAGAGGTATGGAGAAAAGGCGGGTTTAAGAAATAGGTCACGATATATCAGCCATAATATCTCTCAGTGGTGGGAAAGGCTTTGGGTCTAAGTATCCTAGTTCCACCCCTATAGAGTCATAGCATGGAAACATGCCCTTCAGCCCAGCTTGCCCTTGTCAACTAAGAATGCCCCGTCTACACTAGTCCCAACTGCCCATTTATGACCCATATTCCGCTAACCTTTCCTACCCACATACCAGTCTAAATGTCTTTAAATGTTCACTAGTTCATAAGTTCTCGGAGCAGAATTAGGACATTCGGCCCATCAAGTCTACACTATTTAATCATGGCTGACCTATCTTTCCCTCTCAACCCCATTCTCCAGCCTTCTCCCCATAATCCCTGACACCCTTACTAATCAGGAATCTGTCAATTTCCACCTTAAAAATATCCATTGACTTGGCCATCACAGCTGTCTGAGTGATTGGCAGCCCCGCCAACAGTCTGTTTCTTTTTTCATCTTTTAAAAAAAATTTTGTGCGTTTTATAAGTTTGTGTAAATCTTCACCGGTTTGTTTTATGTGAGGAGAGGGTGGGGGGGAGTCGGGAGAAACTTTTTCTTTCAGTTTCTTACCTTGCCGGAGACATGATGTTTCCGGGTCGCGTCTCCGGTCGCTTTGCGGCCTACCATCGATGGAGTTGGAGGCCTCCTCAGACTGACCTTGGATCCCTTGCCTGGGATCACTCCAACCACGACCTGCGGACTTACCATCAAGGGCTTGCAGTCTCGGGAGAAGCTCCAACGAACGCAGTCTCGGGAGAGGCTCGACCAGCCCAAATGTGGGGGTTCGGTCGCCTGGCGCAGGAGAGCTGACGCCCCCCCCCGGTGCAGGAGCTGGATCGCCCAGACGCAGAGTGCCCAAAACGCCGCTGGCTACGGGAGTCAAGGTCGTTCCGTCAACAGAGGGCTCGAGGCCCCCGACCGCGGGAGAGCTAAGTGAAGAGATTGAACTTTTTTTCGCCTTCCATCACAGTGAGGAATGTGGAGGAGTCACTGTGATGGATATTTATGTTAAAATGTGTTTTGTGTGTTCTGTTGCTTTTTATTTCTATGACTGACTTTTGCAAATGAAATTTCTCATATGTTGCAAAACATACTTGGCTAATAAAGCATTATTGTGATTGAGATTGATTGTGATATGTTGACACTACAGGGCTGGCAAAGAAGAGGGCCATTCACTCCGCAAGCGAAGCCGCAGAGAAAGCCAGTAGGTGGCTTTGGATTAAGAGGGCTGATCCATGGGCGGTTGCTGCTGGGACGCCAGTCGGGGCTTGATCAACCCCAGTTGGGTCGCGTGGGCGAGGGTGTCCGATGTTGTGAGACCCGAAATACCCGATAACCCCAGGTCACATCACTGAGGATGCGTCCCAGCGCATCTAGAAGTATCTTTCACACATTGGGGTATCTGCTTCAACCACCCCTCTCGTTCCATAGACCCATCACACTCTGACTGAAATCTCGATGTCTCTTGGTGTAATCACAGATCACAATATAAGTTATTATCTAAAACGAGTCACAGATGCAAATATTAATGGATAGTTGGCATTTCTGCACTCTGCAAACCAACACAAATATATTGTTTATGCTTTTTGCAGCCAGCAAATAAAGAAAGCAAACCATCACTACATCACACTAGACCAGTTTCAAACACATCTTCAACTGGAAGGGCAGTAATCTAATTTAATGTGGCAACTTGTCATCCATTTTTCAATTAGCGACATTCTTGTGATAAAACAATAACGCTTGCTTTATTATATTTCAATACATCTGTATACTGCAGTCAAATAGGCAGTTGTCTCTGTCGAATAACATGCAATGTTTTTATGCTGAGCAGAACATGATTTCTTTTCATAACCTGTACACCAGCACAACGTGGGAAGTAGCTTTATACTGCGATCATTCCCTGCCAATAATATATGCAAGCGCATTAGAGAGCAGTGCAGTTTGAATTACTCAATCAATTGAATGGATTAATCAGGCCACGCTCTATCCGGCCTCTCCTCTCTCCCAGCTTTCTTCCCTCCCCCCCCTCCCCCCCCTCCCCCCCTCCCCCAAATCAATCTGAAGAAGGGTTCCGACCCGAAACGTCTCCGATCCATCTTCTCCAGGGATGTTGCCTGACCCGCTGAGCTACTCCAGCATTTTGTGTCTATCTTTCAATTGATCAATAAATGGTTCCAGACAGTTCTCTTTACGAATGCTTTATAAATTCAAGAAGCTAGCTCTTTTCCAAGTAACTGCCTGTCATTTTCAAGGGCAATATTTGTTCAGTCTTAAATGTAATAATTTACAAACAAAAAATTAACTTCGCATTTATGCCTTGCAGATGCATCGACAACCTTTCAAAACCAAAGGCTGGGTGAGATTGAGCAATTGATCAGTCTTTACTGCAAGTGTTAATGGTGTTATTCTTTCAGTAAAATATCCATATGTTTGAATAGTGTATTCACATATATTTGCAGGATAAATCACTTATAAATGTGGGAATCAATGTCAATTTGCATCTTGTGTAAAGAACAATCTTGGCAGATTGTTGCAATTGAATGAGAATGTGACGGAAATTCAAAGCAAGCCATTTATTTTTTTTGTAAAGAATAGATAAATTATTGGAGGGTATGTTTGAAGAATATTTTATTTTATTTTATCTTTTGGATAGTGACTTTCCTTTAAGGGACTAAGATCCGTTGCGTACGTTTGGTTTAGTGATACAGCGCGGGAACAAGTACTTTGTCCGACCGAGTCCTTGCCGATGAGCGATCCCCGCACACTACCACCGTCCTACACAGACTAGGGACAATTTACAATTATACCAAGCCAATTAGCCTGCAAACCTGTACGTCTTTGGAGCAAGGGAGGAAACCGGAGCTTCCCGGAGAAAACCAATGCAGGTCTGGGGAGAATGTACAAACTCTGTACATATAGCACCTGTAACCAGGATCGAATGTGGGTCTTGAGAAGGGTCTCGAATTAGGACTGAGATAAGGAAACATTTTTTCACCCAGGGTTGTGATTCAGTGGAATTCTCTGCCACAGAAGGCAGTGGAGGCCAATTTACTGGATGTTTTCAAGTGAGAGTTAGATTTAGCTCTGAGGGCTAAAGGAATCAAGGGATGTGGGGAAAAAGCTGGGAACAGGGTATTGATTTTAGATGATCAGCCATGATCATATTGAATGGCGGTGCGGGCTCGAAGGGCTGAATGGCCTACCCCTGCACTTATCTTTCTATGTTTCTATGTCCCAATTTTAAACGTTTAACGTGCACCAGCCCTGTCCTTATCCATAACTAATTAAAAACTAATAGAACTTTGGTTATTGCTCCCAATATGCCTGTCCACTGACAACTCAGTCACTTGCCCTGCACTTTTGCCTAAGAATCAAGTCAAGAGACAAGAGTGTTTTATTGTCATATGTCCCGGATGCGACAATGAAATTCTTACTTGCTGCAGCACAACAGAATATGTGAATATGTAAACATAGTACATACAGGGGGAAGAGAAAAAAAAAAGAAAAAATTCAATAAACAAATATAGTGCAAATAACAAATAATAATATAGTCTTTTGAGAAGGTCAAGCTTTGCCATCTCCCTTCTAAGGGTCCTGAGGAAACTTTCCTGAACACACTTGACAAATTCCACCCCAGCTGAAACCTTGGCTCCATGGCAGTCCCAGTCTATATGGGGAAGGTTACCATCTCCAACCAAGACAGCCATATTATTCCTACAGCAATCAGCCAGCATGTTTGTTTCTCTAATTTCCGTGGTCTATTTGGGGACCAGTAGTACGATCCCGACAAGGTAATTCTCTCCTTATATTATTTCTCAATTCAAGGCCAGCATGGTGACGCAGCGGTAGAGTTGCTGCCTTCCAGTGCCAGGGACCCGAGGGTTCGATCCTGACTACGCGTGCTGTCTGTACGGAGTTTGTACGTTCTCCCCGTGACCTGCGTGGGTTTTCCCTAGGAGCTCCGGTTTCCTCCCACACTCCAAAGGCGTACAGGTCTGTGGGTTAATTGGATTCTGTAAATTGTGTATTGTCCCTCGTGTGTGAGGTAGTGCAAGTGTACAGGGCAATTTCTGGTTGCCGCGACCTCAGTGGGCCAGAGGGTCTGTTTCCACACTGCACCTCCAAACTAAACTAAACACCCATATAGCCTCACTGGACAAATCTTTAGTAATCCCTGAATCATCTTAGACTACTGACATGATTTTCATATGGTGATGTATAAAACCATGCAGGGCAAAGATATGGTGAGTGTGCATAGTGTTTTTCTCAGGATAAAGGAATCAAGATCTAGCGAACATTTGCTTAAGGTGAGAGGGCTAACATTTTATAGGAATTGCCAATTTTTCACACAGAGGTCGGGGCATATATGGAACGAGCTGCCAGAGGCAACAATCAAATTCTGAGATATACCAGTATCTATTGCAGTGAAAGACCTGGATAGAGTGGGTGTGGATAGGAAGTTTCCACTAATGGGAGAGTCTTGGACCAGAAGTCATAGCCTCAGAATAAAACAATGTGCCGTCAGAACGGAGATGAGGAGGAATGTTTTCAGTCAGAGGGTGGTGAATCCATGGAATTCATCTGTGGAAACTATTCAATGGATAGCTTTAAGGCGGAGTTTGACAGATTCTTGATTAGTACGGGTGTCCAGGGTTGTGGGGCGAAGGCAGGAGAATGGAGAGAAAGATAGATCAGCCATGATTGAATGGTGGAGTTGAATATGCTCTGAGATCTATTGCAAAGAAGAAAAATCTCATCAAACATCCAAAGCAAACTATGGGCCATGAGCCCTCAACAGCCTCTGCACAAGTAACACATAATGGGAACACCTGCCTCATTACTAGGGATTGCTGAATAACCAATATCTTGCACTAAATACGGTACCTTCATCCTTTATCTGTGCACTATGGACGGCTCGGTTGATTATATTGGTGTATAGTCTTTTCTTTGGTTGGCATGAAAATAAAAGCTTTTCACTGTACCTCAGTAAACGTGACGATAATAAACTAAACTAAACTAAACTTGGTGGCACGGTAGCGTAGCGGTAGAGCCATTGCCTTACAGCGCCAGAGACCCGGGTTCGATCCAGACTACCTGTGCTTGTCTGTACGGTGTCCAGGTCAGTCGGGAAGTGGTGTTGGGTAAATTGAATAGATTAAAGGCCGATAAATCCCCAGGGCCAGATAGGCTGCATCCCAGAGTACTTAAGGAAGTAGCTCAGGAAATAGTGGATGCATTAGTGATAATCTTTCAAAACTCTTTAGATTCTGGAGTAGTTCCTGAGGATTGGCGGGTAGCAAATGTAACCCCTCTTTTTAAGAAGGGAGGGAGAGAGAAAACGGGGAATTACAGACCAGTTAGTCTAACATCGGTAGTGGGGAAACTGCTAGAGTCAGTTATTAAAGATGGGATAGCAGCACATTTGGAAAGTGGTGAAATCATTGGACAAAGTCAGCATGGATTTACAAAAGGTAAATCATGTCTGACGAATCTTGTGGAATTTTTCGAGGATGTAACTAGTACCGTGGATAAGGGAGAACCAGTGGATGTGGTATATCTGGACTTCCAGAAGGCTTTCGACAAGGTCCCACATAAGAGATTAGTATACAAACTTAAAGCACATGGTATTAGGGGTTCAGTATTGATGTGGATAGAGAACTGGCTGGCAAACAGGAAGCAAAGAGTAGGAGTAAACGGGTCCTTTTCACAATGGCAGGCAGTAACTAGTGGGGTACCGCAGGGCTCAGTGCTGGGACCCCAGCTATTTACAATATATATTAATGATCTGGATGAGGGAATTGAAAGGCAATATCTCCAAGTTTGCGGATGACACTAAGCTGGGGGGCAGTGTTTCGCTGTGAGGAGGATGCTAGGAGACTGCAAGGTGACTTGGATAGGCTGGGTGAGTGGGCAAATGTTTGGCAGATGCAGTATAATGTGGATAAATGTGAGGTTATCCACTTTGGTGGCAAAAACAGGAAAGCAGACTATTATTTAAATGGTGGCCGATTAGGAAAAGGGGAGATGCAGCGAGACCTGGGTGTCATGGTACACCAGTCATTGAAAGTAGGCATGCAGGTGCAGCAGGCAGTGAAAAAAGCGAATGGTATGTTAGCTTTCATAGCAAAAGGATTTGAGTACAGGAGCAGGGAGGTTCTACTTCAGTTGTACAGGGTCTTGGTGAGACCACACCTGGAGTATTGCGTGCAGTTTTGGTCTCCAAATCTGAGGAAGGACATTATTGCCATAGAGGGAGTGCAGAGAAGGTTCACCAGACTGATTCCTGGGATGTCAGGACTGTCTTAGGAAGAAAGACTGGATAGACTCGGTTTATACTCTCTGGAATTTAGGAGATTAAGAGGGGATCTTATAGAAACTTACAAAATTCTTAAGGGGTTGGACAGGCTAGATGCAGGAAGATTGTTCCCGATGTTGGGGAAGTCCAGGACAAGGGGTCACAGCTTAAGGATAAGGGGGAAATCCTTTAAGACCGAGATGAGAAAGACTTTCTTCACACAGAGAGTGGTGAGTCTCTGGAACTCTCTGCCACAGAGGGTAGTTGAGGCCAGTTCATTGGCTATATTTAAGAGTGAGTTGGATGTGGCCCTTGTGGCTAAGGGGATCAGAGGGTATGGAGAGAAGGCAGGTACGGGATACTGAGTTGAATGATCAGCCATGATCATATTGAATGGCGGTGCAGGCTCGAAGGGCTGAATGGCCTACTCCTGCACCTAATTTCTATGTTTCTATGTTTCTATGTTTGTATGTTCTCCCCGTGACCTGCGTGGGATTTCTCCAAGATCTTCGGTTTCCTTCCACATTTCAAAGATGCAAGGGTTTGTAGGTTAATTGACATTGTATAAATGTAAAATTGTGTATGGTAGCGTTAGAAAGTGGGGATCACTGCTCGGAGCGGACTCGGTGGGCCGAAGGGCCTGTTTCCCAGCTGTATCTCTAAACTAAACTGAATGAAAAAACCATGGAAGTTATCACACGATCTGCCAAGTACGATCTTTTGTAGGAGCCACCTCTTTTCTCCACAGCTGCTGAACAGATCTGCAAATGGAAGATAGACACAAAAAGCTGGAGTATCTCAGCGGGACAGGCAGCATCTCTGGAGAGAAGGAATGGGTGACGTTTCGGGTCAAGACCCTTCTTCAGACTTAAAGTCATGGAAAAGGGAAACGAGAGATATAGATGATGATGTCAAGAGATATAGAACAATGAATGAAAGATATGCATAAAAAGTAACGATGATTAAGGAAACAGGTCACTGTTTACTGTTTGTTGAGTGAGAATGAGAAGCTGGTACAACCTGGGCGGGGGAGGGATGGAGAGAGAGGGATGCAGGGGTTACTTGAAGTTAGAGAACTCAATATTCATACCACTGTGTTGTAAGCTGCCCAAGCGAACTATGAAATGCTGTTCCTCCAATTTACGTTTAGCCTCAATCTATAAATGGAATGGCTGAGTCTGCAGCTTCTCAAATCAAGGGAAGAATGTCAAAGGATGTCCATTGTATCAAAGTATCCAACAGGGTAGAGATGGCTCATGGTGTTATGAGGTGTCTGTGAGACCTACACCTGGGAAGACCAAATAGATGCTGTTTTAAGTGTGATCTAAATCAGCAACCAGGGAATGTCTGAACTCACACAAACAAGCAACCTCAGCAGAATGTATTTGACTTCCCCAGAACATTCACAGTGCTCTCTAACTTAATTTGGTATGAGGATATCTGAAAATCTCTGGAAAGTTACTACTGATTCTACTTTCACATGCTTTCAAGCAGTATTCTCTAGGTCATGACAAATCACTGTGTAAAACCATCTTATAGCTGTGACTCACTGATCAGTTTCCCTCAATCAAAATGTTCTCCACAATCTGAATCAATTTTCTCTAACTTCCGCAAACCTGAGGGAAACAATTTTACTTTAGACTTTAGAGATACGACGCAGAAACAGGCCCTTCGGCCCACTGTGTCTGTGCCGACCAGCGATCACCGTGTACACTTGGCACTATCCGACACACGAGGGACAATTTACAATTTCACCCGAAGCCAATTCACCTACAAACCTGTACGTCTATGGAGTGTAGGAGGAAACGGGAGATCCCGGAGAGAACCCACGTGGTCAGAAGGAGAATGTGTAATAGCACCCATGGTCAGGATCAAACCTGGGTCTCTGGCGCTGTTAGGCAGCAACTTTACCGCTATACCTCCTTCCTCATTATGTGCAATGATAGTTCTCAGACCAGAACTGCACAAAATATCAGTTAGGTCACGACTGGGATACAGTACACATTTCTGGTCATTACCAGATGCATGTGAAAGCACTAATGAGGGTTTAGAGGAGATTTAAGAAGATGCTGCGAAGGCTAGCAAGGTTTGATTGTGAGGTTGATTTAAAACTGTACTGATGAAATGCTTTGGAGGTAAAGTCACAATCAGATTAAAATGTAAGCCCAAATCCTATCTACTCACTGAGGTGGATGTAAACAATCATGCTGCATTATTTTGTTAAAAACAAATTGATCACTCTGTCCACGCCTTAGATTATCTGGACATTTTATTTAGACTTTGGTTTAATTTACAGATACAAGCATGGAAGCAGGTTCTTTGCCTCACCGAGTTGGCACAGATCAACGACCATCCATACATTAGTTCTATCCTACACACTAGGGGCAATTTACAGAAGCCAAATAACCTACAAACCTGCACTTTTTTTGTAATGTGGAAGGAAACAGGAGTACCCAAGTCCACGCAGTCACAGGGAGAATGTACAAATTTCACATGGACAGCACTCGTAGTCAGGATCGAACCCGCGTCTCGGGTGCTGTAAGGCAGCAACTCGACCATTGCAGTGCACAGTGTTCTCCTATGTTATTGGATCTCCTATAATATTTATGTTGCCAGGACTAGAGGGTCTGAGCTATAGGGAGAGGTTGAGTAGGCTGGGACTCTATTTCTTGGAGAACAGGAGGATGAGGGGAGATCTTATAGAGGTGCATTACATCATGAGAGGAATAGATGCACAGAGTCTCTTGCTTAGAGTAGGGGAATCGAGTACCAGAGGACATAGGTTTAAGGTCAAGGGGAAAAGATTTAATGGGAATCTGAGGGCTAACTTATTCACACAAATGGTGTTGGGAGCATGGAACAAGCTGCCAGAAGAGGTAGTTGAGGCTGGGATTATCCCAACATTTAAGAAACAGTTAGGCAGGCACTTGGTTAGGAACAGGTTTGCAGGGATATGGACCAAATGCTTACAGGTAGGACTAGTATAGCTGGGACATGTTGACCAGTGTGGGCAAGTTGGACAAAAGGGCCTGTTTCTACGCTGTATCACTCTTTGACTAATATTTATACTGTGTATCCCTGTGTTACAACAGTTTAGGTCATGAAAATACACCCTTACAAAATTTGCAAATCAGTCTCAAACTGTAGATCAGTGACTCATGTTATGAGTCATGCTTTGTAGCTATGCCCACTAGTTTAACAGAAAGTCTCCCTGCCCTTTCTCTCTCACTTTTAGAGTAACGTGCTAAGATGAAGTTACCTATGCTGTAACGTTAATAAAGTCTTTGGATCTTAATCACGGTGTGTAATTTAAGTTATTCCAACAGCAGAAGCTCAACATGGTGTCAGAGTGTACGGACTCACTACTTGCCTAATTATATTGCTTTTATTTTAGTTTGTTGTTTTCTCTGATATATATTACTATGGCTTCTGCTCTCAGAAAAGCAGAGATCCTGGTGTTTGACGAGGACCTCACAGAACGGTGGCGCGTATTTGAAGAAGACTTCTCAATTTACATTGAAGCGGCTCACACTACTGTGGCACCCGGTGTTCGAGCGTCAATTCTTCTTAATCTGGCAGGCACAGAAACTGCTCGATGTGCCAGAAGATTTCATTATGAACCGGCTAGATTTGACCCAGCTAGTGTCCAGATCGCTCTCGCTGAGTCTATCCAAGACCCTGACTGCCTACTATGCAAATTCTGACAGTTATGCGAGTTATGTACTAACTTGGTCATGGAGAGGCATTTGTTCTTTTTCCGAAGCCAGAGACAGGGAAAACCTGTGGAGATGTATGTCAGTGCGTTGAAGCACATTGCCAATCGATAAGATTTCAGGGATATATGTGATAGCCTAGTCCGTGACCGTTTGGTCTATGGTGTCCGCAATGATACATTATGTGACGAGTTACTGCGAGATGCTGAGCTTACTCAAGAGACGGCTGAAAACCGTTGTCGCTGAAATGGCTGACGCTCATACAAAGTTTTAGGACACTCTGCTGGTCGTGAAATTAATGATGTCGGTATGTCTTATGATGTCTTATGTCTCTTGCCATTCTCCTCAAGTGCCCGACAACACAATCATGAGATTAATTGACAATTGTTTTAACTTTGGGGGTTCACATGCTGCTGCTCATGACCGTTGCCCTGCTTATGGAAAATTATGTTGATTTTGCAACAAAAGAAACCATTTCTTCAGATGCTGTCATTCACGTAGCAACAGAGTTCAAACAAGGCAATCTGTTAATTCACTTGTCCATGAGAACTTGCTTTCAGAATGCTCTCAACCAGCTCCTCGCGGATTTGCAGGCTGCTGGCAAAGGCTTTTACTTTGATGTACATCCCTTGTCTGATTTCATGCACAAACAATTAGACCCCAAGATCGCTTTGCTCATTAATGACAAGAACCTTTATCTGAAAATGGACACCGGCGCAAGATGCAATGTGATTTGTCTAGCTGTGATTAAAAAATTACGAAAAACAGAGACAGTCACTCCTACGGCTGCCTTCCTTCTCCCATTTGCAGAAGGTCCTGTGCACCCTAATGGTCAAGTTGAGTTACGCTGCTGTCTTAACTCACGTGTCCACAACCTGAGTTTCTATGTTGTTCATGAGGATGTGCCGTCTCTGCTGGGTGCCAATGCATGCCAAGACCTGGGATTTGTCTCTTTCAGCCCTTCTGTTTGTCATCTGACTACAACCCTTGACTTTAGCCAACAAATTCTGACAGAATACAAAACTTTGTTTGACGACAAGCTGGGCAGGTTGCCTGTTAGGTACACAATTGCAATAGACCCTGAGGTAATTCCAGTTGTTCTTCCAGCTCATAAGATTCCCCATGCTATGTGGGACTGTGTTCAAAGCGAACTCAACAGAATGGTGTCTCTAGGTGTGATTGCTCCTGTCGCTGACCCCTCGGATTGAATTTCCACCATGGTCGTGGCAATGAAGAAGAATAAAGATGAAATACGGATTTGTAATAATCCTATGAACTTAAACACAGTCATTAAACAACCTCACAATCCCATGCGAATTGTGGATGAGATTGCAGCGCAGATGGCTGAGGCGAGAAAAAACTTTTTCTCACAGAGTGTGGTGAGTCTGTTGAATTCTCTGCCTCAGAAGGCGGTGGAGACAGGTTCTCTGGATGCTTTCAAGAGAGAGCGAGATAAGGCTCTTAAAAATAGGACGTCAGGGGATATGGGGAGAAGGCAGGAACGGGGTACTGATTGGGGATGATCAGCCATGATCACATTGAATGGCGGTGCTGGTTCGAAGGGCCAAATGGCCTACTGTTGCACCTATTGTCTATTGTCTATTGTACAGACAATGAAAGGCATAGATAGAGGGTTTGTGGAAAGGATGTTTCCACTGGTGGTAGAGTCTAGGACCAGAGTTCATAGCCTCAGAATTAAAGTGCGCTCTTTTAGAAAGGAGGAACTTCTTTCGTCAGAGGGTAGTTAATCTGTGGAACTCATTGCCATGGAGGGCATTGGAGGATATTTTTAAGGCAGAGATAGACAAATTCTGATTAGAATGGGAGTCAAGGGTTATGGCGTGAAGGCTGGAAAACGGGATTAGATCAGCCACGATTGATGGACAGAATGGCCTAATTAACTCATGAATTTGTGAATATTTGGACAGTGTACCCATTTTACTGGACTTGCCATCATATTTATTTAGGGCGGAATGATGAAGAAAGCAAATGGCATGTTGGCCTTCATAACAAGATGAGTTGAGTATAGGAGCAAAGAGGTCCTTCTGCAGTTGTACAGGGCCCTAGTGAGACCACACCAGGAGTATTGTGTGCAGTTTTGGTCCCCTAATTTGAGGAAGGCCATTCTTGCTACTGAGGGAGTGCAGCGTAGGTTCACAAAGTTAATTCCTGGGATGGCGGGATTGACATATGCTGAGAGAATGGACTGGCTGGGCTTGTATATTATGGGATTTAGAAGGATGAGAGGTTATCTTATTGAAACATATAAAATTATTATGGGTTTGGACACACTAGAGGCAGGAAACATGTTCCCGATATTGGGGGAGTCCAGACCCAGGGGCCACAGTTTAAGAATAAGGGGTAAGCCATTTAGTACGGAGATAAGGAAACACTTTTTCACACAGAGAGTTGTGAGTCTGTGGAATTCTCTGCCTCAGAGGGCGGTGGAGGCCAGTTCTCTGGATATTTTCAAGCGAGAGCTAGATAGGGCTCTTATATATAGCAGAATCAGGGGATAATGGGGAGAATGCAGGAACGGGGTACTGATTGTGGATGATCAGCCATGATCACATTGAATTGCGGTGCTGGCTCGAAGGGCCGAATGCTCTACTCCAGCACCTGTTGTCTACTGTCTATTGTGCAATACTGTCTATTGCCTTACATTGCCAGAGACCCGAGTTCAATCCTGACTACGGGTCAAGGGTTACTTGTACGTTCTCCCCGTGACCGCATGGGTTTTCTCCAAGATCTTCGGTTTCGACTTCCGGTGGCGCTATGGAGCCTTAAAGCATAGCGCCAGCCAGCTCCGCAAAAATTTTGAAAAAACGGGGATTTAAACGGATTTAAAAGAACTTACCGATCGCCTGCTTTTACTGTCTGCCGCTTCAACATCGACGGTACCGGCTGACGTCATCAGCCCTGCGACAAATCATGACGGCACGGAGCCCTACCGATAAAACGAAGGGTCGAAAAACCCGGGCGAAAGCGGGAGAAGGCCTGGGAGAAGCCTCGGACTCGAGTAGGGCCAGCTCCCTGGAAGACGTCTCCAGGAAAGCAGACACAGGAGGTGAGGACTTGAGAACTTTTATTTCTCACCAGATGGCGGATTTAAAACGTGAGTTCAAGGCAGAAATGAAAGATATAAAGAAAGAAATGAAAGAAATAAAGGGAGATATAAAGGAAGAAATCTCTCAAATTAATAATCAGATGGACTTGATGAAAAATCAATGGTGTGAATTTCAAAAAGATACAAAGACACAAATTGATAATAAGTTCAAGAAAGAATCAGAAATATTGAAGAATGAAATCATTGATATGATTAATAATATGGAACGCAAGATGGAGGCTAAACTTGAAAATGTTAAAAAAGACTTTAAAAATAAGATTGACCCTATTGCAAATGTGGTCGAACAACAAGTTGATGGCATTAAAAACCTTGAAAAGATAGCGGAGGCTAGTACTGTGTCTACAGCAAAGCTGATAACAGAGCAAGAACGTCTACTGGAGTTGTTATCCAAAGTAACAGATAAATGCACGCAGCTAGAAGGCTATCAAAGAAGGCAGAACTTGAGGATTGCAGGGATTCCTGAAGGTCTAGAGAAACACGAAGACACTCGAGAATTCACTGCTAAATTACTGCAAGCTGTTTTATCTTTGGATGATATGCCTGTTTTAGCTCGTGCACATCGAGTCGGCAGAAGACAGACCAGTGCAAACGCCCCCCCAAGACAAATCATTGTAAAGTTACAATATGATTTCACTCTCGAGGATATTATGCGGAGAGCCTCGAGAACAAAGAATCTGATGTTTCAAGGACAAAGAATCAGTATCTATCGAGACTATCCCCCAGAGGTTGCCAGAAAACGAAAAGCGTTTAACGAAGCCAAAAACCTTATGAGGGGTGTAGAAAACTTGAGATACGGTCTGAATTATCCAGCCATCCTAAGAGTTACTTATAACAGCGTGGAACACTTTTTCAAGACTCCAACAGAAGCAATGGAATTTGCAAAGCAGTTTGACACTTGAAAACCATCTACAAGCAAATATACTGTCTTTTACTATTTTTAAAGACCTAGTACGGTCTCTTAACATTCTATGAGACTTTATACGACAATATGGAATTAGAAGAAATCAGAAGGAACGGACAATGTCGTATGGAACGAAATGTTTTCCCGGATTGGAAGAAGCTCACCGAATATTGACAATTACTCATAATATATAACTAACACAAACAAATAACACACATACTAAAAATTATAACGCGGTTTTATTATTACTATGACTGTTATTAACCAAGACTGTTCACTATTGCTAATTAATACTACTAATAATTAATATTTTATGTCTTGTTACATTTGGAGATACCCTCCCCTTAATGTATTTTTTCCTTTTTTAATAATGATTTCTATTTTTTGTATTTAAAAAAAAAACTCTTTATCTGTGGCTTTATAATTAGATTTTTTTAAACTAATTTTAGATATATATACTTTTATGATGATTAATATCACTCCTTTCATTTCTTTAATATTATATTCCCGTTAAAATATTATCATGGAATAATAATTCCTTAAAATTAGGAGCTGGCTAAATTAATAACATCAATGCCGGAAGCCTTTAGATTAATAGCCAATATAGTTTGGCTTTCACAAACTACAAATATTTTATTTGTAGTTTTTCTACTCTTTATGCACTCTACTAAGCTTTTTACTTACTTTTCATTATTCTTTTATGTTTACTATATCTTTCAGTTTGAATGGAGCTATACACTGGAACAATGGAGATATATTCGTGAAGTACATAAAAGAGATCTAAAATTCATCTATTCGGTGTTCGGGTGTAAGGTTAGGTCTACTGCGCGGACCCTTGGACCCTATTCTAGATTCCCACAAACCTAAAATGCAGGATTTAAAAAGGAATATGGGGAACGAGGGATTAACCTTTTGCAGTTGGAATGTTAAAGGTATCAATGAACCAATAAAAAGAGGAAAAATATTGACACACTTAAAGGCAATGAAAGCTGATGTAATTTATATTCAAGAAACTCACCTAAAGAAAGACGCTGAAAATAGGCTGAAAGCTAAATGGATAGATAAAATATATCACTCTTCCTTTACGCATAAATCAAGAGGCGTAGCAATATTATTTCGTAAAGGTACTTTATTTAAGCATATATCTACTATATCTGATAAATATGGCAGATACATTATTGTAATAGGAGAAATAAACAGGGAAAAAATGATTTTTGTTAACATCTATGGACCAAATTTTTGATAGTCCTTTATTCTTTAAGAAAGTACTTAATAATATTCCAGAATTAACACATTACAATTTGATAATTGGAGGAGATTTTAATTGTACATTAGACCCTTATTTAGATAGATCTTCAAAACAAAGGAAAACTAAATCGCATACTAGTGATTTATTAAACGCATACATCCAAACGACTAACATTAAAGATGTTTGGAGAACAGAAAATCCTACTGGTCGAGAATATTCCTTCTACTCGCCAGTACATAAAACTTATTCAAGAATAGATTACTTCCTAGTAGATGCAAAGCTTATTTCACTTACTTATGAATCCAAATATCATAATATTATAATTTCAGATCATGCACCATTAACATTTAAAATTAAAATAAATGGTAAAACAGAAAATCTAGGACAATGGAAACTTAATCCACAAATTTTAAAAAATAAAACCACTCAGGAATACATTATAACTCAGATTAAGATGTTTTTTGAAATAAATGATCAACCAGAAATATCTCGCTCTTTATTATGGGAAACATTTAAAGCATATCTTCGAGGAATTATGATTTCTTCACAAGCATTCCATAATAAGAAGATTCGGAAGGAACAACAGGACTTAGAAAGGGAGATTAAACAATTAGATATACAGAATGCAACAAAATCAGATATAATAATACATAATAAAATTGTAGCATTGAAGTATAAATTAAATAAAATATATACTGATCAAGTTTTAAAATACTACCAACATACTAAACAATTGTTGTTTGAATTTGGAGACAAACCACAAAAACTATTGGCTCGACAATTAAGGAAAATTGAAGCTGAAAAAAATTATACATAGGATTAAATCACAAAACGGTGAATTACTAATACAACCCAAGGATATTAATGAAAGATTTATGCAATATTATAAAAATTTGTATACTGGTAACACAACAGTAAATAAAACAGAAATAGATGCCTTTTTAAATGTATGTAACTTAAAAGAATTAGATTTACAAAATAGAGAACTATTAAATGCCGATATTTCAATAAAAGAAATCCAAGAATCTATTAAATCTTTAAAAAATGGTAAAACTCCAGGACCAGATGGTATAGGCTCGGAATTTTATAAAATTTTTCATGACCAAATGGTCCCATATTTAAAATCATTATATGAACAGATATATACACAAGAGAAATTACCAGATACACTGAACGAATCTATTATAACACTTATACCCAAAATAAATAAAGATTTGGATGATCCAGGATCATATAGAGCAATTGCTTTATTAAATACGGATCAAAAAATTTTAACAAAGATTCTTGCACAAAGATTAAGCAAAATTGTTAACGAATTAATTCATCCTGATCAAACAGGATTTATACCTAAAAGATATTCTTCATATAATCTAAGACGGTTATTTAATATCATATATTCGAAAAGAAGTGATAAAAAAGACTTAGTAGTCATCTCGTTGGATGCAGAAAAAGCTTTTGACCAGGTGGAATGGCCTTATCTATTTTCGGTGATGGAAGCCTTTAAGCTTGGTGATAGGTTTACTACTTGGATTAAATTATTATATGCAAACCCATCAGCTAGAATAATAACAAACCATATGTTATCAACTAAGTTTAGTTTATCTCGAGGTTGTAGACAAGGCTGTCCTTTATCACCATTACTGTTTGCGTTAGCAATCGAACCTCTTGCTCAAAGGGTAAGATTGCACCCAGAAATATATGGATATGATACTAAAGATACTAAGAATAAAATCTCGTTATATGCGGACGATATATTACTTTATATTACTAAACCGGAAATAAGTATCCGTAATTTGTTAAAACTAATAACGGAATTTGGTTTAATTTCAGGATACAGTATCAATTGGAATAAAAGTGAACTTATGCCAATAACCATGAATAATTTACAGATATTACAACAATTTCCTTTTAAGATAACAAATGAAAATATTAAATATCTTGGTATTTTTGTTACAAAAAGATTTGACTCTTTATTTAAGTCTAATTTCCCGTTATTATTGAATAAATTAAATAAAAATATCTTATACTGGAAAAGCTTACCTATCTCAATGTTAGGTAAAATAAAACGCAATAAAAATGATTTTCCTCCCACAATTATTATATTTATTTCAATCAATCCCGATATATCTCTCTAAAAATTTTTTTTTAAAAAGTAGATTCAATAGTCACTAACTTTATCTGGGATTATAAGAATCATAGAATAAATAAAAAACATTTTATGTAAAGCTAAAATAAACGGGGGTTTAGCTTTACCAAATTTTATGTTTTATTATTGGGCAGTTAATATTAAAAATATGAATTTTTGGTTAGGAGAAATAGATAATAAACCAAATTGGTTAAAAATGGAAAGAGAAGACTGTTTTCCATTTGAAATTAGTTCTATAATATTTGCTAATATTAATGTACCTAAGAAAATTTATAGTGAAAATTTGATAATAGAAAGTGGAATACGTATTTGGAAACAAATAAAGAAAACACTAAAACTAAAATTTATACCGCTAGGTCTTACAATTGCCAACAACTACGTTTAAACCGTCAATGATGGATAAAGCTTTTATACAATGGAAAAATAAAGGAATTTTAAATATAGGGGATCTTTATAAGGAAAATTATTTTCTTTCATTTCAAGAATTACAACAAACCTACGGGCTTCATAATAATGAATATTTCAGATATTTACAAATCAGAAACTATATCTCTGCAAATACACAAGAACTCAGAAATAGAAAGAGTGAAATTTTAGATGAATGCTTGAATAAACATCCAAATACAGAAAAAATGATATCATACATTTACAATATTTTGTTGGAAAGTGATATTCCATCATCGGAAATACATAGACAGCGCTGGGAAAATGAATTAAGTCAAATAATAAGTCCAGAAATATGGGAAGAAAGCTTACAACATATACATTACTGTTCTTTAAATGCTAAACATGCTCTTATACAGTTTAAAATTTTACATAGATTACATTATTCTAAATCTAAATTACATAATATATTTCCAAAACTATCACCTATATGTGATAAATGTCAAATCTTAGAAGCAACTTTGTCACATTCATTTACTAATTGTACGAAGATTCTAGAATATTGGAATGAAATATTTAAGATAATCTCGAAAGTTATTAATATTACTATGATTCATGACACAAAGTTTAATCATACTTGGAATACCGGAAACGGAACAAATAATTACAAGGAATCAAAGAACTTTTATCGACTATTCTTTAATAATTGGGAAAAAATTAATATTAAAATTTTGGAAAGGCCCTGTATCCCCAACAATTAAAATGTGGAATACAGAAATGACGGAGACACTTCACTTGGAGAGATTGAGACTTGTCCTTATGGACAGGTTAGATCTCTTCAAGGAGATATGGTCTCCCTATATTAAATATCTACAGGGTCACAATGGTTCGGCGCAGGGACTTGACTGAGGCCTGAATATCTGAATGGATGAAGAAATACATATAACAAATCATGAATGTATCTCCAAGAATGGATTATTTAGTAATACTTCAATCTCCATCAAACTTTTCACATTTTCTTTTCTATTTTCTATTCTCTTTCTCTATCTTCCTATCTTTAATTAAGGAAAAAAATATAGAAACATAGTATATAAATTTTTAATACGTACACACTTATTTCTGTTCGTATGAAAAGATTATAGATGTCTTAAACTTGTAATTATATAAAACTATGTATTTTCAATTATACAATAATTATGAAATGTGAAGTTAACAATAATACAAACATTATTAATATTTTGATAACATTATGAATATCATAAAACTTTGCTTAAGATTGGGTATTACGTAGTTATATTAGCGGGGATTTCTATTTGGTAATTAGAAGAATATCTATGATTTGAGAAATCTAAGTGTATTGCTTATTTTAGGAATATACTACATATACTCCCAATTATATAAAATAAATAACCACGAAATGTATAATGGATAATATTACAATTAACATAAATAGTATTAATCGATAATCAATATGATATAATTTTGTATATTACACAACTCTCAATGTCGTATAAGAGTGTACTCGGTATATATTGTTTCTACAATAAAAAAATTAAAAAATAAAAAATAAAAAAAAAGATCTTCGGTTTCCTCCTACACTCCAAAGACGTGCAGGTTTGTAGGTTAATTGGCTTGGCATAACGATAAATTGTCCCTCGTGTGTATAGGATCATGTTACTGTGCGGGGACTCAGTGGGCTGAAGGGCCTGTTTCTGCACTGTATCCCTAAATTAAACTAAACTAAATTAAATGATACAGTGTACTCCAATGCTGCAGCAGTTTAGGTGCTAGAAATTATCCAGAATCCACAAATCACAGTTTTCTAAATCCTTCCGTTGTGCTCGAGTGATACTGTGCCCGGTTCCCTACAACAGCTCTTAAATTCACAGCCACTTGACTCGGAGTGCATGTGTTACCCACCACACCATAATTGTGACTACAATGAATGAAGAAGAAGCTTAATTTCATGCACAATAACCGTCATTCCTCTTCCACTGATTCAATTGTCAGCTAAGGGCTCCTTATTAAATGAGGCACAGTGACGCGAGAGATAATGGCATTCTGGAGCTTTGTCTCATTTAGATAATAGTTACTCTTGAAATAGCAAACACAACATTGAAGAAAGTCAAACTTATTTATGAAGCCTCATAACCACAGAGTAAATGGCCACAGTTGACAGGTCTTTCTACATTGAGCTTTTGTTTTCGACAATGCCACCAGTTGTGTATCTCCCTTCCAAAATGCAATGGAGCAATGCGCAACAATGTATGCAGTATTGACAGGGTCATTATTTCTGCAAAGAAGGACTTATTAGCAGCCGTAGTCCAATCTAAGCTTTCCTAAATCTCTCCTGCATCAACGCTCTTTGTTGCAATTTGATTAAAACAGTAAGAGTGCAAACCTACTCAGTCATGCAGATTTTGCATATGGACCCACGGAATCAAAGCATTTGTGCAGCACACAAGCAAAGTCTTTCAGCTCATTACGCTCGCTGTATCATCCCTTCCAATGTTTTCTCTAAGTTTATTCAACACCTAGCTTCATCGTACAAATAATCATCTTCAAATGCCTTTTGAACTCCCTGCCGAGCAGCACCAAGCAAGAGCCTTGCTGAAATCAATGGATGCATCTCAGCGTAAGAGTACCGGGGTGCTAGTGGGACTGTATAGTAAGTTGGATGAGTTGCTGGGAAAAAATCTATTGGCAAAGATCACTCTCATGAGAGGCACACAAATAATGCATGGAATGTTTTTCTGAGATTTAATTCACTTAAATAATACTCATCTACTGCATCCCAATGTGGACTCCTGTAGACTCACTGGCCGTTTCGCCAAATACATGCGCTCTATCTGCCAAGGCCTGCTGGATCTATCAGTTATTAACCATTTTAACACCTTGTGCTATTCCCATACTGACCTATTAGTCCTGGGCCTCCTCCATTGCCTGAGTGAGGCCAATCGAAAACTGGAGGAACGCAACCTTGAATTCTATTTAGGTAGCTTACAGCCTTCAAAGCCTCCGGGGGTGTAATGCTGAGGCTCTATAAGCCGCTGGTCAGGCGGCATTTAGAATATTATGAGCCATTTTGGGCACCATATCAGATGAGCGTTTGACGCCACTGGGCCTGTACTCGCTAAAGCTTAGAAGATTGAGGGGGGACCTCATGGAAATGTACAGAATGATGTTTTCATTAATGGAAGAGTCTATGACTAGAGGTCATAGCCTCAGAATTAAAAGATGTTCTTTTGGGAAGGAGATGAGGAGGATTTTCTTTAGTCACAGGGTGGTGAATCTGTGGAATTCTTTGCCACAGAAGGCTGCGGAGGCTACGTCAGTGCATATTTTTAAGGCAGAGATAGATAGATTCTTGGCTAGTACAGGTGTCAGAGGTTATGGGGAGAAGGCAGGAGAATGGGATTAGGAGGAGATAGATAGATCAGCCATGCTTGAATTGTGGCGTAGACGTGATGGGCTGATTGGCCTAATTCTGCTCCTATCAATAACGATCATGATCTTTTGATGTAATATGGTTACCAGAAGTACACACAATGCTCCAAATTTGGCCTGACCGGGGACGGCACAGTGGCGAGGATTAGAGTTCCTGCTGTACAATGCCAGAGACCCGGGTTCGATCCTGACTATGGGTGCTGTCTATATGGAGTTTGTACGTTCTCCCTGTGACCTTGTGGGTTTTCTCCAGGTGCTCCAGTTTTCTCCCACACTCCAGTGGCTCGGTGTATGTGTAAATTGTTCCTAGTGCTTGTAGGATAGTGTCAATGTGTGGGGATCACTGGTTGGTGCGGACTCGGTGGGCAGAAGGGCCTGTTTCTGCGCTGTATCTCTAAACCAAACTAAAAACCAAGCACATGAATCATTGGTTATACTGTCTAGAATTTAGTAAATTAGGTGGTTGATTGAATGGTCTACTGAAGAAGGGTTCTGACCTGAAACGTCACCTATTCTTTTTCTCCAGAGATGCTGCCTGACCCATTGAGTTACTTCAGCATTTTGTGTCTATTTTGCTCCATCTAAGCTAGTCCCATTTGCCTGCATTTGGTCCATATCCACCTAATCCTTTCCTATCCATGGCCCTTCTTATCTAATATACCTTTCTTATCCAATGTGAGCAGATAGGTTAGTGGGGTATGCATATAATTTTTATTAAAAAAGTAAAATATTTGGCATTTAAATTGTTATTGTAAAGGTGATCTTAGCCACATGTTAAATCATCCAAATATGTTTAAACCTTCACAGGCTGAATTGCTGCAGTTTGAACAGAACAGTGATCAGTCAGCGCAGGATATCAGATAAGTTAAAATAAAATGAGTTAGGCTCTAAGTAAATTTGTATGCAAATTCAGAATACTCTTCAAATTTTTCTTCAGAGTATGAATGCAATTAATGGCAGTAATGGCAGCTGGGATTCACAATGTCCGTGCTGGTTTGGTTAATAATCGGGTAATATTTTTGAGATTCAATTCATTGGTGAAGTTGCTGACCGAATGACCATAGCCCTTTTTTGGGACAGTAATGACGGAATAAAATTAAATCAAAGTGTTTCACTGTGTACATTGTAAGTTTAATTGGCAGAGCAGGAACTGCTCTATAGTTGTCTACTTCCATTACTTACTTTGCCGAAGTTTGGCGTGTCCCCTACAACTCTCACCAACTTTTACAGATGCACCACAGAAAGCATTTTATCAGGATGCATCACAGCTTGGTTTTGGAACAGCTCCATCCAAGCCCACAAGAAATTGTAGCAAATTGTGGACGCAGCCCAGACCATCACACAAACCAACCTCCCTTCCATTGACTCCATTTATGCCTCGGCAAGGCCAGCAGCATAATTAAGGACGAGTCGCACCCTGGCCACTCCCTCTTCTCCCCTCTCCCATCAGGCAAGAGGTACAGAAGTGTGAAATGAACAGTTTCTTCCCAGCTCTTATCAGGCAACTGAACCATAATACCAACAACTAGAGAGTAGTACAGAGCTACTATCTTCCTCATTGGAGACCCTCAGACTATCTTTTATCAGATTTTAATGGACTTTATCTTACATTAAACGTTATTCACGTTATTCCCTTTATCATGTATCTGTACACTGTGGATGGCTCGATGGTAATAGTGCATAGTCTTTCCGCTGACTGGTTGGCAGGCCGCAAAAGTTTTTCACTATAACTCAGTAAGCTGGACAATAAACTAAATTCAACCCAAACTGAACTCTGTGGTGTGTCACTTTTATTTTGCTGCAGTCAAAACCGGGGTAAAGTATGTACACAGATCCATCCCAACTCAAGTTCAATTGTCACAATATTTCGTCAATGTGCTACTGCGAATGTACTTGTGGATTGAGATTTCTGACTTCGAACTGGATGGATGTGACACAGAGCTGATACATGAGAAGAGATACAGATCACGGTGACTATTGAGAATGCAAGAAAGATGATTGGATTCCGTGCACCACATTTTGCTGGTTGTGTAACCCAATTCCAGTGAGAAAGCAAATGTCATTGAATATTGAGGATGTAATATGAGGCGGGCAGACTGTGGTATTCAGCGGCATCAACAGATGATGTGTCTGCATTTGTACTGTCGCATGCATAAAGGTGGCACGATGGCGCAGTGATAGAGTTGCTGCCTTACAGCGCTCACAACGCCGGAGGACCTGTTCAAACCTGATTACGGGTGCTGTCTGTATGGAGTTTGTACGTTCTCCTCACGGCCGCATGGGTTTTCTCCGAGGTCTTTGGTTTCCTCCCACGCTCCAAAGATGTACAGGTATGTAGGTAAATTGGCGTGGTGTATGTGTAAAGTTGTTCCTACTGTGTGTTGGAAAGTGTTAATGTGCGGGGATCGCTGGTCGGCGCAGACCCGGTGGGCCGAAGGGCCTGTTTCCACACTGTATCTCTAAACTAAACATGCAGATGCAGTTTCCATTATTGTCAGAGGCTCTAACGTGGATCACACATTTTGTAAGTCAGAGATAAGGCAGCACATTGGTGTAGCGGTAGATTTGCTGCCTTACAGCACCAGGGACCCGGGTTCGATCTTCACTACGGGTGCTATCTATGTGGAGTTTGCATGTTCTCCCACTGACCACGTGGGTTTACGTCGGGTGCTCCGCTTTCCTCCCACACTATGAAGACGTACAGGTTTGTAGGTTAACTGGCTTCGGTAAAATTGTAGATTGTCCCTTGTATGTAGGATAGTGTTAGTGTGTGGGGTGATCGCTGATCGGCGAGGACTCGGTCGGCCAAAGGGCCCATTTCCATGCTGTCTAAAAATCGACTTTTGACACAGAACACAGAACAGAGAACAAAATGGAACCGGAACATGAACTTCAGCTAACATGACGTCTGGACCGAACATGATGCCAAGATAAACTAATCTCATCAGCCCGCATATAATTCATATCCCCCCACTGGGCACATTGGCACAGAGGCCTGGGTTGGATCCTGTCTATGGGTGCTGTCAGTACAGAATTTGCACGTTCTCCCTTTGACGTGGGTTTTCTCCGGGTGCTCCGGTTTCCTTCCGCACTTCAGAGATGTACAGGTTTCTCGGTTAATTGGCTTGGTAAAATTGTAAATTGTCCCTTGGAAATGTAGGATAATATAAGTGTGCAAAGACCGCTGGTGGTTTGGACTTGGAAGGGCCTGTTTCCATGCTGTATCTCTAAACCTAAAATAAACTAAACATTCCCTTGCCAGTGAGGTCTATTTCAGTGCAAGTTAGAAATAGGAACTGCAGATACTGGATTACCAAGGAAAGACAAAAAATGCTGGAGTAACTCAGCAGGCCAGGCAGCATCCCTTAAGCATATGGATAAGGGATGTTTCAAATCGGGACCCTTCTTCAAGTCTGAAGAACTAACATGAAATCGTGTCAGCATCTGAAGAAGATTACTAACACAAAACGTCACCTTTGAGTTACTCCAGCAGTTTGTGTCCATTAAATGGAAACTATTCTGACTATTTCGGATTCTACTGCAGTACAGATTTGCAGCGTCTACTATTTTTTTCCTTCGTGATCCACATTAAGATTATCGCATTAGCGCTCTCAAGGCTATCAGGCATTACGCATACAAGCAAATAAGTCACAAAAGGGCTGGATCGTGCTGACCTTGGCCCATATCTTGCTGTCACTAGCCTTGCAGTTTTGTTAATTCTGGCCAAATTGGAAATGCCAGGACACTAAAATTGAGTAAAGGCTTCTGTGCTGTTACGGCATTTGGTCAATTTAAATGTGCCTTCTGCAGAAATGGGACAAGCTGCAGAATGGTGCCAGCTTGTCTGGAGCCTAGATTAGAGTTGCAGGGAAAGAATGGGGCATCTGCACATTCTTACAATTAGGTGTAAATTGCATGAAACGGATTGGGTAAATGCAAACCAGACATACACATTGTAAATATTGTTGCAAATCTTTACTTTGCTAGATGTTGATTGGGTTAAGTGATGAGCCTTGTCTGGGTTTCTTGAATATCTGGGCAAATGTTGCTACGCTTGCTTCCTTCCTTCCAGCTCCGTTTGAATACATTGTATTAGTCACTGTATTATTGGGTTAGGGAAATGGCTATCATGTACTGTGTTAATCAATATCTGTTATTGGACTGTATAGAGACCAACCCCTATGGTTCGGACCCTCAAGGTTCGGGGACCTATAAAAGGTAGCTTCCACGACGTCCTGTGTCGAACTTCTGGGAGACTGCGTGACCTTTGGGAGTGTCTCTGCTTGCTAGGAGGTCTTGGCCAGGCAGATACAAGGATCGAACCCACGATGGTTTAGTTATAGTAGTGGGAACTGTTATTGTGTTTTTTCCAAAATAAAGTTTAGATGTGCGAGTGCTTGACACAGTATTTTATTGACTGAAACTGGACTGGGGGGAAGCTTAGTACGAGCTATTCACAGTTTCACTAAACCTTTGTAGCCGCACCACTCTCAATATATGACTGCTTTCAGTAGTACAGTCCTTTTGTAAGGTAGAATGGGTCACAGAGGACAGTATGAAATGTTCGGCTCGTAAACCACTCTAATTGCCTTTTGACCAAATATCTGGCATTAATCAAAAAGATAACTGTACAGTGGCACAGCTGATAGAGTAGCTGCCCCATAGCCCCAGGGATCCGGGTTAATTCCTGACCTCCGGTGCTGTTTGTGTGGAGTTTTCACTTTCTCTCTGTGACTGCGTGGATTTCCTCCAGGTGCTTCTGTTTCCCCCCACATTTCAACGATGTGTGGGTTTATAGGTTAAATTGGCCTCTGTAAATTTGGCCCCTAGTGTGTAAGGAGTGGATGCAAAAGTGGAATAAAATAGAACTAGTGCGAATAGGTGATCGATAGTTGGTGTCGACATGGTGGGACAAAGGACTTGTTTCAAGTTAACTGATATAAAGTAGGGTGGCACAGTGGCACAGCAGCAGAGCTGTTGCCAAACAGTGCCAGAGACCCGAGTTCAATCCTGACTATCGATGCTATCTGTATGGAATTTGGACGTTCTCCCTGTGACCGCATGGATTTTCTCTGGGTGCTCCTCCCAAAGACCAAAGACATTAGGGTTTGTAGGTTAATTGACTTTGGTAAGAATTGTAAAGTTGTCCCTCGTGGGTAAGACAGTGTTAGTATATGGGATGATCCTTGGTCCGTATAATGGCAGTTTCTTTAACCTTCTCGATGTCCAACTTTGATAGCCATTACTACTCGGGGATGTGGTGGAGATATAGTTTACGCACTCGTCGATAGCAAAATCGAATCAGTAATACAAAACAAAGAAATAATTCATAACTTTTTTGTTCTTAGTAACTGTTTCTTCCTTGCGGCGTGTCATGAACACGATCGTGATCGTGGTAAAAACTGTTGTCCTCACCATCCCTCGAGGCTAAACTCTAAATCTCGGAGTCTGCACTAACTTCTCCAGATGTAAACACACCCCTCTGCATATCACATCTCACCTACCAGCGTACATGCAGATAAGAACTAGAAATATTAGGCATGGCTATAATATACTGATTCAAACATAAATGGCTCCTACAGTCCCGAAGGACCTGTTTCCCCACTGTATCTCTAAGGTCTAGAGTAAAGTCTAACTGCCCTCTCCACCCTCAGTCCTGATGCAGGGTCTCTACCCGGATCATCGGCAATTCCTTACACCACAATCTCCCACCACAAATTCTACTCAACCTACCGGGTTTCTCCAGAAGTTTATTTGTGTCAAAAATGAATGTACTTGCAGTGGAGAGAATGCAACAAAGAGCAACTAACCTGCAGGTAGGTTAAGCTTGTATTCTTTGAGCTTAGAAGAACGAGAGAAGAACTAATTAAAATTTACAAAATCGTTAGAGGGCTCAGCTCAGTAGATCAAGTGAGAATGTTTCCTAAAGCACAGGAAATTAGAACTATTAATGACACTCAAAATAAGGTCAATCATGGTTCAAATGAAGATACTTCATTCAATGGATGGAGAATCTTTGGAATTCTTAACCCTGAGAGGTCTGTTGTGGCTCAGTCATAGATTGTATATACAACAGAGATTAATATATTCCTGGATTAGAGTTTTAGAGTCACACAGCATGGAAACAGGCCCTTCGGCCCAACATGTCTTTACCGACTAAGATGACCCATCTAAACTAGTCCCATTTGCTCATGTTTGGCCCACATCTGGATAGAGAACTGGCTGGCAGACAGGAAGCAAAGAGTAGGAGTGAACGTGTCCTTTTCAGGATGGCAGGCAGTGACTAGTGGGGTGCCGCAAGGCTCAGTGCTGGGACCTCAGCTATTTACAATATACATTAATGATTTGGACGAGGGAATTAATGCAACATCTCGAAGTTTGCGGATGACACGAAGCTGGGGGCAGTGTTAGCTGTGAGGAGGATGCTAGGAGGCTGCAGAATGACGGATAGACTGCGTGAATGGGCAAATGCATGGCAGATGCAGTATAATGTGGATAAATGTGAGGTTATCCACTTTGGTGGCAAAAACAGGAAAGTAGACTATTATTTGAATGGTGACCAATTAGGAAAAGGGGAGATGCAACGAGACCTGGGTGTCATGGTATACCAGTCATTGAAAGTAGGCATGCAGCAGCAGCAGGCTGTGCAGAAAGCGAATGGTATGTTAGCTTTCATAGCAAAAGAATTTGAGTACAAGAGCAGGGAGGTTCTACTGCAGCTGTACAGGGTCTTGGTGAGGCCACACCTGGAGTATTGCATACAGTTTTGGTCTCCTAATCTGAGGAAAGACATTCTTGCCATAGAGGGAGTACAGAGAAGGTTCACCAGACTGATTCCTGGGATGGCACGACTTCCATATGAAGAAAGACTGCTTAGACTCGGCTTGTACTCGCTGGAATTTAGAAGATTGAGGGGTGATCTCATAGAGACTTACAAAATTCTTAAGGGGTTGGACAGGCTAGATGCAGGAAGATTGTTCCCGATGTTAGGGAAGTCCAGGACAAGGGGTCACAGTTTAACGATAAGGGGGAAGTCTTTTAGGACCGAGATGAGAAAATCGTTTTTCACACAGAGAGTGGTGAATCTGTGGAATTCTCTGCTACAGAAGGTAGTTGAGGCCAGTTCGTTGGCCATATTTAAGAGGGAGTTGGATGTGGCCCTTGTGGCTGAAGGGATCAGGGGGTATGGAGCGAAGGCAGGTACAGGATACTGAGTTGGATGATCAGCCATGATCATATTGAATGGCGGTGCAGGCTCGAAGGGACGAATGGCCTGCTCCTGCACCTAATTTCAATGTTTCTATCCCTCTGAACCATTGCTATTCATTTACTTGTCCATTTAAAATACTGGATTCAGGATATTAGAGTAATCTATAGGATTAAGCAAATGATAATGAGATAGAGGATTAGACACGACTATCTTTAATTGGACTTTACTGGATTTTACTTCTGAGTCACGTGAGTGACTACGTGAAGAAGCCCGCCAGCCCGCATGCGCGTCAATACGTCTAATGCATGGCGCCATGACTGATGGTAGGCGTGTCGCTCCTCCAGCGGTAAGTTTAAAAGACCCACAGTGTGAAGTCCAGACGGGCCGCGGGGAGACCTGCTGCGGAAGACCGCAGGAGTGCGGTTAGCAGGCGGCCGTTGATTTCACCATCCGAGTTGCTGGCGGCGCAGCCAGCGACTTCAGACTTGGTGCCTATGGAGAACACCTTGGCTACGCCAAGAGGTGGGAAAGCCAAACAAAAGTCCAATAGGCCTATCGACTCGGACGAGTCAGGCCAGGAGGTGACGCCTCCTACTTTGGGTAGCGTTTTCGGACGTCTGTCCCGGATGGAGCATCTGATGGAAGGGATGCTCCATCACGATACACTCCAAGGAACGGAGTCATATCAGCGCGGGTCTCGGGGGCCCACGGCAGCGCCTGGTGCAGGGCTGCATAATGCCTCCCTGTCTGAGGAGGGGAGCATACGGAGTCAGTTTTGGGTTGACTCGGAGTTCGGCGTTATGTCCGGAGAGCATACCCTGATGCACGAGCAGCGTGAAGCAGAATTGCCTGCTATGGTATCTAAATTTGCAATACTGTCGCAAATTTGGGAGCCGCTGGATGAAGAATTGGCAGCCAGCATTAATTACCTAACCTCACATCAACTCCAGGAGCAGGTAATGGTGCAAACATCCATGAGGTACCATATGCCTGTCAACTGTGCTTCACTCAGAGTGCCGGCTGTAAACAGCTCGATCTGGAGTTATATTGGTGGGGGCATCAAAACCCAGGAGGTGAAACTCCAGAGGATCCTGAACTTGCTAGCTTCAGGCATCACATTCTTTTTGAGATTAATTCCTTCCGCAAGATTAATTCCATCCGCTCTGCCCTGCCCTGAATCCCAAGTTTGCGGGATTATGCAGGGCCCGTAGCGTACAGCCGTCAAACTATTTGTTTGGGGAAGATCTGCCAAAGCTGGTCAAAGACCTGGAGGACGAGGTGAAAGCTGTGTGGCTAATCAGAGCTCCACCAATGAACAAAGCTTCGTCATTTCGGCGGCAGCACCCCTACGCTTCCATCACCAGCAAACCATATAACCATATAACCATATAACAATTACACCATACTCCAGAATTGGTCTTACCAATGCCTTGTACAATTTTAACATTACTTCCCTACTGCTATATTCAATGCTCTGATTTATAAAGGCCAGCACACCAAAGGCTTTCTTTACCACCCTATCTACATGCGATTCCACCTTCAGGGAACTATGCACAGTTATTCCTAGATCCCTCTGTTCCACGGCATTCCTCAATTCCCTACCATTTACCATGTACGTCCTATTTTGATTTGTCCTGCCAAGATGTAGCACTTCACACTTATCAGCATTAAACTCCATCTGCCATCTTTCAGCCCACTTTTCCAAATGACCCAAATCTCTCTGTAGACTTTGAGAATCTACTTCATTATCCACAATACCACCTATCTTAGTATCATCTGCATACTTACTTATCCAATTTTCCACCCCATCATCCAGATCATTGATGTACATGACAAACAACAGTGGACCCAACACAGATCCCTGAGGCACGACTCACAGAAACTGGTGGCAGCTCGAAGACCGAACACTTTGGTCAGAGGTCTTTTTTAGGGCAAGGCTCAGGCCGGCCCTCATCGAAGATGCGCAGTTCGTGCACTCCAGCAGCTCTACTCCCCAAACACCGGGGGCGGAAATAGACACTGGTAACCATGGAGGTAGGTGGGTCTGGTTCTTTCCAGAACATGAGGTGTGTGGTCAGTCACAAGTTGGTGGGAGATTACACTTGTTTTTGAATGAATGGCGTTGGATAACATCAGATTTGTTTATACTGCACAGTATAGATGGGTTCCAAATTTAATTCCTTTCTAATTCACTTCCACCCACCCAGCAAACACCAAACCGAACCTTTGTTCATTCACAACAGGAGCGTTTGGATGTACAAGCTGAAATTCAGTCATTATTTACATAAGGGGTAATAGAGAAGTTGAGTCATGAATCTCACCAATTTGTGACCAATATATTTACAAGAAGGATGGAGGAGGCCGAATCATCCTAAACTTGACTCGGCTTAACTCCTTTGTGCAGTATAGATATTTCAAAATGGAAAACTTTGTTACTGCCAAAAGACTGGTTTCCAAAATATGTTATATGGCATGCATCGATCTTAAAGATGCATACTATTCTGTACCCATTCATAGGGATCACTGGAAATATTTGAAATTTAGCTGGATGGGGCAACTATGGCAGCTTAAAGCGTTGCTTGATGGGTTGACTTCAGCCCCCAAATTATTCACAAAATTGTTGAAACCAGTACTTGGGCTATTACGAGCTCAAAGTCATATAGTGATGGCATATTTGGATGATGTTCTAATCATAGGAAAAACTCTGAAGTTAGCTAAATTAGCAATTTCAGCCACCAAACTTGTTTGGGAGATTGGGGTTTCTCATCCATACACTTAAATCGAAGTTGACACCATCTAGAGTTATGGATTATTTGGGATTTACCATTAACTCTATTCACATGTCTGTAACTCTGCCTTGGGGCAAGAGATTGGAATTAATAGAAGCCTGCAACAATCTCATTGTGAAGCAGCAACCTACTATTCAACAAGTAGCCAGTATAATTGGCAAATTAGTGGCTGGTTTTCCAGCTACAAAATTTGGGACTTTGAATTATCAAAATTTACAACGTGCAAAGGAGCAGGCACTCAAACACCATGCAGGTCACTTCAACAACCTATGCGATTGCCGGTTGGAGCCATTGCTGAGTTACAATGGTGGACGTCCAATATTCAGCATTGCTCCAGTAACATTTTGGTCAACAATCCTTCAGTTATATTACAAACTGATGCTAGTGCTCTGGGATGGGGTGTACCACGCATGATGGGACTCATGCGCATTCCTCGTGGCAGATGGAATGCGCATGAGTCATTCAATTCTTCAGTTGTATGTTATTAACTACTTAGAGTTACTGGGAGCACTCTATGGATTAAAAGCTTATTGTGGGAATATGCACCATCTGCATGTTTAACTTCAGATTGATAACACCACAGCGATGGCCTACATTAATCACATGGGTGGAATCAAGTCGGTATCCTGTGATAAATTGGCTAACCTCATATGGCACTGGTGCATTGCAAGAAATATTTGGATTTCAACTACCTACCTGCCAGGTAGGTTCAATATGGTGGCGGACACCAGGTCACGGAAATTCAATGACAACACAGAATGGATGTTGAATCATAACATGTTTAATGATATTATCACTCGGTATGGAACACCGGATATAGATTTGTTTGCATCCAGACTCAATCACCAGTTACCAAAGTATGCTGCATGGCCAGGGGCAGTGGCGGTGGATGTATTCTCACTGCATTGGGGAGGAATGTTTTTCTATGCATTCCCCCCCCCCATTCTGCCTTGTCAGTTGGTGCTTGTTTAATATCAAGCAAGACTCTGCCTCA
The DNA here is from genome assembly GCA_035221665.1 of Okamejei kenojei. Taxonomy (NCBI): domain Eukaryota; kingdom Metazoa; phylum Chordata; class Chondrichthyes; order Rajiformes; family Rajidae; genus Okamejei; species Okamejei kenojei. The sequence goes on from CM069137.1 coordinate 13,679,082, forward strand.
GGCATTCTGGTAGTGCCTGATTGGCCTACACAGCCATGGTTGCCACTCATACTGGGAATGATCACAGAACCTTTTATGGCAGTTCCCAAAAGCAGAAATCTGCTAGTTCACCCCGTGACTGAGCCGATCATGCAGTGGATGATCGGCTCAATTTGTTGGTTTGCATACTCTAAGAAGACCTTTCCTGGGGCTCGGACTATCTGATCGTATGGTGGACATGCTCACTGCGGCCTGGAGAAACAGTACATCTCCTATATTAAGAAATGGGAAGTGTTCTGTTTACAGTCTAATATTTCGTATGAGACAGCACACATAACAAATGTATTGGAATTCCTCTCAAAACTTTATTTTGATGAGAGATTGAGTTACAGTGCTTTAAATTGTGCCAGGAATGCTTTGTCGTCATACTTGTTGCCAGGATTGGGACACCACTCCGTTGGGTCTCACCCACTGATATCCAGGTACAATTAGAATCCTCCCAGCCCAGATACTCGGAAATATGGGATGCAAGCGTGGTACTAACGCTGCTTCGCTGGTGGGCTCCAGCAACATCCCTGTCCCTGTCTCAGCTCACTTACAAGGTAGTGATGCTCATGGCACTGGTGTCAGTGCAACGGGTCCAGTTGTTGCATAAGCTGTAGGATGATTACCAATATTAAAACATTTTATGTGTATGATCTAGTTAAACAGTGTAGACCAGGTACTTCCGGCCTCAAACTACTCTTTATGGCATACCCCTTGGAACTCCGGTTTTGTGAGGTCACGCACCTCCAACAATATATTAAGGTCACCATGAGCCTTAGGGGGTCAGAACTAGCAATGTTTATTAGTCACAAGAAACCTCATAAGAAGGTTTCAGTACAGACCATCTCCAGGTGGTTAAAACGGGTTCTGGCTTATGCAGGAATATTCAAATCTCACTCCACCAGGGCTGCAACTATGTCAGCAGCGATGGTTATGGACGTCCCGCTGGACCACATCCTAGCGGCTGCAGGATAATCAAACGAGCGCACTTTTCAAACATTCTATAATAAACCCATAATCAGACCGGGGGATTTGCCAACTCCATTTTAAGTTCCGTTTTATAGTTTCCTCTCGGATGAGAGGGGTTACTATTGTTAATTTTGTCCATTAAAGCAGCAGCATGTTTTAAATCTGTCATGTCTGAATGCATTATTAATTTCACTCATCTTGGTCAACTAATACAGTGTGTGGCATGGACTCGTGTCTACGGCAAGAATTCGCAGAGCTTTGAAATCTTCACGTAGTCACTCACGTGACTCCGAAGTAAAATAGTAAGATTAAATGAGAACTTACCAGTTTGAAGCTTGATTTTTATTTTATGAGGAGTTACGATGAGGGATTACATGCCCTCCGCTCCCAACCCTCTTCTCATAAAGGTCAGCTGGTAGTTGTAGTTTCTTGAATCTTGCTATATTCAGTTCAACAACTGTTATCTGTGACTTCACACTGCTGCTTTGAAGGTTGATGCGCATGCGGGCTGGCGGACTTCTTCACGTAATCCCTCATCGTAACTCCTCATAAAATAAAGATCAAACTTCAAACTGGTAAGTTCTCATTTAATCTTACTATTATACCTCACACTAAAAATTGTTCCTTTCATCCTGCAGCTGTACACTGTGGACAGACTAATTGTAATCATGAAAAATCTTTCCACTGACTGGATAGCATGCAACAAATAAGCTTTTCAGTATACCTCGGTACACATGACAATAAACTAAACTCAACTAAACTCAACTAAACTAAGATCAAAACTAAGATCAAAACTAAGAATTAAACTAAGAACTAAACTAAGAACTAAACTAAGAACTAAACTAATATCTAAATTAACAGGCTCATAGAAACATAGAAACATAACAATAGGTGCAGGAGTAGGCCATTAGGCTCTTCGAGCCAGCACTGCCATTCAATATGATCATGGTTGATCATCCAAAATCAGTACCCGTTCCTGCTTTCTCCCTGTATCCCTTGATTCCTTTAGCCCTGAGAGCTATATCTAACTCTCTCTTGAAAACATCCAGAGAATTGGCCTTCACTGACTTCTGTGGCAGAGAATTCCACAGATTCACAACTCTCTGGGTGAAAGGGTTCTTCCTCATCTCAATTGCTAGAGGGACCAAATTGCCTCCTTCTTCTCCCACATTTATGTTCCTGTGTCCTTAATTTTCATCCAAAATGACCTAAATAAAGTCTGCTACGTCATTCATGTGAATGATACACCACCTGTGACTGATGTAAAGCTGAGGGATTGGTTGCAATGTGCATTCGCCACTCAAAACAACGACTGACACAACATTTGATCAGCTGCTGGTGTATCCATGGGCTGAATGATAAGTCACAGATGTGCCCATTTGACCTCAGGAGCATTCCCCGACTTCTGACTCGCAGCGCACTGAAATGGAAATGCAAGAGCACACCTCCGCTCACACTGCTGCAGCAACCTGGCAGCTCTCTGAAAAGTAGTCAGCCGGCTGTCAGCACGTCACGGTCAAATGCAGGCACTGGATCAGGGGTATTTTGCAGAAACCTCCCACTGTAATCAGCCATTTACCATTCCATGGTCATAGAGTTATCGAGTGATACACTGTGGAAACAGGCCCTTCTGCCCAACCTACCCACACCGGCCAACATGTCCCAGTTACACCAATTCCTCCTGCTCATGTTTGGTCCATATCCCTCCAGGGATATGTCGTGCTTCACTCAACACCGCAATATCGCGCTTCACTCAACACCGTTGCGGGAATTAAATTATTTCTAAACAGGTAAAATCACAGACATTTCTGAACAATTGAATATGAATATCAAACACAACTCATGTGCTCCCATGAAAAGTCTATGTTCAACTGATACAGGAGACAAGTAAGTGGCAAATTATCAACATCGCTAAACACTGCATCATTATATTAACAATTTGACCCTTGAAACCCACATAAAATTTAGCAAGAAGGAACACAACTTACTTAATAAAACATAGTAAATGATACAAAAATAACTTTCTGGAAACAAGATACAGCAGATGACGATTTACACGAATGGGCAGAAAGAGCAGGAGTAGCGAGTCGGCATGGTGGCGCAGCAGTGGAGTTGCTGCCTTACGGCACCAGAGACCTGGGTTCGATCCTGATGATGAGTGCTCTATCTATGGTGTTTGTACGTTCTTCCTCTGACCATGTGGGTTTTTGCCAGGTGCTCCAGTTTCCTCCCACACTCCAAAGATGTACAGGTTTGTAGGTTAATTGGCTTTGGTAAAATTGTAAAGTGTCCCGAGTGTGTGTAGGTTAGTGCGGGGTGATGGTGGATTGGTGTGGAATCGGTGGGGTGAAAGGCCTGTTTGCACGCTGTTTCTCTAAACTAAACTAAAACTGAGCACTGCATTGTTATAGTAACAATTAGGCCCGTCAAAGCTAAATTAATATAGCAAGGAGGAACAAAATAAATAAAACACAATAATTGATATAAAAATTACTTTGTAGAAACTAGGAAGTACAGATGCTGGTTTATACATATGAGCACAGTGTTGGATAACTCAGCTGATCAGGCAGCATCTCAGGGGAACATATATAGGTGACATTTCCAGTCCGTACAGTCTGAAGAACGGTTTCGACCCGAAACTTCACCTATCCATATTCTCCAGAGATACCACCTAACTCCCTGAATCACTCCAGCATTTTGTGCCTATAGAAATAATGTTTACAGTTATATCCTTGTCATTTTTATTATTATTTATAACAGAAATTATTTAAAGTCATGATTTTACAAGAGACCTTGAGTTATTCGGTGCACAAAGTGCTGGAGGAACTCAGCGGGTTAGGCATCATCTGTAGAGAGAATGGCAACTGACCACTTATTCAGCCTGAAGAAGGATCCTAACACAAAATGATGCCTGTCTATTGCCTCCACAGATGCTGCATGACCTAATTTTTGTTTAGTCAGAGGGTGGTGAATCTGTGGAATTCTTTGACACAGAAGGCTGTGGAGGAAAAGTCAATGGATATTTTTAAGGCAGAGATAGATAGATGGTGTCAAGGGTTATGGCAGGAGAATGGGGTTAGGAGGGAGATATAGATCAGCCATGATTGAATGACGGAGTAGACTTGATGGGCCGAATGGCCTAATTCTGCTCCTATCACTTGTGACCTTTATGACCTGTTGTGATTATCCAGCAGTTTGTGTTTTGCTCAAGATTCCAGCATCTGCAGTTCCATGCATCTCCTGGAATTATTCATTTCTCCTTGTTGATATGACAGGAGGTCATAGTAAGATTTGAAACATGACTTATGTTGAATGGAAGATGTTTGGTGGTGGAAGATGACTTTTGGTTCATAAAGGTCACTATCACCGACCATTATTCACGCCATCCCCGAGTCTGATATGGATTAATTAATGAAGATGGATTGTTATAGTGAGTAGTCCACTCCATTATCATTTTACCAAAAGATCATGTTGGACACTGAATTAGTTGAGCCTCACTCTTCATCTGGCATTTGGTCAGTTCAAAGTGGCAGAGAGCTGGGTTCGATCCTAACCTTGGGTACTATGTGTATTAAGTTTACACGTTCTCTCTGTGACCGAGTGGGTTTCCTCTGGGTGCTCTGACTTCCTCCCACATCCCAAGGCCCTGCAGGCTTGTAGGTTAATTGGCTTCTGTAAATTTCCCCCAGAATGTGGTAAGTGGATGCAAAAAGTGGGATAACCTTGGAAGAGTGTGAACTAGTTCGATCTATGGTCGGTGTGAACTCGTTGGCCGAAGGGTCTGTTTCCATGCTGTATTTTTCAATTTGATTCAATTAGATCAAGATGATCCTGTAGGATAAACTCTGACCTCAACTGGAAACTTATCCAGAGTTGACCAAATAGTTACAAACCAACCTGAAACTAGGTCAGGAAAATAAAGGGGCAGCATGGTGGCACATTGGTAAAATTGCTGCCTTACGTCGCCAGAGACCCGGGTTCAATCCTGACCACAGGTGCTGTCTGTACGGAGTTTGTACATTCTTCCGGTGACCTGCATGGGTTTTCTTACTAGTTTGTAGGTTAATTGGCATGAGATAATTGTAAATTGATCTCTTGTGTGTATAATAGTGTAAGTTTGCGGGGATCGCTTGTCGCGTGTGGACGCGGTGGCCCGATGGGCCTGTTTCCACGCTGCATCACTAAACTAAATTGAAACCTTGGGTAGACGCAAACTGCTGGAGAGAAGAAATGGGTGACGTTTTGGGTCGGTACCTTTCTTCAGGCCATTTGTGGCTGAAGACCCTTCTTCAGAACGGGTCAAGACATGAAAGGTCACCCGTTCCTTCTCTCCAGAGATGCTGCCTGTCCTGCTGAAAGTCACTCCAGCAGTTTGTGTCTGCGTTCGATTTAAGCCAGATTCTGCAGTTCTTTCCTAAATAAATTGAAACTTGCTTTGCATTGTTAGAAGCAATAATACTTTTTTTTACATCATAGAGTCATACATCACAGTAACAGGGACTTCAGCCAAACTTGTCCATGCCGACCTGGATGTCCCAACTCTGCTAGCCCCACCAAGCCCATATCCCTCTGTAAACCTTTCTTATCCATATCTCTGTCCATTTTTAGAGAGGCAAGAACCAAAAAATGTGAGCCATTTAAAGTGTAAATTAAAATGATGAGAACATTTGAATCAAGTGGTAGCATAGAGTGATGTCCTTGGCAAATTGTTGGCTTCTTATGTTAACAGATTAAGAACTTAATATTGTATGTGTAGTGTAATATTTTATGAGCTCTATGAGATGGATGTTAATTGCAATCAGCAACTGAATGCATTGAATTCTTTGAGAACACTTTATTTAAGCACTGGTTTGCAGCGCTGATGTTATATTGATATAATAAAACAGTTCACCACAGGAACAGGCCCTTCAGCCCAAAATGCCTGTGCCGAACACGATTCCAAGATAAACTACTCTCATCTGCTTGATCTATGTGGATCCATATCCCTCCATTCCCCTGAATATCCATGTGTCATAGAGTCGTAAGGACCTGTCCCACTTAGGTGATTTTTTAGGTGACTGCCAGCGACTAGGCTGTCGCCACATGGTCGCAGGGGTGTCGCCTGTATGGTCGTGAGTAATCTCCTCAGTCGCCCAAAGTGTCGTAGCGTTTTTCTGGTCGCCACTGGATTTTTTGGCGACTGTGGACTTGTCGTAGCTTGTCTTCTCCTGACGTAGGTGCTGTTGTAGGTTGTTGCCAGGATGGCGTAGGTTGACTACGGTGAATCCCATTGTCATTTTCGCCAGCAGTCGCCTAAAAAATCGCCTAAGTGGGACAGGCCCATGTCCAGTCGCCGGTTTTTCGGCGACCTGCTACGACTATGACAGCTGCTGGCAGTCTCTTAAAAAAATCGCCTAGTGGGCCAGGCCCATTAGTTTATTTTAATTTTGAGAGACAATGTGGAAACAGGCCCTTTGGCCCACCGAGTCTGTGCCGACCAGTGATCACCTCACACGTGTTCTACCCTATACACAAGGGACAATTTACAGAGGCCAATTAACCTACACACCCAAAACAGGAGCACCCGAAGGAAGTCCATGCAGTCACAGGGAAAAAGTACAACCTTTGTGCAGACAGCACCTGCAGTCTGGATTGAACCCAGGTCTCTGGTGCTGTAAGGGAGAACTCTACCACTGCGTCACTATGTCACTCACATCATTGTCACACAGCATGGAAACACGCCTTTCTGCCCAGTTTGCCTATCCAAAACCTCTGGAAAGCCATGATGGCATCTACCTCCATCACCCCAGTTAGTGCGTCCCCGGCAACCACCACCCTCTGCGTAAAACCCTTGCCCTGCTCATCTCCCTTGTTAGATAGTTTATTAGATAATAATTGTTGCTTATTGATTGGTGGAAAGGTACAGAATGGAAAAAGGCTCTTTGGTCAACCTAGTTCACGCCGACCATCTATCACCCGTTCACACTAGTTCTATATTATCCCACTTTCGTATCCACACCCTATGTACATGGGGCAATTTACTAGTGCTAGCTAGCTTAATCTTTTTTTATTGCTGGGAGCTTGAACTGGTATAGTCACTCTCTCGAAATGCCCACCACAGATGAAACGGAAATGGCGCAGGGTACCACAAAGACACAGTTCGTTGAACGCACGGCACTCAGAGCTTCAAAATTCCAACAACCAGGGTTCGAACGTGACCTTTAGATTTTAGAGATACAGTGTGGAAGCAGGCCCTTTGGCCCAGTGAGACCTTACCGACCAGTGATCACCTCTACACTAACACTATCCTACACACTAGGGACAATATACAATTTTTACCGAAGCCAACTAACCTGCAAACCTGTACATCTTTGGAGTGTGGGAGGAAACCGGAGCACCCGGAGAAAACCGCATGGTCACAAGAAGAACGCGCAAACTCCATAAAGGCAGCACCTGTAGTCAGGAGCTGTGCCACGGTGCTGCCCTGGAATGCGTCTCAGGGCCACTGAGCCAGTAAATGTGACTGGATGCAGAGCTGATCTGCAGGTTTGATTCTGCCACTGGATTCACCATCGAGTCTTCAAGCAGCAATGACATGTTACAGAGGAAACACAATAATCAGGGGTACAATTATTTTGACATAGATTGTGAGAACTTAAAATAGCCGTGATTTTAGAGAGGATGAATTGACTATACTCAAAGCAACAAGGTAGGAAACAAATAATTTTAGATCTGGGAAATTTTAGATGCTGGAAGTGTGAAATAAAAACAGAAAATGTTGGGGATTGAACTGTTCATAACCTATTATAATGACTAAGGGGGCCGTGTATGATAGATCAAAGCTTGCTATTAATACAGAGCTGGGTACCAATATGAGATGTGAGGAGAATGTAGAGAGGCACTGGGGGGCAACAGAAAGACTAAGTGAATGTGCGCATAATGTGTGTGTTGGAACCCCAGCATTTTCAGTTTCTATTTCACACTTCCAATATCTATAATGTACCAGATCTAAACATATCTGTTTCCTACTTTATTCCTTCTTGTATACTCAATTCATCCTCTTTAAAATTACAGCTCATCCCCTCCATGACACAGTGGTCAACCTGAGGAGCACCTTCAGCAACAGACTGGTTCCACCTAGATACAGGACAGAACGCCACAGGAGATCCTTCTTTCCTGTGGCTATCAAACTGTACGAGTCCTCCCCCTTCTGTTGTGGGGTAGACTGACTCCCCGCTCCCCAATCTTTGCACAACCCCAATCCTTTCCACTTGTCACTTTAATTTCATGTTTCATATATTTTGTGTTTTATGACTGTTGGCAGATCACTTTCCTCTTGGGATAAATAAAGTTCTAGTGCATCATATCGTATCGTATCGTACATGGGTTATGGAATATAATGTGGAACAACCTACTTCATCCCATTTTGGTGTGAGGTTGAAATGTTTTGGTTAGTTTAGTTTAGCTTAGTTTAGTGTCGCGGGTAATGAAATACAGTGGAAAAGCTTTGGTGCGTGCAAACCAGTCATACAGTGATACAGTGTGGAGTCAGGCCCTTCAGCATAACTTGCCCACACTGGCCAACATGTCCCAACTACACTAGTTTCTTAAATGTTGGGATAGTCCCTGCCTCAACTACCTCCTCTGGTCGGCTTGTTCCATACACCCACAACCCTTTGTGTGAAAAAGGTTGCCCGTTAAAAGATTCCTATTAAACCTTTTCCTCTTCACCTTAAACCTCTGGTCCTCGATTCTCCTACTCTGGGCAAGAGACTCTGTGCTACTCCTCTCATGATCTTATACCCCTCTATAAGATCACCCTTCTTCCTCCTGCACTCCAAGGAATAGAGTCCCAGACTACTCAACATCTGCCGATAGCTCAGACCCTCTCCTCCTGGCAACATCCTTGTAAAATCTTCTCCGTACCCACCAGCTTGACAACATCTACCCTATAACATTGTGCCCAGAACTCAACACAATACTCTAAATGTGGCCTCACCAACGTCTTATGCAACTGCAACATGACCTCCCAATTAGTGGGAAGAGCGAATTACAATGATTACGTGATTACAATCAAACAATGTACAGACACATGATTAAGGGAATAAGATTTAGTGCAAGATAAAGTCCAGTAAAGTCCGATTAAACGTAGTGAGGGTCTCCAATGAATTAAAGAAAGTCCAAGGGTCTCCAATGATTAACGATAGTCTGATGGTCTCCAATATTTGCCAGGGATTATATACGAATTACTGAAAATTAATATTCTGATACAGTAAGTATTAGAAAAACAAATGGTACGTCTTATTGCAAGGGTACAAGGATAAAGACATTTTAATGAAATTGTACTCTGTCCTGGTGAGGCTGTGTATGGAATATTATGTACAGATCTGGTCTGCTAACCCGAAGGTACATTTGCAATGCAGAGAGTGCATCAAAGATTTGCCAGATTGATTACTGTGGATGGCAGGGTTATGAGGTAATCTCAGTGAAATATAACATCCTGTGGAGCTTGACAAAGTAGATGCAAGAATGATTAATCCGTTGGCTGGGTTTCTAAAACTGTGTTAAAAGACATGATCAGCCATTTCACTTCCAGTTCAGTTTCTTTTATTGTCACGTGTACCGAGGTACAGTGAAAAGCTTTTGTGGCGTGTTATCCAGTCAGTAGAAAGACAATACTTGCCATTTACAATCAAGCCATTTACAGTGCATAGATACATGATGAGGAAATAACGTTTAGTGCAAGATAAATCCAGAAATGTCCAAACAAGGAGAGTCCGAGGGTCACCAAAGAGGTAGATAGTAGTTCAACACCGCTCTCTGGTTGTGGTGGGATGATTCAGTTGCCTGATAACAGCTGGAAAGAAACTGTCCCTGAATCTGGAGGTGTGCATTTTCACACTTCTATACCTTCTGCCTGATGGAAGAGGGGAGAAGAGAGAGTGGCCAGGGTGCGACTCGCCCTTGATTATGCTGCTGGCCTTGCCGAGGCAGAATGAGGTATAAATGGGGTCAAAAGAAGGGAGGTTGGTTTGTGTGATGGTCTGGGCTGCGTCCACAATTCGCTGCAATTTCTTGCGGTCTTGGATGGAGCTGTTCCCAAACCAAGCTGTGATGCTTCCAGATATGAGAAGAGATTTCTTCATCCAGAAGCTCCTGAAATTTTTTTTTTGGAATTTCAGTAAAGTTTTTGCTGAGTATAGTCAAGTCAGGCAATTATATCTCATTGGAATTAAAGTGTTGGTTTTCTTTAGTTTTTAGAGATACAGCATAAAAACAGGCCCACCAAACCCACGCCAACTATCGATCACCCTTCACACTTCAATGTTCTCCCACTTTCGCATCCACTCCCGATACACCAGAGGCAATTTATAGAGGCCGAATAACCTACAAACCCGCACGTCTTTTGGGATGTGGGAGGTAACCCACGCGGGCGTAGAGAGAACGTGCGATCTCCACACAGATAGCACGCGAGGACAGAATTAAACCTGGGTCACTGGCGCCGAGAAACAGCAGCTCTACCAACTGCACCACTCTGCTAGCCCAAATGGTTTAGTAAGGGAATGTAGTGCTGAGGTAAAAGTGTAATTATGATTTTCATGTAGGATGAAACAGGGTCAAGAGGTCGAATGTCCTACTCGTACTATTGATGAGGGGAATAGATATTGTGAATGCTCAGTCTTGTACCCAGGGTAGGGGGGATCATGAACCAGAGGACGTGGGGATGAGGTGAGAGGGGAAAGACTTAATAGGAACCCGAGGAGCAACATTTTCACTCAGAGGTTGGTGAACATATGAAATGAGCTTCCAAGGGAGGCAGTTGAAGCAGGTACTGTAACTACATTTAAAAGACACTTGGACAGGTACATAGATAGGAAAGGTTTAGAGGCAACGTCCAAATACGGGCAAATTGGATGCTTAAATGGGGCATCATGGACGATTTGGGCCAAATGGCCTGTTTCTGTGCTGTATGATGCAAATGTACTTTGGACTCAGATCATTAGCTTAATTTTTTTTAATTATTTATCTTTCTCCATTGCAGTTTTAATTTAATTTTTAGTGATTCAAAGCATTTAAATTAATTACAAAATAGATTAATGTGCCATTTTCTAAAACATTAATTTTGTACATGTAAATATATTTGAATCAGTTCTGAATGAGTGGAGTGTTTAGCAGCTACATGTAAAAATGATTTAAACACAAATGACAGGAATAGCTGTCAAAGAGTAGACAAAATATTTTTCCTGGGTGGAAATGTCAAGCACTATAGGACAAGGCTTCAAGGTGAGAGGGGGAATGTTTACAAGGAGCATTACAAGGCAATTTCCTTTACACCGAGTGCCTGGATCGCGATACCAGGGAAAGTAATGGAAGCAGATACAACAGCAATGTTTAAGACTCATTTAGACAGGAGCAAGAGCAGCAGGGAATGGAGGAGCAGAGACAGAAGGGAGACGGGTGAGCACTTTAAAATAACATGATGGCCAGTAAAAATATTATGGGCCAAAGTGTTTATTCCTGTGCTGCACTGAACTATTGTTGAAGAGTTGCCCCTGAAATAGAGCATTGTGGAATCACCAGCAAATATCCCCATGTCTAACCTTCTGATGAAAGGAGTGCTGTTGATGAAGTAGTTGCCTCTCAGTCATTGCCCCGAGGACCTCTTGCTGAAATATCTTGAGGATGAATGGATCTGATCATCAACCATCTTCTTTTATAGGTGGTGAGACTCTAGCTACAGCTTTCTCTTAGATTCCCTTTGTTGTGAATTTTACCAGAGTGTGATCATGCTACTCTGATCAAAATGCTACCTCATTAGCCCTGTCCCACGGTACGAGTTCATTCCAAGAGCTCTCCTGAGTTAAAAAAAAAAAATCAAACTCTTGGTATTGAAGGACCACAAAATCGAAGAGCCGAATGGCCCACTCTTGCACCTATTTTCTATGTAAGCACGGAGAATGAACGTAGCGGGTACGTCGGAGCTCGGGGACCTGTCTTAGCGGCTCGTAACGCTTTCAGCAGGTACTTGGGAAGACTCGCTAATGGCAGGTAAGCACGGGAAGACTCGTGAAGATTTTTCAACATGTTGAAAAATATCCACGAGAGCCCCGAGTACCGACGAGTGGACATTACCGTAAATCTCCGAGTTTGAATCAGGGCGAAATTCGGGAGAGCTCTTGGAATGCGCTCGCACCGTCGGACAGGGCTTTAAAGATAGTGGAGTCAGGGGATATGGTGAGAAGGCAGGGGCGGGGTACTGGATGTGGATGATCACCCATGACCACAGTGAATGGCGGTGCTGGCTCGAAGGGCCAAATGGCCTACTCCTGCAGCTATTGTCTATTGATGGTCAAACCTGAGGGACTCTCTGATTATGCCAGAAGATGCTGGTTTTGCAATTCCAGTATGCACAATACATTCTTGTAAGAGGAACACCATCATATTCTTGTTCCTGAGGATAGACACAAAATGCTGGAGTAGCTCAGCGGGACAGGCAGCATCTCTGGATGTTTCGGGTCGAGACTGAAGAAGGGTCTTGACCTGAAACATCACCCATTCCTTCTCTCCAGAGATGCTGCGTGTCCCGCTGAGTTACTCCAGCATTGTGTGTCTAAAATATTATTGCTTAGTAGTTGTAATTATTCACTTTTAACATGCGGCCCACAGAGTCCACGCCAACCAGTGATCCCCGCACACCCACGCTATCCTACACATACTAGGGACAATTTACAATTAAACTACAAACCTGTATTTATTTTTCACGTGTGGGAGGAAAACCATTTGTACCTTTAGTTTCCCTCTCCACTGACTCTCAGCCTCAGACTGAAGAAGGATCTCCACCTGAAACATCACCAATTACTTTTCTCCAGAGATGCTGCCTGCCCCGCTGAGTTAGTCCAACATTTTGTATCCATTTTCCATGCAAAACTCCACGTTAAGATTATTGATCACTCATTATCTAACCAACTGAAGAAGTAAGCAGAAGGATTGTAAAATCTATGCACAGTGGCAGTGGCTGAAAGCAGTTTATTATTTTTATGGAAGTTGGGCATATCAGCCATTAGTTTCATGACAGTGCACATTTAATATAATTGAGATTCCGCTCTGAAAAGCCTTCAAAATCACTCTATTTCAAGATGGCAGCTTTTCAAACCATAACATTAAAAATAGTAGATTGTGTAAAATGGTGGTGCAGCGGTAGAGTTGCTGCCTCACAGCGTCAGAGACCCCGGATCGATCATGACTACGGGTTCTGTCTGTACGGAGTTTGTACGTTCTCCCCGTGACCATGTGAGCCTTCTCCGGGTGCTCCGGTTTCCTCCCACACTCCAAAGACGAACAAGTTTGTAGGTTCATTGGCTTGGTAAAAATGTAAATTGTCCCGAGTGTGTGTAGGATGGTGTTAATGTGCGGGGATCGCTGGGCGGTGTGGACTCAGTGGGCCGAAAGGCCTGTTTCAGTGCTGTATCTCTAAACTAAACTAATCAAAAGCAAATTGTGAAAGAGTCACGCGTCATAAAAGCAGTACAGTGGCAGTGAATTCAGTTTCGGGCAGCGAGACCTCAATTATTAATGGCTTCCATAATTTTATTTGATTCAGGATCAGTCAGGACTAAGTTCACAGCCTTGTTCTGAAATTCAATAATATGGCCTTGGGAGTGTGATTCACTTCACTTTAGTTCATAGCAATAAATGAATATCACATTGGACTCGATTTAATTCAGTTTAAAGATACAGCACAGAAACAGGCCCTTTGGCCCACCGAGTCCACGCCGACCAGCTACCCCTGCACACTAACACTATGTTACACACATTGGTGATTATAGACAATAAACAATAGGTGCAGGAGTAGGCCATTCGGCCCTTCGAGCCAGCACCGCCATTCAATGTGATCATGGCTGATCATCCCCAATCAGTACCCCGTTTCTGCCTTCACCCCATATCCCCTGACTCCACCATCTTTAAGAACCCTATCTAGCTCTCTCTCTTGAAAGTATCCAGAGAACCGGCCTCCACCGCCCTCTGAAGCAGAGAATTCCACAGATTCACCACTCTCTTTTATGCCAAGCCAATTAACCCACAAACCTAAACTTCTTTGGAGTGTTGGAGAAAAACTGAAGATCTCGGAGAACAGCCACGCAGGTCACGGGGAGAACGTACAAACAGCACCTGGTGTCAGGATTGAACCCAGGTCCCTGGTGCTGGAAGGCAGCAGCTCTACCGCTCGCCACCGTGCCACCATTTAATCTGCAAATTAAAGCATTGAATAAAAATCAACCTGATTGGCCTGGTGCCAAAATAGAATTAAAAGGTTTCTTATCCATCCCACTGATAGGCCTTGCCTTCACCTGCTCTTGAAATAAAATTGTGATATTCAGATACGGAATCGGAAATAAACTAAATTATCCAATGCCAGCTCTCTAATGTCAAATCCTTGAAATAATAATGATCAGATAAGCAACATGAGAGTCACAAGTCAAAAGAGTTTGGATATAACTAATAACACTGTTCTGGATTCCTACATTATGTTATTGGAATTGGAGAATGGGAAGGCAACTAAACCATCCTACCAACAGCTAGAGAGCAGGTCTGAGTTGCAATCTACCTCATTCGAGAGCCTCGGACCATCTTTGATCGGACTTCACTGGACTTTAACTTGTACTAAACGTTATTCCCTTTATCTGTATACTGTGGATGGGCTCGATTGTAATCATGTATTGTCTTTCTACTGACTGGTAGGCACGCAACAAAAGCTTTGGGGTGGGAGATTGCAGCCTTCACGTGGTCCACCCAGTTTTGACGAATGCAATCAACCTGGCGTGCACAAACAGAAGATCAAACAGAACAAGTTTTACAACTTTAGGCTGTGCACGCCATACGCAAGAAGAAGAACAAAAGCTTTTCACTGTACCTCGGTACACGTGACAATAAACTAAACTCAACTCAGCTCAAGTTCTTCCATAACCTTTAAGTTCTCAATAACCAAATGCATCAGACTTGGGAAGCTTTGTTCGAATTATTGTTCTGGATTATTGTTGTTTCAGCAAGAGTCAAGCGTGTTTAATTGTCATATGGACTGAAACGGAACGATTAAATTCTCACTTGCAGCTACTAAAACTTCTTAAATCTCAACCAAGCCACATAGGTCCCAATGTATAAAGTTGAATACTTCATTCCTTATGGGTAAAAGGATGTGATAAAAGGATTGTTAAGGGTGTCATGGGTTATGGGGAGAAGGCAAGATACTGGGGATAAGAGGCAAAGATAGAACAGCCATGATTGAATGACGCAGTTGATTTGATGGCCTAACTCTGCTCTTATCACTTATCAACATATGCATTGATGAAATGACCCCTTGCTTCCTGAACCAGCTTCCTCAGAATAGCCTAATTCTGCTCTTGAAACTTATGAACGTTGAGAAGGATGAAAACACTCGAAAAAAATCAAATATTCATCTTACATTATCATGCCAAATGGAACATTCAATTGGCATGCTTCCTGGCCAATTGTTTTTGAAACCTTGTTAAGCTGATCACGATCTGAATCTTTTGAACGTCCCAATATCAAAGTTTGTGTTGCTGACAAGGGTATTCTACCCAGTGCATAATTATGTATAATTCCAAACTGAATTTTATTTTTCTGAAAACAACTTTGGAATCTGATGAATTTTATTTTTCATTTCTCTGAAGGATGCACTGGAGAACTTGCCATGTTTTTTCAAGAGTGAAACAAACATACCGATTTAATGAAGAGATGCTTTATGACTTATTTATAAAGAAACACACATGACTGGTAAATTTGTTGGGACAGATGCAAAAATGCTGGAATAACTCAGCGGGTCAGGCAGCATCTCTGGAGAAAAGGAATAGGTGGCATTTCAGGTTGAGACCCTTCTTCAGACTAACAGCATTTTGTGTCTGTCTGCAGTGCAAACCAGCATCAGCAGTTCCTTCCTACACAAATTTGCAGAGATATTAATTTTAAGCAAGCTGTATTGAGGTCTAAATAGGTATTAACCATTTTAGTGAATGTTTCCACTGGTGGGAGAGTCTAGGACTAGAGGTCATACCCTCAGAATTAAAGGACGTTCTTTTAGGAAGGAGATGAGGAGACATTTCTTTAATCAGAGGGTGGTGAATCTGTGGAATTCTTTGTCACAGAAGACTTGGAGGCCAAGTCAGTGGAATAATAATAAATTTTATTGTCATTACACATAAGTGCAACGAGATTTGGTTTGCAACTTCCATCCGATGTCATAACTTAATGGACAAATAAATTTAGGTTTAGACACAGAGATAGATAGCTAGAGATAGATAGATTCGTGATCAGTACAGGTGTTAGAGGATATGGGGAGAAGGCAGGAGTATTTCCACACAGCATTGTAGTGTGTAGACACAAAAAGCTGGAGTAACTCAACGGGTCAGGAAGAATCTCTGGAGATAAGGAATAGGTGACGTTTTGGGCTAAGACCCTTCTAGGGGTATCAGGGGTTATCGGGAGAAGGCAGTATGGGGTGAGGAGGAAGATATAGATCAGCCAGGATTAAATGGCAGAGTGGAGTCAGTCCCTCAGTCTGAAGTAGAGTTTTGACCCGAAACGTCAGCTATTCTATTTCTCCAGAGATGCTGCCTCATCCACTGAGTTACTCATTCACACCCGCTGCATTTTGTGTCTACTTTCAGTGTAAGCCAGCAGTTCCTTCCTACACATGCTGCAGTGTGTATATGTGCCATTACACAGTGTATACAAGAATTGTAATAAAACATCTCCTTCAACAGTACCTGCCAAATGTAAGACATCCACCAGCTAGAATGTGATGGTGAGCCTGAACATGGGGATATCACAATCACCTAACTTGGAAATATAACACAATGTTGTTCAGTGTGATTGAGCCTGCATCTTGCAAACAGACCTGAGCTTCATCACTCTGCTTAACTGCCCTCGTTAATCCGTTATCCACACCCGGAGTCAGGATCAAACCCGGGTTTCTGGCGTTGTAAGACAGCTTCTATACTGCTGCGCCACTGTGCCGCCCTTAAGAGCCTGTCCCACTTACGCGATTTTTTCGGAAACTTGACTGTCATCACATGGTCAGGCCCTTTAATTGTTCCTTGATTTTGGAGAACAGGTTACAGCCAGATTTTTTTTTTTTTTAAACTATTATTTATTCAACGACATATTCTAATTTTCAAGGTGGGAGAAGGGGTGGGAAAAATACCCAGAAGGAATTTCTGTAATAGGATGGAGAAGGCAGCTTTCCAAGGGCACGATTTATTTCAGTGCAGTCTGCGAAAGGGAAATGCATGTTTCTCCAAAGAAGCATAAAGAGAGGATGATGAATGAAAGAGGAAAGAGAATGAGGAAGGAAAAAGAAAGGGCGGCACGGTGGCACAGTGGTAGAGTTGCTGCTTTACAGTGGCAGAGACATGGGTTCGAACCTGATCATTGGTGCTGTCTATACCGAGTTTGTACGTTCTCCCCGAGACCGCGTGGGTTTTCTTTGTGATCTTTGGTTTCCTCCCACACTCCAAAGATGTACAGGTTTGTAGGTTAATTGATTGGTATAAAAATGTTTTTAAAAATGTCCCTACTGTGTGTAGGATGCTGTTAATATGTGGGGATCACTGGTCAGTGCGGACGTGCTGGGCTGAATGGCCTGCTTCCGTGCTGAATCTCTGAACTGAACAAAAATAATCTAAAACAGGCTCGAAGTTAGAGATGCAGAACACAGCAGTTACAGGAAATGTGACCTTAAAAAAAAAAAGCCAGGAATACCCTGTAGGACAGATAGCGTCTATGGAGCGTGGTTAACTGAATTAATGTTACTGGTGAATGGTCTAACAGATCTAATTATGCAGCATCCCTCAGCATATAATATCTATATTTTACATTCCCAACATGTGCAGCTTTTTAAAAAACTTTTTTTTTTTTTAAATCGATCATTAATTGACCCTGAAGAGTCAAATTCATCGATGAATCTGGAGTTACATAAATATCAGACTAGGTAAGGATAGCAGATGTCCTTCACTATGGGGCATAAGTGAACCAGATGGGCTTTTATAATAATCTAGCAGTTTAGTGCCCAGCCTGACTGAGACTGGGTTGCATTTAATGGCTGCAATAAATCATTCAATGCTACCTAATATATCGCAAACCCCACAAAATTATAAAAGTCAGTATCTAGCTATCCAAGTGACAGGGAAAGTGCTGGTACACAATGAACAGAATCCAAAAGTCATTGTATTTGTAATGTGCAAGTAACTACACTGGATTCTGCTACCAAAGAACATCAACAATAACGCGTCTAGGAAAGAACTGCAGATGCTGGTTTAAATCGTAGACACAAAATGCTAGAGTCAGCGGACAGGCAGCATCTCTGGAGAAAAGGAATGGGTGACGTTTCGTGTCAAGAGCCTTCTTGACTGGCCTGAAGAAGGGTCACCCATTCCTTCTCTCCAGAGATGCTGCCTGTCCCTCTGAGTTACTCCAACACTTTGCGTCTTATCAACAATAACGCAATAGATTGCTTGGAAGCTAATTATTAAAATGCTCTCCGTCACCCATGGAAACTATTGATTGCTCTGACATCAATATCCCAATGCATACACGTAAATATCAACCTTGAAATTACCAACAAAAACGACACACTTGACCTTGGATATGATCACTAGGCAGTTCCACTTATGAAATAGATGGTTTACGACCAGTGGTGTGGAGGGAATACAATGTAAGGAAATTGAAAGCTGTTTGTCGCAACCATTTTATAGTGATTGATTCTCATCACTATAATTTTGATTTCTAATTCTTCATGCTCTTGAAACAACATAAACTATTCCCCGATATCTGTAGCATTCACCCTGCACATGTTATGGTTTAGTTTAGAGATACAGCGCGCAAACAGGTCCTTGGACCCACCGAGTCCTTGCCGACCAGCGATCCCTGTACTCTAGCACTATCCTATACCACAGGGATAAATTACAATCTTTACCGATGCCAATTAACCTACAAACTTGTACATCTTTGGAATGTGGGAGGAAACCGGAGCACATTTTCTGGGAAAAAGCACTCGCTCATGGGGAGAATGCACAAACCCCCATACAGACAGCACCCATAGTCAGGATCGAACCCGGGTCTCTGGCGCTGTAAAGCAGCAACACTACCGTTGAGCCACCGTGCCACCCTATTCATGTCCCTGTTTTTACTCATGATCTGGTGCATTTTCTGTGTAGGAATTATTTTCTTCCAGTTTTACTTTACCCATCACTGACTTTATAATCATCCCAGAGGAAGTCCATGGTAACAGATGGAGCATGTGTTAGTGCAAGGCAAACAACATCGATATCAAAGATTTGTTGTGCAGAGGACAGAGTCCAAAGAAGGAAAAGGTCAGACCTTGCTGGCTAATGCAAATGGATCAAGCGGAATTATCACCCTATTAAACTGAGATTAGTCAGGGACATCCATACTTGTACTGTTGTACATGGTCTTTCCAGGGTTACTGACATTATGCCATCAGAAGGCTGTGGAGGCCAAGTCAATGGATATTTTTAAGGCGGAGATAGGTAGATTCTTGATTAAGATGGGTGTCAGGGGTTATGGGGAGAAGGCAGGAGAATGGGGTTGAGAAGGAAAGATAGATCAGCCATGATTGAATGGCAGAGTGGACTTGATGGGCCTAATTCTGCTCCTATCACCTATGAACTTATCATTGCACTGAACTGGTTTTGGTGGGAATTCTAAGACTTCCATTCAGGAGGTGAAGGAGAAGATATTATTAACATAATTTGCTGTCTTTTCATGTGTTTAATTATTTACAGGCTTCTACTCTTGTTACTTTTTATATAATATTTTTAGTTATTTAATGTCACAAAATGCCATTCATCAAGTCGGTCCAGACATTGGCTTCTGTCAGACATAAGGAACTGCAGATGATTGTTTACAAAAAAAGACACAAAGTGTTGGAGTAACTAATCGAGTCAGGCAGCATCTCTGGAGAACATGGATAGGCAACGTTATGGGCTGGGACCCTTCTTCAGATTTATAATAGAGAGAAAGCTGAGAGTTGGGGGTAGCACAAAGCCTGGCAAGTATTTAAAATTATGAGAGGCACAGACCGGGTAGACAGTCAGAATCTTTGTTCCCAAAGATGGAAAAATCAAATACTGTAGGCGGGAGGGAAAAAAGTGTAAAGGGCCTGTCCCACTTAGGCAACTTTTTAGGTGACTGCGCTCGCCTCATGATTGCCACATGGTCGCCACATGTTCGCTGGTGGTCTCTGGTGAGTCTCCTTCATGGTCGAGAGGAGTTGCCGCATTCTGGGAACCAGTCGTGGCCTCAGTATGGTCGCAGCAAATTTGGCTTCCATGGTGAAAATCGATACTTTTATAGTCGTAGGTGCAGTGATAGTGGGGTTGCCATGTCGTTGTAGGTAGTGGAAGCTGCCGTAGGTAGTTTTAGTTAACCTCCTTTGCATTGGGGAGAAAAAACATAAGCACGCGTTTTCAGAACCACGGAAAACCGACTGGTAATGTTAAATGCCCGCTAAACTTCACAGCTGTGTATCTCTGGCTTATTAAAGATTATCTGGCTTCTTAAAAGTGTTTCCACTCCTTCTCTCCCCTCCCCGCTCTTTTAAAGGACTTACCTTACACTGTGCTAGCCGTCTTTAACTTGCCTGTTCATCACGGTGTGAATTTCAGACAGCGACCCCCCCCCCCACCCCCTTCCTTGGCCCCCGCCTTTGCGATGTGTGTGTGTGTGTGTGTGTGTGTGTGTGTGTGTGTGTGTGTGTGTGTGTGTGTGTGTGTGTGTGTGTGTGTGTGTGTGTGTGTGTGTGTGTGTGTGTGTGTGTGTGTGTGTGTGTGTGTGTGTGTTCCGCTTTGACGGTCGCCGTTCCAGTTTGCGGTTTTTCAGGCGAGTGCCTCGAGCTTCAAGGTCGCAGGCAGTTCGCTGAAAAGTCGCCTAAGTGGGACAGGCCCTTAACTGAGATGTGTGCGGTTCTTTTACACAGAGGGTGGTGAATGCCTGGAATGAGCTGCAGGGGGTGCATGGTTGAGGCAGGTATGTTAGTGGCATTTAAAAGACCTTTGGATAGGTACATGGAAATGCAGTGAATGCAAAGATATAGGTTATGTGCAGGTAGGTATGTGATGGTTGTAGCATCGTGTTCGCCACAGACATTGTCGGCCAAAAGGAAATATTCTTGTGCTTTACTGTTCTATGGTCTAGAACACTTGCATTAACTCCCTTTCTCCTCTGTGAAAGGGTGCCATCCAATCTTTTAGTGTACTGGCAAACATGAGAGGAGATGGTGTCGCAATTTAATGTCTAGTCTATAAGATCTGACACTGCTGCAACCCTTCAGTACAGCACCAAGGTGTCATCTTAGATTATTCTGTGTTAATAAGTTCGAGGAGCAGAATTAGGCCATTCAGCCAGTAGGCCTCAAGTCCACTCCACCATTCAATCATCTATCTTTCCCTCTTAATCCCATTCTCCTGCCTCCTCCCCATAACCCCTGACACCCGTACTAATCAATAATCTATCTTCGCCTTCGGTGGCAATGAATCCCACAGTTTCACCACCCACTGACTAAAGAAATTCCTCCTCATCTCCTTCCTAAAGGAATGTCCTTTTATTCTGAGGCTCTGAAGCTGGACTCTCCCACTAATGCAAACGTCTCCACATCCACTCCATCCAGGCCTTTCGCTATTCAATAAGCTTCAATGAATAATTTTGGTTTGGTTTAGCCCATTGAGTCTGCGCCCACCGATAATCGCCCACCGTATGCTAGTTCTATCCTACACCAAGGATAATTTATAGAAGTCAATTAACCTGCACATTTTTGGGATGCAGAGATGCTGTCACACATCTCTACTGACAAGGGTTCAGTCCTAACCAGGGTACTTGCCGCAGTGTTTGCACATTATCCTTGTGACTGCGTGAGCTTCTCTCTTCTGTGTTCCAGTTCCCTCCCATATTTTAAAGATCTACAGGTTGGTAGGTGGATTGGCTACAGTAAATTATCCACTGTGTGTGAGTCAGTGACGGGGGTAAGGGGAGAACAAAACGGGATCTTTATAGTGTTAGTGTAAACGTGTGTTTGATCTAAGTGTAAGTGTGACGGTGGGCTGAGGGGCCAATTTCTGTGCTATACATTTCTCAGGAGAGAACATACAAATCATTGGTTGCACTCACTGAATTTTAGAAAATTAGCCGGTGATTTGATTGAACGATCTACTGAAGAAGGGTTCCGACCCGAAACGTCACCTATTCCTTCTCTCCAGAGATGCTGCCTGACCCGCTGAGCCACTCCAGCATTTTGTGTCTATCTTTGGTACAAATCAGCATCTGCAGTTCCTTCCTACTCTAAAGCCTTGGGGGAAAAAGGATAGAGATAGGTCTTTCAGGAACGTTGCAGAAATACTTCTTTTTGCAAACATGATGGAATTTAATGCTCTCTCTCAATATTAGAAGTTGATATTGGATCAGTTGATAAATTGGTGTATCGTTTGGAAAAACGATATGAAGATAAATGGAGAGAAGAGAGGTTTCTGGAGTTGGGTTTAGATTAATCATGATCTAATTAAATTTCAGATCGTACTCAAGCGACTGAACTGTCCATGCATTTTCTTTTGTTACTCCATTTATTTGTGATTTGAGACTGCCTGAGATTGTGGAAAGCACTTTATACTCCCTTCTTGCAATTAAACCCCAAGCAGTCGCTGGTTAAGCTACTCAAGTTTCTGTTACCAATGGGAATGGTGCTTTGACCTTGACGTACAAACCCATTTCAGAATGATCCATGTGCACATGAAGAGTAGGGTGTATTTAGATTTTTATATTAAAAGCATATTTTTTTAGATTTAGTGATACAATCTGGAAACAAGCCCTTCGGCCCACCAAGCCCGCGCCGACCAGCGATCCCCGTACACTAGCACTTTCTACACCATTGGACAATTTATAATTTTAACCAAAGCCAATTAGCCTACAAATCTGTCCGTGGTCACAGGGAGAACATACAAACTCCATACAGACAGCAATCATAGTCAAGATCGAACCTGTGTCTCTGCCATTCTAAGACAGCATCTCTTCTGCGACACCACTGTGCCAGCCAAAATACATATCAGATATTAAACTGATAAGAACAGAAACCACACCCGATCTAAGCTAAAAGGCTGAGAAGCAATGATTTAACCAGTGATTGCTTGGGATTTGTGCTCGTTTAATTTCAAGAAGAGAGTGTAAAGTGCTTCCTCAAAGTCTCATGTCACAAATAAATGGATGTCCAAGAAAAGATATGGACCATTTAACCTGTTAAGTATGATGATCTGCCAGTAAATTAGATCATGATTAATCTCTGCCTATCTCCAGAATCCCCTCTTCTCCCCATTAATCTTCATACCGATTTTCCAACCGATATACTAAATCAACCCAATCTGGGTCTGAATTTCCTGGGATAGATACAAAATGCTAGTGTAACTCAGCGGGTCAGGCATAATCTCTGGAGAAATGGAACAGGCGATGTTTCAGGGCGAGATCCTTCTTCAGACTGAGAGTCAGGGGAGAAAGAAACTAGAGGTATGAAAATGGTATGATAACAAAGAGATACAAACAGTGAAACTAGCAAGACGACTTGGGTGGGGGAGGGGCGGAGGGAGAGGGAATGCAAGGGTTACCTGAAATTAGAGAAATCAATATTCTAACCGCTGGTTTGTAAGCTGCCCAAGCGAAACACGAGGTGCTGTTCCTCCAATTTCAGTACGGTACAGTGGTGTAGCTAGGGGGGCTGCTTCCTGACAGAGCAAGAGACCCAGGTTCAATCCTGACCTTGTGTGTTTTCTGTGTGGTGTTTGCATGTTCGCCCAGTGACTGTGTGGGTTTCACCCTCTGTAAATTGCCCCCAGTGTATAGGGACTGGATGTGAAAGTGGGATAACAAAGAACTGAAAATGTCGTTACGGCAATATCCATTTTTGCTCATTTAAAACATCAGAAGTTGGTGTTGTTGGCCGTAAGGGCCTTGAACCTGCTCTGTCATCCAACAAGATATTGTCCTTTGCTAGCATCCTATTTTTGATTCCATAGCAACTTTTAACATAAACACATATAAAAATCAGTAGCGAGCTCTCTGCCCAGTGGAATCAGCCTCTCAAATTCTACAGCACCTGAATAAATTTTATTCGACTTTATGAGATATCCCTTCTTATTCTTCCAATGCTCATAGACACAGCCCCATCTATAAATATTAATGTGATTATATTCATCCGATTCCAAGATTTGCGGAGGGAATATTTCTTTCTGCATTAACATTTTCAACACAACCTCTTCAATACAATAAAGTAAAAATCCATCAGCAGTGGATCATTTTGTGCTGAAATAGAGCAGTAGGGGCAAGAGCAATAAATCCACATGCTTTAGTCCTTGGTTCAGCATGCAGATTGATAGCATGTAAGCTGTTGAACTTTGGGAACATTCAAGCCTCCAAGGATTTAACCCAGACTCTATACTATTCCACGTCGCGCTATCTATCCTGATTCAACTCAGACCTACTGTAGGTGAATTGAATGCAGACCCTTGAAACCTTACGGAATGACCTTCAGATAACTTGACAGAGGTCTGCATTGTAATATCTGACAACTGGCAGCAGGGAGATTGTTCTTATTCTTTCAACTATTCCCAGTTTAAATGCAAGCCATTTGCCAGGCTGTGTATCAGCTTTTCTCTCACTGTTAACAGGTGAACTCTAGCATGAGCCATTGTTATGGGCAGGATGAAGGGAGGGAAAATAATTTAACGGTGCTTTATTGATTATTGCCTAATTGATATGGCTACAAAGAAGTGCAGATGCGAGTTTTAAAAATAGATACAAAGTGTTGGAGTAACTCAGTGAACCAGGCAGCATCTCTGGAGAACACAGATACCTGTAGGTTTTTTTTTTCGGTTGGGACACTTCTTCAGACTGATTGAAGCCACGTTTTGGTTCTGTCCCTCCTCTCTTCCGCTTTCGTTCCACCCCAACCCCTCCCTTATGGGCCTGTCCTACTTAGGCAATTTTTCAGGCGACTGCCGGCGACTGTTAAGTCGTAGCAGGTCGCTGAAAAACCGGCGACTGGAACAACGACTGGAACAGTGACAGTGAGAGTGGAGCACACACACACACACACACACACAGCTTCCTTCACCAGCCAGTGATGCAGGCGGGGGACAGGGCAAGCGGGGGGAGGGCTGTCTGAGTGAAATTCACACGGTGCAAATCCAATGTGATACAGACACACACTGTGATGAACAGGAAGGTTGGCGCTGTAATTAAGACGGAGAAAGCACAGTGTACGGGAACGATCACTTAAGTCCTTTAAAAGAGGGGAAAGATTTACATTTTCTTTCCCAATGAATCAATGAAATTCACCGGTCAGCACTGGTGACAACCTATGAGAACCTAAGACCTCCTGGCGACCCACGACCACTGCACCTACGGCGCGAGAATTCTCGCTACTCTCCATGGCGTCAAAATTCTGGTCGCCGCAATTTTTCAACTGTTGAAAAATTAGCGGCGACCAGAATGAAGCCGCGACTAGTTCCGAGAATGTGGGAATTGCTCACGGCCATGAAGGCGACTCTCCGGCAACCACCCGCGAACATGTGGCGACCGCATAGTCTCCTGAGGTCGCGTAAAAAGTCGCCTAAGTGGGACAGGCCCATCACAATCCATCTGAAGAAGGATCCTGACCGGAAATGTCAGCTATTGATGTTCTCCAGAGATGCTGCCTGACCTGCTGAGATCCTCCAGCACTTTGTTTCTTTAAAAAAAAAATGTGTATGTTTGGTGCAGCTGAAATGTTCATCTATTGCCCTAAACATGATGGGAGGAGGTTATATAGGCCTGGATAGAGTAGATGTGGAGAGGAGGTTTCCACTAGTGGGAGAGTCTAGGAGCCGATGCCATAGCCTCAGAATAAAAGGACGTGGAGGCCATGTCAATGGATGTTTTTAAGGTGGAGATTGACAGATTCTTGATTAGTAAGGGTGTCGGGGTTATACGGAGAAGGCAGGAGAATGGGGTTGAGTGGGAAAGATAGACCAGTCACGATTAAATGGTGGAGTAGACTATGGGCCAAATGGACTAATTATGCTCCTTGAACTTATGAGCTGTCTGCCATCTGAAAGGTCCCTTCCACCCGTTTAATGCCTAGTGAGTTTATGTTAAGGTAAACGTGTTTCTCATAGAAAAAATTAATAACCGAGTGTTGCTACAGTGGAAAAAGTTATACCATACCTACCACTAAGGGGGGCACAGTTGAACAGCGGTAGAGCTACTGCCTTACAGCACTTGCCACGCCAGAGACCCGGGTTCGATCCTGACTACGGGTGCTGTCTGTACTGAGTTTGTACGTTCTCCCTGTGACCGCATGGGTTTTCTCTGAGATCTTCAGTTTCCTCACACACTCAAAAGATGTACAAGGTTTAAAGACGTACGTAAAACTAAGGAGCTGATTGTGGACTTTAGAAGGGCACGACAACCGAGGACGTACACGCCACTGGGGATAAATGGGACTACTGTGGATAGGGTGAGCAGCTTTAAATATCTGGGAGTCCACATCACGGAGGATCTGACATGGACAACACACGCTGCCGCACTGGAGAGGAAGGCAAGGCAACGCCTTTACCACCTCGGGCAGCTGAGGAAATTCAGAGTCTCTCTGAGGATCCTTCAATCCTTCTACTCTGGGGCTGTAGAAAGTATCCTGTCCAGAAACATCTCTATCTGGTTTGGCAACAGCTCTGCCCAGGACAGGAATGCTCTGCAGAGAGTCGTGCTTTTGGCTGAACGCACCATGGAGACTACACTTAACCCCCCTGCAGGACCTATACACCAGGAGGTGCAGATCCAGAGCCAGCAACGACCCCTACCGCCCCAGCAACGGACTGTTCCAGCTGCTACGGTCAGGCAAGCGCCTCGCTGTCACGCTGCGAAAACAGAGAGGATGAGATGGAGTTTCTTCCCACAGGCCATCAGGACTGTAAACTCTGATCTCACCGGGGCGTAAATACTGTTGTGTCTTTTTTTGTTAATGTACTGGTTCTGTTCTGTGGTTTTGCACAATCCAGCAGGCATTGCCACTTTCATTTAACTGTACATCTTGTACGAGTATGTGACAAATAAACTTTACTTGACTTGGTTTGTAGGTTAATTGGCTTGGTGTAAGTGTAAATTGTCCCTAGTGTGCCTCGGGCGGCATGAAATGGCCCGTCGACAGCGGTGGGGCCTCCACGGCGGTGAAGCCTCATGGGAGTGGCGATGCCTCGCGGCTCAACCCACGGTCGGCGGTCGATGAGAGCGTGGAGGGGACCGCCGTGAAGAATCGCCATGAGCGGGTAGGGAAAGAACAATGGACAATATGGGGGGGGGAAATGGGATAAAGGACAATGGGGACCCAGCATGGGGAACTGTGGAGGGGGGAGGTGGACAAAAGGAGGAGCAGGCGTGCTATGGAACTTTGTCAGAGCTGTAGGGTGGTCGCTATTTGTATACATTGTGCACGCAAGCAAAGAATCTCACTGTGCCTAGTCACATGTGACAATAAAGTATTCCTATTGCCAACTAAACTAAACTGAACAATGCCATCAGTGCTTGTACTCCTCCCTTCGTTCTGCCTGCAGATGCTTGATTCCACCAAATAAACAAAGCTGACAGCATCTATGAGGCTAATAACATTTTCATTCAAAGAGATAAAGTGCGTTCCATTGCACTTCATATAAATGGATGGCAGAGCCCGGAGCTCAGACAAATTACATGCAGTCTTATTGAAAAGACATGGATATCTATTATTGATGAAGAATGTCTAATAAGAACCAATTTAGATTAAATTCATGTGGTTCAAGTGGAAATGCCAGGATCTCTTTAGAATTCAGTCAGCCCACGGTCTTAATGAATGCAAAGAGGGGATTGAAAAGAAGGGGATTGGGGAGGAGAAGGCAGGAGATGCAAAATACTCTGTCTGATACTTAGTACATAGATCACTTTGGTATGACATGTTTGTTTCTCTTTAGTTTAGTTTAGTTTAGTTTAGAGATACAGCATGGAAACAGATGCTTCAGACCACCGGGTCCGCTCCAACCCTGCCCATTAACACTATCCTACACACACTGGGGGCATTTTTTTTACATTTACCAAGCCAATTTACCTACAAAACCTGAACATCTTTGGAGTGTGGGAAGAAACCGACGTTTTTGGAGAAAACCCACGCAGGTCACGGGGAGAACGTACAGACTCCGTACAGACAAGCACCTGTAGTCGTGATCCAACCCAGATTTCTGGTGCTGCAAGCTCTGTAAGGCAGAAACTCTACCGATGCTCCACCATACGGCCCGGTTCAATTCATTTTTTTACGGTTTCATCCGGGGGCACTAGATTCCATCCACATCCTGAAGACATGTAGGTTTGTCGGTTAATTGGCCTTTGTAAATTGCGCCTCATGTAGTAGGGACTAGATGCGAAAGTGGTAGAACTAATATGAATGGGTGATCGGTGGCTGGTGTTGACTTGGTGGGCCGAAGGGCCCGTTTCCATGCTGTATCTTCGACCGTCGACCAGGAGTTAACCCGCGAGCCACAGGGCTGCAGGAGAAGCATTTTTTTTGTACGTATTAATATGATGGAAGAAATGTTATATAATGTAGAGATAAGTGGACAACTGTGAAGTGAGACAATTATACAATATTGTGATAATTGAGTATAATGTTTTGAATGTGTATTCTTGACAACAGAGAATCATAACCAAGACCGATGTGTTTTACTCACACAATATATGGTATTAATCATGGGATAAGTTTCATTTTCAATGAAAGAGTTAAGTTTCATAATTTTTAAGTCATATCCCTGGTTGATCGACATATATCTTGTTATTTTATATTAATGTCAGTGGATCACATTAATAAATAATAACACATCATTTATATTTCCCAATAGTACAAACACCAAGAATATCAAAAGTCCACAGAAAGCCATTTCTTCTTTCCGATTCATCTGAAGCATAAATGGTATTTAGAATACAATATTTTTATTGTAGTTTAAGTTAGAGATACAGTGGGGAAACAGGCCCTTTGGCCCACCGGGTCCGCACTGAACAGCGATCCCGACACATTAACACTGCCCTACAAACACTGGGGACAGTATAACATTTATACCAAGCCAATTAGCCTATAAACCTGTACGTCTTTTGAGTGTGGGAGGAAACCGAAGATCTCGGAGAAAACCCACGTGGTCGTGGGGAGAGCATACAAACTCCGTACAGACAGCACCCGTGGTCGGGATGGATACTGGGTCTCTGGCGCTGTAAGGCAGCAACTCTACCACTATGCCACAGTACAGCCCTGGCAATTCTGTCCAGCCTGCCAAGAGGGACATTATAACATTCAGAAAACAGGCTGATTTAGACCATTTTTAAGCACCATAAATCTGCTCAAAATTCCTTTCAAGATAAGAAGCAGAATTTCAATGAAAATGATGAAAAATACGATCTAAGCAAAATGAACCAGAGGAAATAGCAGCAAGAAAAGGCTATATAGAAACCCAAATCCAATGCGCTAATTATCCTCCATCTTGACTTCAATCCACACTCACCCCGATTCAACCTGCTTCGTCGAGGTCCAGGAATTTACTGGCCTTTGATCCAAACTGTTTTAAACGCAATATATTACAAGTGGTTTAGTTTAGTTTAGAGACACAGAACGGAAACAGGCCCTTCGGCCCACCAAGTCCGCACCGACCAATGATCCCTACACACTTACACTATCTTACGCACACGGACAATTTACATTTATACTGAGCTAATTAACTTACAAACCTGTAAGTCTTTGGAGTGTGGGAGGAAACCAAAGATCCTGGGGAAAGCTATGCAGGTCACGGGGAGAACGTACAAACTCCATGCAGCCAGCACCCACAGTCAGGATCGAACCTGGGTCTCTGGCGCTGTAAGGCAGTAGCTCTACCTCTGGGCCGCCGTGCCACCCTGATGATGATAGTAAAGCCTCCTTATGAACAACATTGTTTGGAGAGGTAAAGACGTTGTTGGGGTCAGCGTTTCCTGGATTTAGGAACCAGCAGGGCCATTTTAAGAGAGGCTCTGCTGCGTCACAGAGCCAGAGACTTGGGTTCGATCCTGACTTTGCGTGCTGTCTGTGTGCAGTTTGCAAGTTCTCCCTGTGACCGCATGAGTTTTCCTCTGGGTGCTCCAGTTTCCTCCCACATCCTAAAGACGTGTGGCTTTAGAAACATAGACATGGAAATTAGGTGCAGGAGTAGGCCATTCGGCCCTTCGAGCCTGCACCGCCATTCAATATGATCATGGCTGATCATCCAACTCAGTATCCCGTACCTGCCTTCTCTCCATACCCCCTGATCCTCTTAGCCACAAGGGCCACATCTAACTCCCTCTTAAATATAGCCAATGAACTGGCCTCAACTACCCTCTGTGGCAAAGAGTTCCAGAGACTCATCACTCTCTGTGTGAAAAAAGTTGGTCCTAATCTGAGGAAAGACATTCTTGGAGTACAGAGAAGGTTTCTCCTTATCCTTAAGCTGTGGCCCCTTGTCCTGGACTTCCCCAACATCGGGAACAATCTTCCTGTATCTAGCCTGTCCAACCACTTAAGAATTTTGTAAGTTTCTATAAGATCCCCTCTCAATCTCCTATATTCTAGAGAGTATAAACCGAGTCTATCCAGTCTTTCTTCATAAGACAGTCCTGACATCCCAGGAATCAGTCTGGTGAACCTTCTCTGCACTCCCTCTATGGCAATAATGTCCTTCCTCAGATTTGGAGACCAGAACTGTACACAATACTCCAGGTGTGGTCTCACCAAGACCCTATACAACTGAAGTAGAACCTCCCTGCTTTGTAAGTTCACTGGCCGCTGTAAATTGCTGCTAGTTTATAGGGAGTGGATGAGAAGGTGATGGGATAACATAGAACAAGTGTGAATGGGTGATCACCAGTGGAGCCGCACGATTGGCAGCCCTGCCAAGAGTCTGTTTTTTCATCTTTTAAAAAATGTTTTAGTGTGTGTTAAAACTTTGTATAAATGTTCTCCGGTTTGTTTTATGTGGGAGAGGGGGAGGGGTCAGCGGAAACTTTTTTTTTCAGTTTCTTACCTTGCTGGAGATGCGATTAATTTTCAGATCGCATTCTCCGGTTGTTCTGCGGCCTACCATCAATGGAGCTAGAGGCCTCCTCGGAATAACCTTGTGCCCACCACGGGGCGTGGACTTACATCGGAGTCAATCCCTTCCCTGGGAACGCTCCAACCGCGGCCTGAGGACTTTACATCGGGAGCTCGCAGTCTCGGGAGAGGCCAATGTCACGGCAGGTTCGCCCAGCCCTGATGCTGGGTTCCATCGTCCGGCGCAGGGAAGCTGACATCCCCCCGATGTAGGAGCAGATAGCCTCGATGCGGAGGGCCCGCCTCCGGCTACGGGAATCAAAATCATCCCGTCAATGGAGGCCTCGAGGTCCCCCGACCGGGGGAGAGCAAAGGGGAGAGATCAATTTTTTTTTTTCGCCTTCCATCACAGTGAAGAATGTGAAGGAGTCTCTGTGATGGATGTTTATGTTAAAATGTGTTTTGTGTGTTCCGTTCCTTTTTATTTGTATGACTGACTTGGCAAATGAAATTCCTCCAAAGTTGTAAAACATAATTGGCTAATAAACATAGAAACATAGAAACATAGAAATTAGGTGCAGGAGTAGGCCATTCAGCCCTTCGAGCCTGCACCGCCATTCAATATGATCATGGCTGATCATCCAACTCAGTATCCCGTACCTGCCTTCTCTCCATACCCTCTGATCCCCTTAGCCACAAGGGCCACATCCAACTCACTCTTAAATATAGCCAATGAACTGGCCTCAACTACCCTCTGTGGCAGAGAGTTCCAGAGACTCACCACTCTCTGTGTGAAAAAAGTCTTTCTCATCTCGGTCTTAAAGGATTTCCCCCTTATCCTTAAGCTGTGACCCTTGTCCTGGACTTCCCCAACATCGGGAACAATCTTCCTGCATCTAGCCTGTCCAACCCCTTAAGAATTTTGTAAGTTTCTATAAGATCCCCTCTCAATCTCCTAAATTCCAGAGTATTATTGTGATTGTGATGGTAAGTATTATTGTGATTGTGATGTAAGCTTGGACTTGGTAGGCCTAAGGTCCTGTTCCCATGCTGTATCTCGAACAACTAAAATAAAGCTAAAACTAAAACTAAAATAAAGCTAAAACTAATAGTGATGGAATAATGATAAACATCCAAATCAGGGTGGTAGTGTGTTAACGAAGAAACTGCAGATGCTGGAGAATCGAGGGTTACACAAAAAGCTGGAGAAATCAGCGGGTGCAGCAGCATCTAAGGAGCGAAGGAGATAGGCGACGTTTCGGGTCGAGAAGAAGGGTCTCGACCCGAAACGTCGCCTATCTCCTTCGCTCCTTAGATGCTGCTGCACCCGCTGAGTTTCTCCAGCTTTTTGTGTAACCCAGGGTGGTAGTGTGACCTTTATGGAAACATGTAGCCTGTCTACTTGGAATATGGCTTTGGAATAGTCTAACTGGGTGAGATCAGTGTATTTTAGAATTTGTAAACTAAAAAGATGGACACAGTATCAAAGCCTTCAGGAGTCTTTTTTTTAAAGTTTAGTTTAGAGATTCAGCACGGAATCAGGCCATTTGGCCCATCGAGTCCGCACCGACCAGCGATCCTCGCACATTAACACACACGAAGAACAATTTATATTTATACCAAGCCCATTAACCTACAAACCTGTATGTTCTTGGAGTGTGGGAGGAAACCGAAGATGTCGGAGAAATCCCACGCAGGTCATGGGGAGAAAGTACAAACTCCGTAGTCAGCATCGAACTCGGGTCTCTGACGCTGTAAAGCAGCAACACTCTACCGCTGTGCCACAACTGTTTAATTCTTTCCTGCTGCGACTTTACAGGAACATCAAATGCAACAACACAACAATGTAGCAATAGAAATAAGGCTTGCAATTAAAGATTCTGTCTCACTTTAGTGCAAAACTGAAATTTTCCATCCATAATACTCATCATGACATCAGGTTGCGTTCAGGTACCCCCAATACCCAAGGAGAAGCAGGAGTCCTGTTTAGAAGAAGGGTTCCAACCCAAAATGTCACCTATTCTTTTTCTCCAGAGATGCTGCCTGACCTGTTGAGTTACTCCAGCAATTTGTGTCTATCTCTTGATTGGTCAGATAGATTGGAGCTCGCATGATTGGTTCAACTGAAATCCCACCTATTAATTAAGTCTGAAAGTGCCTCTGATTTTGATAAGTTGTTTGAAAATGTCCATCTGCGCTTGAGGTTATTGATGAGGGAATAGGATCGTTGTGGAAATTAGCTGAATTTCAGCGACTGACAGACTGCAGGAAGGAACTGCGGATGCTGATTTGTACCGAAGCATCTGATTGTACACAAAAAGTTGGAGTAACTCAGCGGGCCAGGCAGCATCTTTGGAGAAAAGGAATACGTGACAATTTGGGTCGGAACCTTTCTTCAGACAAAATGATAGGGAAGGCCAGAATGATCAGTGTAGATGGGGGCTCTTGGTCAGCATGGGCAAGTTGGACCAAAGGGCCTGTTTCTATGCTGTGAGACTATGACTCCTCACTGCCCACCTCCTGGAGGATCACCATTGACCACAAGTTTATGCCTTTGTCAATTTCCTAGTTTCCTGACAAATCTAGACAATATAGTTCAGGCAGGTAGTTTTTAGTGAGTTACACAAAAAGCTGGAGAAACTCAGCGGGTGCAGCAGCATCTAAAGAGCGAAGGAGATAGGCGACGTTTCGGGTCGAGACCCTTCTTCAGACTGGTCAGGGATCAGGGAAACGAGAGATATAGACGGTGATGTGGAGAGATAAAGAACAATGAATGAAAGATATGCAAAAAAGTATCGATGATAAAGGGAACAAACCATTGTAAGCTATTTGTGGTGTGAAAATGAGAAGCTAGTGCAACTAGGGTGGGGGAGGGAGATAGAGATAGAGGGAATGCCAGGGCCCGAGGGCTGAGGGAGAGGTGGGAAGGGGAGGAGACAGCAAGGGTTAACAGAATTGAGAAAATTCAATGTTCAAGCCCAAAGGATGCAGACTCCCCAAGCGGAATATGAGGTGCTGTTCCTCCAACTTGCGGTGTTGCTCACTCTGGCCGTGGAGGAGGCCCAGGACCGAGAGGTCGGATACGGAATGGGAGGGGGAGTTGAAGTGCTGAGCCACCGGGAGGTCGGGTTTTTAGTTTTAGTTTTAGAGATACAGCGTGGAAACAGGCCCTTTGGCCCACCGTGTCCGCACCGACCAGCAATCCCCGCACATTAACACTATCCTACACATCCTAGGGAACAATTTTAAACATCCGCAACATAAACCAGCTCAAAATGGGTAATTTCAACCTTGGTATGTACATCAAGTCAAGTCAAGTGAGTTTATTGTCATGTGTCCACAAAAAGCTGGAGAAACTCAGCGGGTGCAGCAGCATCTAAGGAGCGAAGGAGATAGGCGACGTTTCGGGTCGAGGAAGGGTCTCGACCCGAAACGTCGCCTATCTCCTTCGCTCCTTAGATGCTGCTGCACCCGCTGAGTTTCTCCAGCTTTTTGTGTACCCTCGATTCTCCAGCATCTGCAGTTCCTTCTTTAAAAATTATTGTCATGTGTCCCTGATAGGACAATGAAATTCTTGCTTTGCTTCAGCACAACAGAACAGAGTAGGCATTGACTACAAAACAGATCAGTGTGTTCATATACCATTATGTAAATATATACACGCATGAATAAATAAACTGATAAAGTGCAAGACACATCCCAGCGTATGAACATTTTAAAACTGCTGTCTGCACATTTGTCAGTGCCCATGACCTCCTCCTTGTTAATCTGTCTGCTGTGGCTTCAAACCTGCCTCCACCTCTTTGCAAGGATGCTGTGGAGTAGATTGATGAGCATTGTAGCGTGCCGTGTCATTTAAGACAACTGGCCTTGCAAAGATTTCAAACTGTGTCACTTCTCCTTCAGCAGAGATGAGAGGAGAGCAGTTCAGTCAACTGTTTGCATATATTTTCTTCATTTTCGTGTGATTCCTTTTACAAAATGTCCTACCAGCGTTTTTTTTTTTCCCCGTTTGAAGAATGCAAGAGATTGCATTATCTTCTACAGATACAGCAACAATTTCCTTGGTTCCTGAGCCTTGCTGGATTATCAATTTTGCCAGGCCAAGAGGGCGGCAAGGTGGCGCAGCGGTAGAGCGTTACAGCACATGAGACCCGGGTTTGATTCCGACTACGGGTGCTCTCTCTACGAAGTTTGTATGTTCTCCCCGTGACCTGTGTTGGTTTCCTCCATGATCTTCAGTTTCCTCCCACACTCCAAAAATGTACACTTTCGTAGGTTAATTGACTTGGTAAATGTAAATTGTTTCTAGTATGTGCAGGATAGTGTTAATGTGCGGGGATCACTGGTCGGTGCTGACCCGGTGGGCCGAAGGGCCTGTTTTCACATCGTATCTCTCAACAATACCAATTCAAAAAAGATCAAGTATAAATAATTCAACAATACACCTCTGACCCACTGATTATACCCCTCTCGTATCTTTAAAGCACCAGGGATTGCTTGAAACTTAAATAAAGAATTAACAATTAACAAAGAGTGTCCACGGTGGCGCAGTGGTAGAGTTGATGCCTTACAGCACTTGCAGCGCCGGAGACCTGGGTTGATCCTGACTACAGGAGCTGTCTGTACAGAGTTTGTATGTTGTCCCCATGACCGCGTGGGTTTTCTCTGAGATCTTCGGTTTCCTCCCACACTCCAAAGACGTGCAGGTATGAAGGTTAATTGGCTTGGTGTATGTGTAAATTGTCCCTAGTGCGTGTAGGATAGTGTTAATGCGCGAAGATCGCTTGTCGGTGCGGACTCAATGGGCCGAAGGGCCTGTTTCCGCTCTGTATCTCTAAACTAAACTAAAATATGCAATTAACGCTTGCAGCACGTGGGCACATGCCACGAAAGACCAGCGCCACACGCAATCCTCTTGTAATATTGTCTGGATTAAAGGTGCTGGGTCATTAGTTGTCAGAAAATTGGTGGTGTACCTCTACTGTTCTTTGCTCAGTCTGAGGAGCATTTAGTTTAAAGATACAGCATGGAAACAGACCCTTTGCCCCTCCAAGTCCACGCCAACCAGCGATCCCCGTACACTACACTACCCTACACACACACACTAGGGACAATTCTCAAATTTACCAAAGCCAATTAACCTAGAAACCTGTACATCTTTGGAGCGTCGGGGAAATCCAGAGCACCCGAAGAAAACCCACGCAGGTCACGGGGAGAATGTACAAGCGCCGTACAGACAGCACCCATGGTCAGGATCGTACCAGGGTCTCTGGCGCTGTTGGGCGGCAACCCTACTCCGGTGCTGCCGTTCCGCCTGTGACTGCTACAGCTCAGGAGGGCTTGAACAACCTGGTGGCTCTGTGGAATATCATGTCAACATTTAGCTGCACAAACAAATTTGCTTCAGTCTTATGATTCCTCATGAATTGCATGACAGCCTCCAGCCTGCATAGTGAATATGCGTCAGAGCCCTTTTCCCATCCACACTGGTATAAAACACACCTGCGTGCATCATTTCTCACACAGATACAAAAACATTAATTCAGACCTGTCTGCCACAGGGTGTTCAGACTGACGGCACCCCTCCGTCTTCTGCTTCCATGCTAAAATCCTAATCACATCAGTGATAATAATCAAACACAGACAGCAGTGTTGCATACTGAAATGAAGGTTGTCAAATATCTGTTAACCACTTCATAAGTTCATTCGTTCAAGAGTCAAGAGTGTTTTATTGTCATACGTCCCAGATAGAACAATGAAATTTTTACTTCTAGCAGCCAAAGTAAACATAGTACTCTGTAAACAATATAATAAACGAGAAGCAAGTCTGTGTGCAAAGATACACACACATATATAATACACATATATATATGTGTGTGGCATATATGATGGCAGCCTCGCGTACAGTCTGTCTGTCCTTTTCGTCCTTTTTGTTGTTATTTTTAGTGTGTTTAAAAAGTTTGTATTAATGTTCTCTAGTTTGTTTTATGTGGAGGGTCGGGGAAAACTTTTTTTCTCTCTCTTACCTTGCCGGAGATGCGATTGTTTTCCGGATTGTATCTCCGATCACTCTGCGACCTGACATCGTTGAGCCGGAGGCCTCGCTCGGGACTGACTTTAAGCCCCACCGCGGGGAGTGGACTTTCCATCGGAGACGATTCCTTGCCTGGGATCGACGCTCCAACCACGGCCTGCGGACTTTAACATCAAGCAGTTCGCACAACGGGTAAGAGACCGACGTCGGGAAGCTCCAAAACCGCACAACGTTCGATTAGCCCCGACCCGGGGTAGATTGCCCTGTGTGGGGGAACTGAGATTCCCCTCCAATGCAGGAACTTGATCGCCCTGAAGAGGAGGCCCACCGTCAGCTCCGGGAGTAAGATCGTCCTGTCAACGGAAGGTTAACGGCCCCCAACCACTGGAGGACAAAGAGGGAGAGATTGAACTTTTTTCCCCTTCCATCACAGTGAGGAATGTGGAGGAGTCACTGTGGTGGATGTTTATGTTAAAATGTATTTTGTGTGTTCTGTTGCTTTTTACTAGTATGACTGTGTGGCAAATCAAATTCCTCGTATGTTGCAAAACATACTTGGCTAATAAAGTATGATCATGATTATTATGATTATTATGATGATTGTACCAACCCTATCTTTCAACAGTCGCCCTATCATAATGTACATGCAACATATAATTTACAAAGTGATGGCAACTGTGTCTACCTGCTGAGTTATTCATGCACTTTGAGTCTTTCCTTGGGAAACCAATTTCTGCAGCTCCTTGTTTCCACATATACTGTGTGTGGACGTCTGATGCATGCCTAACAAGACAACTGCAAAACACCAACTCACCATTGGAGTAGGGAAACAGAAAAAAACCCTAACATTCTGACATTATAAGCGACTTTAACCAGTATAGGAAGGAACTGCAGATGCTAGTTTACACCGAAGATGGACACAAAATGCTGGAGTAACTCAGCGGGACAGGCAGCAGCATTGGAGAGAAGGAACGGGTGATGTTTTGGGTTGAGGCCCATCTTCAGACTGAGAGTTGGGGGAGAAGGGTCTGAGCCCTCTGAGTTCAGTTCAATTTAGTTTATTGTCACGTGTACTGAGGTACAGTGAAAAGCTTTTGTTGCGTGCTAACCAGAGAGCAGAAAGACAATTCTTGATTACAATCGAGTCATTTGCATGACATTGGAATCACGTTTTGTGCAAGGTAAAACCAGCAGAATCTGATCAAGGGTAGTCCTAGGGTCATCAGAGAGGTAGATAGTAGTTCAGCACTGCTCTCTGGTTGTGGTAGGATGATTCAGTTGTCTGATAACTGCTGGGAAGAAACTGTCCCTGAATTTGGAGGTGCGCATTTTCACACTTCTGTACCTTTTTGCCTGATGGGAGAGGGGAGAAGAGGGAGTGGCCAGGGTGCGACTGATCCTTGATTATGCTGCTGGCCTTGCTGAGGTATAAATGGAGCCAAAAGAAGGGAGGTTGGTTTGTGTAATGGTCTGGCCTGCATCTACAATTCGCTGCAAATTCTTGTGGTCTTGGATGGAGCTGTTCTCAAACCAAGATGTGATGTATCACGATAAAATGCTTTCTATGGTGCATCTCCCCCCTGACTGTGTCTCAAGAAAGATGTCGGCACAAAACGTCACCCATGCCTTCTCTCTAGTGATGCTGCCTGTCACGCTGAGTTACTCCAGCATTTTGAGTCGTACTTTAACCAGTGTTACTTTAACCACTCATTATTAGTATTCTCTTAGAATAGTACTCATTGAAAACACATTTCACAATGTTTCGCAATACAGTCCGCAACGGATCATTGGATCACACTTTTACCTTGAAATCAGAACATTGATGGATTAAGTCTCACT
Organism: Okamejei kenojei; assembly: GCA_035221665.1. NCBI lineage: Eukaryota > Metazoa > Chordata > Chondrichthyes > Rajiformes > Rajidae > Okamejei > Okamejei kenojei. The sequence goes on from CM069137.1 coordinate 13,718,090, forward strand.
CCAAGGAAAACACAAAATGCTAGAGTAACTCAGCGAGTCAGGCAGCAACTCTTGAGAATATGGATGGGCGACATTTTGTGTGGGAACCTTTCTTCAGACCTAAAACGTCGCCTGTTCATGTTCTCCAGGGATGCTGCCTAACCTCAAAAGTCAGATACAATAGTGGGATTTTGGAAAGGCATATACTGTAGATATGCAGGAAAGGTCATGTGATTGGAGCAGAATTAGGCTATTCGGCCCATCAAGTCTACTCTGCCATTCAATCATGGCCGATCTATCTCTCCCTCCAAACTCCATTCTCCTGCCTTCTCCCCATAACCCCTGACACACGTACTAATCAAGAATTTAATGCTGAGTTACTACAGCCTTTTGTGCCTTTCTTTGGTATAAACCAGCATCTGCAGTTTGTTGTTATTACATTAACTGGAAAGGGTGCAGGGAAGACACAATTATGTTGCAAGGACTCGAGGAGCTGAGCTATAGGGAGAATTTGAATAGACTTGGACTTTGTTCCTTGAAAAAACACAGGAGGATGAGGGGTGATCTTGTAGAGGTGTACAAAATCATTAGAAGAATAGATCGGGCAAACGCATAGTCCTTTGGCCAGAGTAGGAGAATCGAGAACCAGAGTACTTAAGTTTGAGTTGAGGGGGATTTAATAGGAACCTGAGGGGTAATTTTGTTTTTTTACACAAAAGGTGTGAGTGTATGGAACAAGCTGTTGGAGGAGAGAGTCAAAGCTGGTATTTTTGAAACATTTAGGAAACATTTAGGCAGGTACGTGGATAGGAAAGTTTCATAGAATCATAGAAATTAGGTGCAGGAGCAGGCCATTTTGACCCTTCGAGCCTGCACCGCCATTCAATATGATCATGGCTGATCATCCAACTCAGTATCCTGTACCTGCCTTCTCCATACCCCCTGATCCCTTCAGCCACAAGGGCCACATCCAACTCCCTCTTAAATATGGCCAACAAACTGGCCTCAACTACCTTCTGTGGCAGAGAATTCCACAGATTCACCACTCTCTGTGTGAAAAACGATTTTCTCATCTCGGTCATAAAAGACTTCCCCCTTATCCTTAAACTGTGACCCCTTGTCCTGGACTTCCCTAACATCGGGAACAATCTTCCTGCATCTAGCCTGTCCAACCCCTTAAGAATTTTGTAAGTCTCTATGAGAGATTCAATCTTCTAAATTCCAGTGAGTACAAGCCGAGTCTATCCAGTCTTTCTTCATATGGAAGTCGTGCCATCCCAGGAATCAGTCTGGTGAACCTTCTCTGTACTCCCTCTATTACAAGAATGTCCTTCCTCAGATTAGGATTAGGATTTCAGAGGGATATGGGCCAAACATAGGCAGGTGGGACCTGTGTAGAAGGGGCACGTTAGTAAGCACGGGCAAATTGTGAAAAAGGCCTGTTTTCTTGCTGTATGAATCACTCAAGCCTTGCGAGCAAAGTTTCTATTTGAAACAGATGCTAAAACAGGGCAGTTTGCTCTCTTGATTGGTATTAAAGAATCCATTGCACTTCCATATGTCCTTAGCAAAAATATCTATCCCTCATGACTACCTTGTCCATTTGTAATATTGATTATCATGTTGCTGCCAGAGTTTCTCGCATTAAGGTAGCGTATAAACGTCATGAGAGCTTCATTCATTGTGAAGCTCTTGGATTAAATCCATTGATTATGATAGCTGCTAAATAAATAACCCGCCGAGTTTCTCCAGTATTTTTGTCTATCTTCAATTTTTCCAGCATCTGCAGTTCTTTCTTAAACATGCTAAATAAATAAGCTTATTGTCAAAATGTTTTTTGAACAATTTATCAGCTATGATGAGGTAACATTGACACATAGTGCTTAATTCTCATGGATTTACTTCATTGGCTCAGATGTTATCGCATGAATAACATGCTTTTCGTTTTTTGATATGTTTAGAGATAGCATGAAAACAGGCCCTTTGGCCCATTGAGTCCATGCCGACCATTGATCTCCCGTTCACACGAGTTCTATGTTATCCCACTTTCGCATCCTACACGCTAGGGGCAATTTACAGAAGCCAATTAATCTACAAACCTGCATGTCTTTGGAGCGTGTGGGGAAACCGGAGCAGCCAGAGAAAACCCATGCAGTCGCATAGAGAATGTACAAGCTCCGTACAAGCAGGACATGTAGTCAGGATCGAACCTGGGTCTCTGGCGCTTTGCGGCAGCAGCTCTACCGCCTCACCATGTGATGTCACCACTTGTCTACTATTTATGCAATATCTGACGAAGAAGGGTCCCGACCCAAAACAAGTCCATGCTCAGACTGATATGCAGGATGGTAAGGCGTCCAGGTGTTCTCCATGTTTCTCTTGAATTGATAACATGTATAGTGGTTTTGCAAACTGACAAATGCATCATTTATATTGGATCGCTGCAAAAGCATTGTAAACAGTATACATAATGTTGCAAGACGGTCATCCGGTTAATTGATGATTGGTCGAACTGTTGAGTCTTGGAGAAATTGTTTGAATCTCAGGGCACATGTTTCAATGTTTGTTCTTGTTAGCTTCCTTCGAGAGCTTTCTTTCTTATACAATGTATGAGCTGTTGTATTATTGGGAAAAGCCTGTTATGCATGGGGTTAATCGATATCTATAATTGGGTTATTAAGAGACCACCCCGTGTGGTTCGGCCCCTCGAGGTCCCGGGACATATAAAAGTTCGCTATCACTAGGCTCAGCGCCGATCTTCTGGGAGGGCGCTTTGGACTGCATGAACATCTGGAGTGTCTCCGTCTGAGCGAGGCCCAGAGGGCTTGAACAGGCAGACACGAGGATCGAACCCGCGGTGAGATAGGTACAGTAGTTGATCTGTAATGCGCTTTTGGTAAAATAAAGATTAGTTGTTTCAAGTGCTTGGTTCAGTTTTTTACTGAAACTAGCCTGGGGGGAAGCTTAGAAATGAGCAATTATCAGAAGGCAGAACAAGCCTCACCCTAATTTTTTTGAATGTAAATATTTAAACATTCAAACAATCAGAAATAATAGAAAATTGAAAATTAGTTGATAGATCGACTAGAAAATAAACATCAAATACTCAAGTTATTGAATAAAACTTAAGGCAAACTGGATATAATGAGAAACTATCTTTCGCTGTACAATTCCCATTGATGTTCTTCACCAGGTCTAACCTGATCCAAAATCTGAAAGCAATTTTCCTCACTTTACAGACTGGGGAATCTTTCCATGATGGAAGGCCCAGTGGTGGGATGCTTCCAGGAAATAAACAGCGGGGCTAAGCTGGTGAAGTGGGACTTGTATGTTCAATGGAGTGTGGCCACTACCTCTGCCCCATGTATGATCACTACTTGTCTACCACAGGTCCACCACCAATTATCCAGCATCTGTATCTCTCCCTATATTTACACACTAAAGACCAGACAGTATTTCTTGTAAATCTTTTCTGCGTTCTTTCCAAACCCACCACATCCTTCCTGTTATGGGGCAACCAGAACAGCTAAGCTGGTAATATTGGACATGCATGTTCAATAATTAAGTTGGCATATACACTGAGAAATATCCTTGCTCAACATAAGAAATAGAACTTGGAACATAGAACAAGCCTACTAATGCTGCACTGATCATGATACCAATCTAAATTAATCTCGTCTTCCTGCACAGTATTCATATCCCACTATTTACTTGTCTGTTCATGCAACTGAATAAATATCTGAAAAACATTTCTGCCATGTAAGAACAAATTGCAGATGCTGGTTTAAAATAAAGATAGAAACAAAATGCTGGAGTAACTCAGCGGGATAGGCAGCATCTCTGGTGAGAAGGAATGGGTGACGTTTTGGGTCTAGTCTGAAGAAGGGTCTCAACCCGAAACGTCTCCCATTCCTTCTCTCGAGAGATGCTGCCTGTCCTGCTGAGTTACTCAAACATTTCAGCCATGTCTGCTTCTGCCACTTTGCCTTGCAGCATGATTGAGGCAACTATCATTGTCAACAAATTCTTCCTCACAAATCTCCGTTAAACTTTCACCCTCTCCTCTCAAATCTCTGCCCTTTAGTATTTGATATTTCCACCTGGGTAAAAGACTGGCAATCTACGCCTCTCATAATTTTATATATTTCTTCTATCAGGTATCCAACACTCCAGTGGAAACGACTCTCCTTATAAATAGTACACTCCATTGCATTCAATATCCTGGTGAACCTCTTCTGCAAAGCTTCCATATTCTTCCCATAGCCTGGTGACTGTGAATGCACATCAATTCCAAATGTGCCCCAACCAAGTTTTGTACAGTTGCAACACGCCTTCATAACTTCATGTTCTACAAGCAGAATTAAGCCATTCAGCCAATCAAGACTACTCCTCCTTTCAATCACGACTGAGCTATCTTTCCCTCTCAACCTCATTCTCCTGCCTTCTCCCCACAACCCCGGACACCCATACTAATCAAGAATCTGTCAATGTCCGCCTTAAAAACAACCACGGACTTGGCCCCCACAGCCGTCTGTGGCAATGGATTCCACATATTCACAACCCTCTGACTAAAGAAATTCCCCTCACCTCCTTTCCAAAGGTATGTCCTTTTATTCCGAGGCCAAAACAGAGTACCCGGAGAACCCTCAGGGAGAATGTACAAACTCCGTACGGACAGCACCTTTAGTCAGGATCAAACCTGGGTCTCTGGCACTGTGAGGCAACAGCTCCACCGCTGCACAATTGTCCCGCACTTCTTTAAGAAATCGTGAGAGATAGAACTACAGTTGTTTACGTGTACATGTGTCTTGCTAACTAGCTTCAAGCATTTTCTGGCAAATAGCACAGCAGAATAACAATTAGAATGAATATAAAAGTGCACAGGCACTGCTTCCAAATTCTAACTATATATTGTAACTCTCAGGGACTTCATTGTCAATTACAATCCCATATAATTCATAGCAATCTGCCATCCTGATAAGATCACAAACAAGCACCGGAGGCAAAATGAATAACCAGTTTTTTGAAAAAAATGTGTAAGAAGGAACCACAACAGGTGCTGGTTTAAACCGAAGATAAACACAAAAAGCTGGAGTAACTCAGCGAGACAGGCAGCATTTCTGGAGAGAATGAATAGGTGATGTTTTGGGTCGAGACAGGTCTGAAGAAGGGTCTTGACCAGAAACGTCACCCATTCGTTCTCTCTAGAGATGTTGCCTGTCCCACAGAGTTACTCCAGCTTTTTGTGTCTATCTTCTTGAAAGTAATGGGTTTTTTTAAAATAACTGCAGATGCTAGAAATCTGAAATTGTGTCATAATGTTTTTTTTTTTAGTTACAGCATGGAAACAGAGCCTTCAGCCCACCGAACCCCCAATGACCATTGATCACCCGTTCACACTGGTTCCATGTCACCCCACCTTCATGTCCACTCCTGACATACTACGGGGGTATTTACGGAGGGCTACAAGCTCGCACGTATTTGTGATGTGGGAGGAAGCTGGTGCACCCGGAGGAATCCCACAGGGTCAAAGTGAGAACATGCAAACTCCACACAGACAGCACCCGAGGTCAGGATCGATCTTGGGTCTCTGCCACTGGGAGGCAGCTGCTCTACCAGCTGCACCACTGTGCTAACCTGGAGTCATAAAGTCAGACAGCACGGAATCAGCCCCTTTCCCCCAATTCATGCATGGTGACCAAGTTGACCCATCTAAGCTGCATTTGCTGAATTTAGGCCATATATACACCTCTAAACCTTTCCTATCCATGTACCTGTCCAAGTATATTTTAAACACTGTTATAGTACTTCCCTCAACAACTGTTCCATGTACCCAATGCCCTCAGATTGAAAATCCTGCCCATCATGTTCCTATAAAATCCTGCCCCTCTCACCTTAAACCTATGTCTGCTATTCCTTGATTCCCCCATCCTGTCTATTCCCCACACAATTTCCTACATCTCTAAAGGTCACCCTTCAGCCTCCCACACTCCAAGAAATACAGTCCTAGACTGTGCAACCTTTCCATATAGCTCAGGCCCTCGAGTACTGGAAAAATCCTAGTAAGTCTTCTCTGAGCTCTTCCCAACTTAATACATTTCCTCCAGCAGGATAACCAAACTGAACACAATTGTCCACATGTGACCCCACCAACATATTGCAGAACTGTAACACCACATCCCAACTTCTGTACTCAATACCCTGACCATTGCAGCAAAAACATTCCCAATCTGACATTTCTGTCCTGGGCCTCCTCCATTGTCAGAGTGAGGCCCAGCGCAAATTGGAGGACCAGCACCTCATATTTCGCTTGGGTAGTTTACACCCCAGCAGTAAGAACATTGACTTCTCTAACTTTGGATACCCCTTGCTTTCGCCATCCATCCCCTTCTCCTTCCCAGTTCTCCCACTAGTCTTACTGTCTCCACCTACATTCTATATTTGTCCCGCCCCCTCCACTGACATCAGTCTGAAGAAGGGTCTCGACCTGAAATGTCACCCATTCCATCTGTCCAGAGATGCTGCCTCACCCGCTGAGTTACTCCAGCATTTTGTGTCTACCTTTGATTTAAGTCACCCTCTGCAGTTCTTTCTTACACCTTCTTTACTATCCCACCTCCCCGTGGTGGCACCTTTGAGGAACTATGTACCTCTACTGCTAGATCCCTCTGCTCTACAAACCCCATACAGACTGCACCCATAGTCAGGGTCAAACCCAGGTCTCTGGTGCTGTAATTTAGTTTAGCTTAGTTAGTTTAGAGATACAGTGTGGAGACAGGTCCTTCGACCCACCGCGTCCGCACCGACCAGCGATCCCCGAACATTAACACTACCCTACACACACACAGGACAATTTTCCACTAAAACCAAGCCAATTAACGTTCAAATCTGTGCGTCTTTGGAGTGTGCCAAGGTTCTCTGAGAAAACCCACGCAGGTCATGGGGAGAAAGTATAAATTCTGTACAGACAAGCACCCATGGTCACGATCGAACCCCTGTCTCTGGCGCTGCATACCTTGTAGCTCTACCACTGTGCCACCCAGAGTCCACTGCAAACTTACTAATCATTCCTTGTACATTCTCATCCAAACCATCAATATTGATTGGGCTTATATTCACTAGAATTTAGAAGGATGAGAGGTGATCTTATAGAAACATATTAAATTCTTACAGGATTGGACAGGCTCGATGCAGGAAAAATGTTCCCCATTTTGGGAGTGTCCAGAACTAGGGGTCACAGTTTAAGAATAAGGGGTAGGCCATTTAGGACTGAGATGAGGAAATACTTTTTCACTCAGAGTTGTGAATCTGTGGAATTCTCTGCCACAGAAGGCAGTGGAGGCCAATTCACTGGATGTTTTCAAGAGTTAGATATAGCTCTTAGGACAAACGGAATCAAGGGATGTGGGGAGAAAGCAAGATGGAGGTACTGATTTTGGATGATCAGCCATGACCATATTGAACGGGGTCGAAGGGCCGAATATCCTACTCCTGCACCTATTTTCTATGTTTCTACAAACCACAAACAGCACTGGACCCGCATCTGATCACTAAGGCACAGGACTAGCCACAAGCCTGCTGTCCAAAACTACAGGGCTGAAAGTGCTTAGCAGGAGAGGCAGCATCAGTGAAAGGAGGAACAGAGTTAAGGTTTCAAGTTGAAGTCTTTTCACTAGGACTTGGCAATTTGAAGTGAGAATATTTATTTAAAATGCTTGGAGGCTATGAGAGAAATGGCAAGAGAATTCTCTTGAAACCTCTGCTGATAGGTTCAATGCCTGATCTGAAACTAGCCTCAAGAATAATAGATTTTTAGATTATTTTCTTTAGATATTTAAAGGAATCAAAGGGCTCGCAAAGAAAAGCAGAACCAAGATAAAAGACAGGCCATGCTGGTGTATTTTGTATCAATGTCTTTACATTGTCTTTTGCTGAAGTCGATAGAAAGGGGATTCTACTCTTCCAGGAGGAGCTGATAAGGAGATTAAAATCAATTGCAGTCCCTTGAGCCAAATGAACTGTATGGCAGCAGCTTGCACTTGGCTTCTGAAATTTGATTCCATTTAAGATGATAAAACCAAGACCCAGAAGAAGGCTTGTTATAAACTGCAAGGAAATCTTACATAGCTAAAATAAAAATAGTAATTTTCAATTGTTATGAATTATTTTCAACCTGAAGTAAGATTGACACAAAAAGCTGGTGTAACTCAGCGGGTCAGGCATTATGTCTGAAGAAGGGTCTCGGCCCGAAACGTCGCCTATCTCCTTCGCTCCTTAGATGCTGCTGCACCCGCTGAGTTTCTCCAGCTTTTTGTGTACCCATTATGTTAACGAAGAAACTGCAGATGCTGGAGAATCGAGGGTTACACAAAATGCTGGAGAAACTCAGCGGGTGCAGCAGCATCTAAGGAGCGAAGGAGATAGGCGACGTTTCGGGTCGAGACCCTTCTTCAGACTGGTCAGGGATCAGGGAAACGAGAGATATAGACGGTGATGTGAGAGATAAAGAACAATGAATGAAAGATATGCAAAAAAGTATCGATGATAAAGGGAACGAGCCATTGTAAGCTGTTTGTGGTGTGAAAATGAGAAGCTAGTGCGACTAGGGTGGGGGAGGGAGATAGAGATAGAGGGAATGCCAGGGCCCGAGGGCTGAGGGAGAGGTGGGAGGGGGAGGAGACAGCAGGGGTTAACAGAATTGAGAAAATTCGATGTTCAAGCCCAAAGGATGCAAACTCCCCAAGCGGAATATGAGGTGCTGTTCCTCCAACTTGCGGTGTTGCTCACTCTGGCCATGGAGGAGGCCCAGGACCGAGAGGTCGGATACGGAATGGGAGGGGGAGTTGAAGTGCTGAGCGACCGGGAGGTCGGGTTGGTTTTTGCGGACCGAGCAGAGGTGTTCGGCGAAACGATCGCCAAGCCTCCGCTTGGTCTCACCGATATAGATCATATAGGGTCAGGCATTATCTTTGGAGCACGTTTCTGGCCAAAAACTATATTTAGGTTCCAGAAACAAGAACTCTTGTTACTCTTTCCGCAGATGCGGTCAGCTTTTCCATTGTTTCATGCTTTTATATAATACAAACTCAATTCTTATTTAATAAATGTAGATACAATAAATTGATCATGGCATATTTTAAGAATATTTTTGTGAAGAATATTAATTTTAAAACATTCTTTGTACATGTTATAAGGTCATCAGGAATAGGAGTAGAATTAGGCCATTTGGCCCATCAAGTCTACTCTGCCATTCGATCATGGCTGATCTATATCTCCCTCCTAACCCCATACTTCTGCCTTCTCCCCATAACATGGAAACATAGAAATTAGGTGCAGGAGCAGGCCATTCGGCCTTTCGAGCCTGCATCGCCTTTCAATATGATCATGGCTGATCATCCAACTCAATATCCTGTACCGGCTTTCTCTCCATACCCCCGATCCCTTCAGCCACAAGGGCCACATCCAACTCTCTTAAATATGGCCAACGAACTGGCCTCAACTACCTTCTGTGGCAGAGAATTCCACAGATTCACCACTCTCTGTGTGAAAAATGATTTTCTCATCTCGGTCCTAAAAGACTTCCCCCTTATCCTTAAACTGTAACCCCTTGTCCTGGACTTCCCCAACATCGGGAACAATCTCCCTGCATCTAGCCTGTCCAACCCCTTAAGAATTTTGTAAGTCTCTATGAGATCACCCCTCAATCTTCTAAATTCCAGCGAGTACAAGCCGGGTCTATCCAGTCTTTCTTCATATGGAAGTCGTGCCATCCCAGGAATCAGTCTGGTGAACCTTCTCTGTAACATCTGTACTAATCAAGAATCTATCTTTTTCTGACTTAAACATATCCACTGACTTGGCCCCCACAGCCTTCTGTGGCAAAGAATTCCACCGAAGAATTCCACCAAAGAATTCCACTCTGACTAAAGAGGTTTCTCAACTTCCAGTATATAACTTTGACTCAAGCCCAGTACTGATTAGAAGCTGGTAGTGTTCACGGTAACATACAAAGACCCACAGTTTGTTGGCTTCAGTACAACAAAGAAATTCTGTGAAACTAACTGAAAGAATTTTAAGAAATTCCAGCATCAAACATAGATTGATGGTCAGAGATTATTTACAAATCCTTACATCTCTTGATAAGGAATCCATTGCTTAAGGAAATGAACAAGTATGCTTGTATCTTTGAATATCATGGAGTAAAGTGGGATTATTTATTTTCATATGTTCATAAGTTGTAGGAGCAGAAGTCAGCCATTCTGCCCATCAAGTCTACTCCACCATTCTATCATGGCTGATCTATCTCTCCCTCCAAACCCCATTCTCCTGCCTTCTCCCCACCACCCCCGACACCCGTATTAATCAAGAATCTGTCAATATATCAATCAGTTTGCACAATAATTCATCAGAACATTTTTGTTAATTACATTTGTAAGTTTACAATGTAATTCTACACACAGTTTTAAAATGGAATTTTGAAAGACTTACCCAAATGCTGTCTTCCTGACGATACTGCTTCCAGTTCCTTCCAGTATCACTGAACATGAGCAGGTAGCTTATTACCCAGTCTGAACTACCATATCGACCTTGAGTTGCTATGCCAGTGATTTCCGTCCTCTCACCAAGATCTATCTGCAGCCATTGGTATTTATTAGATTCCAGTGGGGACCATCCACCCGCCCCTGAGATATAATGACAACATTAATAAATCCAGATGTAATAACATTTGATTTTGTTTTTGATTAAGTATGAATAACCAAATCCCAAGCCTAATGGATGTCCCCATAACCTCAGACACCCATACTAATCAATAATCTACCTCTCTCTACTTAAATATATCCACTGACTTTGCCTCCACAGCAATATGTGGCTAAAGAATTTCACAGATTCTCCACATTCTGACGAAAGAAATCCCTCCTCGCCTCCTTCCTAAAAGGACGTCCTTTAATTCTAAGGTAATGACCTCTAGTCCTAGACTCTCCTACCAGTGGAAACATCCTGATCCCCATTCTTTTGAAAGGGCTTATTGGTCTTGCTTGAAGAACTGAAGATGGATACAAAAAGCTGGAGTAACTCAGCGGGACAGGCAGCATCTCTGGAGAGAAGGAATGGGTGACATTTCGGGTCGAGAACCTTCTTCAGACTTGAAGAGCTAAATGGTTCATTTACATATTTCAACATTTTCAATCATGACCATGCACCTTCAAGTGATTGTGCTTTTCTTTAGCGAGGAAAATGTCCCAGCGATGCCTGCACATTAACACTATAGGGACAATTTACATTTTTTATCAAGCCAATTAATCTAAACAATCTGAACGTCTTTGGCATGTGGGAGGAAACCGAAGAAACTGGAGAAAAACGATGCAGGTCACGGGACGAATGTACAAACTCAATACAGACAACATCCTTAGTCAGGATCGAACCCGGGTCCCTGGTGCTGTAAGGCAGCATCTCTACCGCTGTGCTCCTTGCATTTATGCTCATCTAAATTGGCCCTCTGTATGTGGAATGGTTGCTGTGGATAGGTGGGCAATGTGGATTGTAAATCTGGTCATTCAGAGTGCCAAACAAAATATACAATATTTAAAATATAACGACAAGATTGAAGACAAATTACGTCAAATCGTCAAGAAACAAAATTTCTGAACATACAGTAAATAAAAATGAGTGGAATGAGTTTACTATTATTAATCCAGTCCCTTTCATATCAAAATCTCTCAAAAATGATTCATGCAATTAATTACTGGTTGAAGTGCTTCCACTCATCTTGGTAGCATATGTTTTTTAATTTTGCACAAGTTCCTTTGAATCCGATGGGCAAAGCAGTCAAATTTGCAGATACCGAAAAAATGAAAGAGGTGGACATTTTGTTTGAACCTAAAGGGACAAGCGTTGACCTGCAAAGAGATCAGTGGACAAGCATGGAAATGTTGGGAACCTTTGCAGATTAAATATAACACTGGCAATATAAATGTCATCTGTAGCATCCGCTGTCCTCAGCAATTATGGAGAGATTGAATTGACAGGGAGCGACAGATGTTAGAAAAAAAGAGTTAGTTCCTATGTTTATCTTGCATTTGCTGCAGATGCTGGAAACTAGAACTCGTCAGGAAGACGTGGTGCAGATTTATAGGACTTGTGAGGACACATTTGGAATAGTTTAGTTTAGTTTATTGTCACGTGTACCGAGGTACAGTGAAAAGCTTTTGTTGCCCGATGCTGGGGGAGACCAGAACCAGGGGCCACTGTTTAAGAATAAGGGGTAGGCTATTTAGAACGGAGATGAGGAAAAACACTTTCACCCAGAGAGTTGTGAATCTGTGGAATTCTCTGCCTCAGAAGGCAGTGGAGGCCAATTCTCCGAATGCTTTCAAGAGAGAGAGTTAGATAGATCCCTTAAATATAGCAGAGTTAGGGGATATGGGGAGAAGGCAGGAATGGGGTACTGAATGTGGATGATCAGCCATGATCACAGTGAATGGCAGTGCTGGCTCGAACGGCCGAATGGCCTACTCCTGCACATATTGTCTATTGTCTAACCAGTGAGCGGAAAGATTATACACGAGTACAATCAAGCCGCCCACAGTGAACAGATATACAATAATGGGAATAACGTTTAGTGCAAGATAATGTGCAGTAAAGCTCAATTATAGACAGTCTGAGGGTCCCCAAAGTAACTTAGGACAACTCTCCTCATCCGGATAGGTCATTGTTGTTGATAGGAAGGTTCAGTTGCCTGATAAAGGAGTATTGCGTGCAGTTCTGGTCACCCCAATCCAGGAAGGATGTGGCGGCTTTGGAAAATGCGCAGAGAAGGTTTACCAAAATGATGCCTGGATTAGGGAGCATTAGATACAGGGGGAGGATGGACACACTTTGACTGTTTTCTCCAAAACACCAGAGTTTGCGGGTTGACCTGATATTAGAATATGAAATTATGAGAGGCATAGATAGTGTAGTCGGTCAGAGCCATTGTCCGTGGATGGAGGACATCAAATACTAGTGGGCACAGCCTGAAGGTGAGAGGGATAAAGTTTAAAGGAGATGAGTGGCGTAAGCCTGTTTCCACAGAGAGTGGTGAGTGCCTGGAACAGACGGCCATAGGTGGAGGTTAAGACCGATATGACAGTGGCATTTTTAAGAGACAGTAGGATAGACATATGGATTTGCAGGGAATGCAAGGATGTTGATTATGTGAAGGCAAATAGGAGATGGTCTTGGCATCATGGTCAGCACAGACATTGTGGACAGAATGGCCTGTCCCATATCCATCACTTTAATTCACCATCCTTCTCCCATTCTGACCTTTCTGTTTGTGGCCTCCTTTGATATTATCACAAGGCCCAATACATCATCCTTAAGTAAAATTTAGTTTAATTTACTTTATAGATACAGCGCGGAAACAGGCCCTTCGGCCCACCGAGTCCGCGCCGACCAGCGATCCCCGCACACTAACACTATCCTACACACACTAGGGACAATTTACAATTATATCAAGCCAATTAACCCACAAACCTGTATATCTTTGTAGTGTGGGAGGAAACTGGTGAAAGCCCACGTAGGTCACGGGGAGAATGCACAAACTCCAAACAGACAACACCCATAGTCAGGATCGAACCGGGGTCTCTGAAGCTATAAGTCAGCAACTCTACCGCTGCACGATCTTGCTGCCCTTAAAATTCTTCTCTCATCTGGTGTCATTGAAGGCTTCCAGACTCAACACTGAATTGTCCACCTTTCGGTAACTTTATTTATGCCTGTCATCAGTTTTTTAATCTATTAGTAGATTTTGGCCTTCTGGCAGCACCCTTCCTATTAGCAAAACAATGAAAGATAATGTGCTTCTGACTGTCGTTTGATCTGCTTTATTGCACCCCTATCAGATACTTTCATTTCATTCCACCCCTCCCCCTCTCTCTCTATCACCTTCTCTGCGACTGAAAACAAACGTATTATCTCTTTTTTCCCAATTCTGATGTAGGGTTTTAAACCTTTTAACAATTTCCTTTCCACGGATGCTGCCTGACCTGCTAGGTATTTCCGGTGCTTCCTGTTTTCATTTCAGATTTCAAATGCCTGTGTTTTCTGATTAAAGTCATAGTGATACAGTGTGGAAACAGGCCCTTCGTCCCAACTTGCCCACACAGGCCATCATGTCCCAGCTACACTAGTCCCACCTGCCTGCGCTTGCTCCATATCCCTCCACACCTGTCCTATCCAATCCCATTTTATTCTCTCCAAATCTCAGATTCTACAGCTCACCAACCTTCTAGGGAGCATTTCTAGTGGCCAATTAACCCGTCAAGTTTAGAGCATTCAGAAGCAGAAGGAAACCCATATGGACACAGGGAGAAAGTGCAAATTCCACACTGGCAGCTAATGCACTGGGTCTATCACTGTGCACCCACACCCACCCCCTACTATATACAACATAATCCTCTTGGAATAAAATGCAGGAATAAATATTTGCACAATCTTCAAAACATTACAGTGTATAGCATACAATGGCACAGCGGTACAGTTGCTGCCTTACAGCACCAGAGACCAGGGTTCGGTCCCGACTACAGAGGCTGTCCGTACGGAGTTTGTACATTCTCCCCATCACCGCATGGGGTTTCTCCGGGGGCTCCGGTTTCCTCCCACACCAAAGACATAGAGGCTTGTAGGTTAATTGGCTTCGGTAAAATTGTAGATTGACCCAACTGTGTGTAGGATAGTGTTGGTGTGCAGGGATCTCTGGTTAGCGAGGGATCGTTGGGCTGAAGGGCCAGATGTTTCGACTAAACTAAACACTGCAAATCACAGAGTAAACGAGCCTTGTTGGGAACTCGCCTCCTCACCCTCCCTAACTCATTGTGTAGCAATTCATGAGCATTGCATTGTAATTATCATGTTAAGGGAAATATTTAAACTATGTGGAGTTCTGCATAATGGAGAAAGATGGAAAATGTGAACCTTCCTGCGTTTAAAGGAGTTCACTTTTAAAGGAGACAACAAAAGGTGTATTAAAGAGAAGAACACTGAAAAGGTCGTTTTCAAATACCAATGCAAGATATTTGTGGAAGAAAACAAATGGGGGGGGGGGAAATTAGATTGATAATACAGAAGAATAAATGATTACCACCAGAATAGCACCAGAGACCTGGGTTCGATCGTGACCTCAGGTGCTATCTGTACTGAGTTTGCGCATTCTCCCTGTGACCATGTAGATTGTCTCCGGGTGCTCTGGTTTCCTCCAACATTCCAAAGATGTGCAGGTTTGTGGGTTAATGGTCAGATTAATTGTCATCTGTAAACTGTCCTTAGTGTGTAAGAGAGAACTAGCGTACCAGTGATCGTTGGTCGGTGCGGACTCGGTGGGCCAAAGGTATCTACACTGTGTCTCTAAACTAAAGCTAAACAGTGGGGTGGTTGGTGGAGGCAGTATCTTCACAACATTTAATTAGTATCTATGTTAATTCTGGCCAAATTGGAGAGGCTAGGACCCTAAAATTGAGTAAAGGCTTCTGGGCTGCTAGGCCATTTGGTCAATTTAGAAGTGCCTTCTGTAGAAATGGAGCAAGATGCAGAATGGTGCCAGTTTGTCTAGAGCCTAGATCAGAGCTGCAGGAAGAGAAGATTGGAATTGGAAAACTATATTGTCATATAATAAATGAATAGAATGGGAACATCTGCAGACCCTGACAAATAGGTGCAAAATGCATAGAATGGATTGAGTGGATGCAAATCAGATACACATTGTAAATAATGTTGCAAAGCTTTACTTTACTGGATGTTGATAGGATTAAGCATTGTGCCTTGTCTGGTTTCCTTGCATATCAGAGCACATGTTGGAATGTTTGTTTCCTTTGAGAAACACTGTTTGAATACAATGTATTAGCCACTGTATTATTGGGTTAGGGAACTGTCAATTATGTACTGTTATAATTAATATGTGATTGGTTTGTTGGGGTTGTCTCCCCCAAGTAATGTCACACCCGTAGTTTGGAGGGGTATAAGAAGGTGTGTAATTCTTTGGGATGTGTCGGTTGATTGTGACTTCTGTTCTATTTGCACGAGATATTGTTGTCTTCCATGAGTGGATCGGCAATCGTCCCTGCAGTTTGTTCTTCAATAAAGTAAGGTTTTGGAACCAGAGTTTGACATGCCCCTGTCCCACTTAGGAAACCTGAACGGAAACCTCTCGAGACTTTGTGCCCCACCCAAGGTTTCCGTGCAGTTCCCGGAGGTTCCTGGAGGTTTTGTCAGTCTCCCTAATGGTCGAAAGTGGTTTCCTTTAAAAAAAAATCGGTCATTTTTTAGTTGAAGCCAGTTGCGATGCTAATTGAAGGTGGTTGCCGGAGGACAAAAACCTCCAGGAACTGCACAGAAACCTTGGGTGGGGCGCAAAGTCTCCAGAGGTTTCCGTTCAGATTTCCTAAGTGGGACAGGGGCATAAATGTTTGACTAAACCAAACTAAGGGGTAAGTCGAGATACCGGAATTTACATCTATACAATTATTTCACCTGCCAAGGCACAGCAAAATGCGTTCTAAGTACTGGTAAATTGGATTAGTGTAGATGAGTATTTTGTGGTCATCATCGACACAGGGACCAAGGGGTATATTTCTGTAGAAACAAGGAACTACAGATGCTGGTTCACAATAGAAGGCACAAAGTGCTGGAGTATCTCAGTGGGTCAGGCAGCATCTCTGAAGATCATGGATAGGTGACGTTGCGGGTCGAGACCCTTCTTCGGACTGATAGTGGACGGGGAGGGAAGAATGCTGGGAGAGAGGATTGTATATTTCTGGGGACATTTCTGTGTTGGATGACTCTGAATCAAGGTCGTCAAATTAATTGGGCAAAAGCGAACTTTTTACTGGCTGGTCCAGAGGGTACTGCTCGTGAGGAAATCCGTGTGGACACAGGGAGAAAGAGAAAAGGTGATTTAAAATAGCATACAAATTAGCCAGAAAAAGTAGCCTACCAGAGGACTGGGAGAAATTCAGTCCAGCAGAGGAGGACAATGTGCTTAATTAGGAAAGGGAAAATAGATTATGAAAGAAAACTGGCAGGGAACATAAAAACGGACTGGAAAAGTTTGTAAAGATATGTGAAGAGAAAAAGGTTAGTTAAAACAAATGTAGGTCCCTTGCAGTCAGAAACTGGTGAATTGATCATGGGGAACAAGGACATAGCAGACCAATTGAACAACTACTTTGGTTCTGTCTTCACTAAGGAAGACATAAATAATCTGCCGGAAATAGCAGAGGACCGGGGGTCAAATGAGACGGAAGAATTGAGTGAAATCCAGGTTAGCTGGGAAGTGGTGTTAGGTAATTTGAATGGATTAAAGGCCGATAAATCCCCAGGGCTGCATCCCAGAGTACTTAAGGAAGTAGCCCCAGAAATAGTGGATGCATTAGTTATAATTTTTCAAAACTCTGGAGTAGTTCCTGAGGATTGGAGGGTAGCTAATGTAACCCCACTTTTTAAAAAGGGAGGGAGAGAGAAAACGGGGAATTACAGACCAGTTAGTCTAACATCGGTAGTGGGGAAAATGCTTGTGTCAATTATTAAAGATGGGATAGCAGCACATTTGGAAAGTGGTGAAATCATTGGACAAAGTCAGCATGGATTTATGAAAGGTAAATCATGTCTGACGAATCTTATAGAATTTTTCGAGGATGTAACTAGTAGAGTGGATAAGGGAGAACCTGTGGATGTGTTATATCTGGACTTTCAGAAGGCTTTCGACAATGTCCCACATAAGAGATTAGCATTCAAACTTAAAGCACACAGTATTGGGGGTTCAGTGTTGACGTGGATAGAGAACTGGCTGGCAGACAGGAAGCAAGGTGTAGGAGTAAACGCGTCCTTTTCAGAATGGCAGGCAGTGACTAGTGGGGTACCGCAAGGCTCAGTGCTGGGACCCCAGCTATTTACAATATAAATTAATGATCTGGATGAGGGAATTGAATGCTCTGAGGATGCTCTGAGGAGGATGCTAGGAGGCTGCAAGGTGACTTGGATAGGTTGGGTGAGTGGGTGAGTGGGCAAATGCATGGCAGATGCAGTCCACTTTGGCAGCAAAAACAAGAGGGTAGACTATTATCTGAACGGTGGCCGGGATAGGGGAGATGCAACGAGACCTGGGTGTCATGGTACACCAGTCATTGAAAGTAGGCATGCAGGTGCAGCAGGCTGTGAAGAAAGCGAATGGTATGTTGGCATTCATAGCAAAAGGATTTGAGTACAAGAGCAGGGAGGTTTTACTGCAGTTATACAGGGTCTTGGTGAAGCCACACCTGGAGTATTGCATACAGGTTTGGTCTCCTAATCTGAGGAAAGACATTCTTGCCATAGAGGGAGTACAGAGAAGGTTCACCAGACTGATTCCTGGGATGGCACGACTTCCATATGAAGAAAGACTGGATAGACTCGGCTTGTACTCGCTGGAATTTAGGAGATTGAGGGGTGATCTCATAGAGACTTACCAAATTCTTAAGGGGTTGGACAGGCTAGATGCATGAAGATTGTTCCTGATCTTGGGGAACTCCAGAACAAGGGGTCACAGTTTAAGGATAAGGGGGAAGTCTTTTAGGACCGAGATGAGAAGATCATTTTTCACACATAGAGTGGTGAGTCTGTGGAATTCTCTGCCACAGAAGGTAGTTGAGGCCAGTTCATTGGCTATATTTAAGAGGGAGTTAGACGTGGCCCTTGTGGCTAAAGGGATTAGGGGGTATGGAGAGAAGGCAGGTACAGGATACTGGGTTGGATGATCAGCCATGATCATATTGAATGGTGGTGCATGCTCGAAGGGCCGAATGGCCTGCTCCTGCACCTATTTTCTCTGATTCTATGATTACCAGTGTCACAGGTCAGATTACAGCTCTCATCCAAACTTGAAAGAGCTGAAGATTATTTTTCGTTTCACACAGTGGATGTGGAGAGGATGTTTCCACTCATGGGAGTGTACAGGAGCAGAGGCCACAGCCTCAGAGTAAAAGGACATACTATTAGAAAGAAGGCAAGGAAGACTTTCTTCAGTAAGAGGGTGGTGAAACTGTGGAATTGAACTGTGGAGGGCAAGTCAATAGATATTTTTGAGGCAGAGATTGTCAGATTCTTGATTAGTTCGGGTGTCAGTGGTTATGGGGGGGGGGGGGGGGGGTAGGATGGAGAAAGGGGTTGAGTGGGAAAGGTAGATCAGCCACGATTGAATGGCGGGGTAGACTAGATGGGCCGAATGGCCTAATTTGTACCAATAATTTATCAAGAATAAATTATCTTTTAAAATGTGTACATTAATCTAGAACAGTACAGCAAAAGGACTGGCCCATATTCCAATGACGTGTAGGTTTGTTGGTTAATCGGCTGCTGTAAATTGTCTCTAATGTGTAGGGTAGAACAACTGTATGGATGACCGCTTGTCAGTGCAGACTCGGTGGGCTGAAAGGCCCCTTTCCACATTGCATCTTTAAACTAAACGTGACATTGAGTAGACTCTTAGGGTTAGAATACCAACACAGATCTGACAGGATGTCTCTATGGCGCAGGTTTTCTGCGAATATCTGTTAATATTCATGATACACCAGATAGTTAAGGAGAACTGGATGGACACTGGGGATTTGAACACTGTCCTAGTCTAGTTAACCTTGTCCTGTTTGTGTGAATCTTTCTGCACAGCCATTATAGGATCGGGTGATGTTCATTCATACTAATGAAAGGAAATACCTGTATTTATCGCTTGGAATCGCAGTGTTCGACC
Organism: Okamejei kenojei; assembly: GCA_035221665.1. NCBI lineage: Eukaryota > Metazoa > Chordata > Chondrichthyes > Rajiformes > Rajidae > Okamejei > Okamejei kenojei. The sequence continues at coordinate 13,737,825 of CM069137.1, forward strand.
TGCCACAAAGGGCAATCAATAGCTGGAGCAGCAAAGGGGAAAAACATAGAACAGAACAAAAAAGGGGTCGCGTGATGTCGGAGGTCGGGCGGGCTAGCAGTGGGTGCTGGAGGTCAGTCGAGGGCGCCATCGAGAGAACAAAGAGGGACCCGGCATAGAGGGGCTGCTTAGAACAAAGATGGGACATGGTGTGGGGAGGGGGCTGCATAGAACAAAGAGGGACCCGGCGTGGGAGGGTGGGCGAGGCGAAGATGGAACATTGGGACTATATTGAACTCGCTCTCTGTCATCACTATCTACCTGGCAACACTTTGCATACCTTGTGCATGGTATGCAAGACAAAGAATTTCACTGTGACATGTCACATGCGATAATACAGTATCATCATGTTCGCTTTAAGGTGAGAGGGGCAAAGTTCAAAGGATATGTGCGGGGCAAGTTATTTTTCTTAAAACACAGAGGGTGGTGAGTGCCTGGAACTCACTACAGGGATGCTGATGAAGGCGGATACAATAGTGGCATCCAAGGGACTTTTGGTTGGGCACATGGATATGCAGGGAATGGAGGGAAATGGATTACTGTGTGTGCTGGTAGATCAGAGTTGGTCTCGGCATCATTTTCAGCACAGGCATTGTGGGCCGAAGGGCCTGTTGTTGTGTTTAATGTTCTATATTCAAATATTACAGCCTACTAGAATAATTTAAGAGCTGCGTATTGCGCTACCCGTGTCCCTACTGTAATGTGTTATTATAAGTATAAATGCTGCTGAAATTTGTTTCAGCTTAGTTTAGACTTTTAACATCCCTCTGAACCATTTGGCAGGCCAGATCAAGTTTTTAAATAGCTTCCAAATAAATATTGTGAAGCATTTATTTACTCGAGAAATGGTGATGACTTGAAATAGATTAGTGCACACTAATACACTGGGCAGATTTAAAAAGCAGTTTGATATTATGATGGGAGATTAGGGTATCTGGGGATATTCTCTAATGAACCAAAAAACATTAAGCTCACAAATTCTTCCTTAGAGGCGTCATTAGTAATCACAATTAAAATGTTTTAAATATCTGTAACACAAACAGTAGGACAGGGAACCTTTGATAAAACTAAACCTTTATAACATAGCCAGGGGAGAAGGGAGATTTTTTTTGTTTAATTTAGTTTAGAGATACAGCGTGGAAACAGCCCCTTGGGCCCACCGGGTCCGCACCGACCAGCGATCCCCGCACGATAACACTATCCTACACACACTAGGGACAATTCTTACATTTACCAAGCCAATTAAACTACAAACATGTACGTCTTTAGAGCGTGAGAGCAAACCGAAGATCTCGGAGAAAACCCACGCAGGTTGCGGGGAGAACATACATACTCCGTACAGACAGCGCCCGTAGAGTTGCAAGCGCTTATAAGGCAGCAACTCTACCACTGCGCCACCTTGCCGCCCGGTAGGAGATGGGCCACTTCCTGTGCTGTACCTGAACATAGAACTGTACAGCACAAGAACAGGCTCTTCTGCCCACAATGTCTGCATTGAACATGATGCCAAGGCTTTCTTTGATCTACCTGCACATAATCCATATCTCTCCCTTAACATATGATGAGCGTTTGTCGGCACTAGGGCCTGCACTTGCTGGTGTTTAGCAGAATGAGGGGGGACCTCATTGAAACTTACCGAACAGTGAAAGGCTTGGATAGAGTAGATGCAGAGAGGATGTTTTCACTAGTGGGAGAGTCTAGGACTAGAGGTCCTGGCCATAGAATTAATGGACGTTCTTTTCGGAAGGAGATGAGGAGGAATTTCTTTAGTATGAGGGTGGTGAATCTGTGGAATTCTTTGCCACATAAGGCAATAGATATTTTTAAGACAGAGATAAATAGATTCTTGATTAGTATGGGTTTCAGGGGTTATGGGGAGGAGGCAGGAGAATGGGGTTAGGAGGGAGCAATAGATGAGCCATGATCGAATGGCGGATGGGCCGAATGGGCTAATTCTGCTCCTACCCCAATTACCTTTTCCTGCATATCTATATGCCTTTCCAAAAGTATCTTAAATCCCACTATCGTATCTGAATCTCCAACCCCTGCAGTGTATTCCTGCCAATTACTACCCTCTATGCAAAAAGCTTGCCCCTCACATCGCCTTCAAACTTTTCCTCTCTCACCTTAAAACTAAACCCTCTGATATTTAGATATTCCATTCTGGGAAGGTTCTATTAGGTCTTCCCTCAACCTCCATTCCTCCTTCTCTAGTCCAGAGAAAACAAACCAAGTCTGTCCAACCTCTCCCTGTCATACCTAATACCCCCAAATATATGCATCATTCTGCTGAATCTCCTCTGGACCCTCTCCAAAGCCTCCACCTTCTCCCTGTTATGTAGCCTAACCAAAGTCAAGTGAGTTATTGGATACATTGGCCATTATAAATGTCAGTAGAGTATCTGGGTGAATGTGACAAGAATAAATGAAGGGAAAAATTGGGTTCTTGGATTTTCATTGTCACGTGTACTAAGATACAGTGAAAAACTTTGATTTAATTATTATCCAGGTAAATCATCTATACACGATTACAATCGAACTGTGGATGAGTAGCAATTCATAGAGAGTCATAGAGTGATACAGTGTGGAAACAGCCCAACTTCCCCACGCCGACCAACATGCCCCACCTGCCTGATATTTCCCCAGCATCTTAAACATGGCGATAGTACCTACCTCGAATACTTCCTCCAGCAGCTTTTGTGTAAAAAGGTTACGCTTCAGGTCCCATTAAATCTTTCTCCACTCACCTTAAACTCATGCCCTCTGGTTCTCGATTCCCTTACTCTGGGCAAAGATTCTGTGTGTTTACCCGATTTATTCCTCTCATGATTTTGTACATCTCTGTAAGATCACCCGTCATCCTCCTGAGCTCCAAGGAATGAAGCCCTAGCCTGCTCAACCACTCGCTATAGCTCAGTCCCTCGGGTCCTGGCAACGTGCTGGTAAATCTTCTCTGAACTCTTCCAAGCTTCACAACATTGTTCCTATAACAAAGTGTCCAAAACTGAACGTGGCCTCACCAACGTCTCATAACCGTAACATGACCTCCCAACCTCTGTACTCAAACGTATGGGTATATCGGATTAATCTGTAAGCAGCCATAGACTTGATGGACAATGACCTCCAATGTCATATGGAGAAAAGGTCTACAGAGGAAAGGGGCAAAAAGTCTAACTTAATTCTATGCATTGCTTGAAGGAAAGGTTGTAGCACTGAAACTTTTATACTTAGTCATACAGCGTGAAAACAGGCACTTCAGCCCAACTTGTCCAAACCTGCCAACATGTCCCAGCTACACTAGTCCCACCTGCCTGCCTTTGGCCCATATCCCTCCACAACCTGTCCTATCCATGTATCTGTCTAACAGTTTAATAAATGTTGTGATAGTCCCTACCTTAACCACCTCCTCCGGCAGTTGTTCCATACATTCACCACCCTTTGAGTGTAAAAGTTACCTCTCAGGTTCAGATGGAATCTTTTCCCCTTCACCTTAAACCTATCTCCGCTGATTCTCTGGGAAAGAGACTCTGTACATCTCCCCGATCATGACTTTATACACCTCTGCAAGATCATTAAACTGAATACATGTCTTTTTTTTTCCCCCCATTGTGATCAGTTTCAGTTTCATTTATCGTCAGGTGTACTGAGGTACAGTGAAAAGCTTCTGTTGCAGGCTAACCAGTCAGTGGAAAGACAACGCATGACTATTATTTAAGACAGCCGGCATTTTCATGAACAGTCGTTGATCGCTGATCCATATCTTACCATCTCGCCTGTTCAGCTTTGCAAAGCCAGGCCTGTGACTGCTTGACAACACGGAGGCGGAATCGAACACCAACTGAGGCAAATCAGACACCAAGTGATCATCACAGTCATCTGCCAGATGAAGAAAAGCATTACATTTAAATCAATTAGCTGCACAATATGCTTCTGCTGTTTACAAGTGCAGCACAGAATTTTAACTAAGTCTCTGGAGACCAGGAAGATCACCAAGCAGAAATCGCTGACATACTGCAGACAGAAATCTACGCAATTTGTTGAACTAAGAGCATATAAAAGAATCTTTAACAATCGAGGGCAATCCATATGCTGCAACATTGGAATACGAGCACAAAAGGCTGGAAATACTCAGCGCACCAGGCAGCTGAGTGAAGAGACATAGTTACCACTTCATTGTAACAGAAAGTGGACACTGTAGGAGGCCATTCTGCCCTTCTACCCTGCTTCCCAGTCAATACCATTTTGGCCACCACCAGCACAGGTCTGGAACATGGTTTTGGGGCAATCATTCAAGTTCAGTTTTCTGATCTAACCTTCTTTTCAAATCCCTTGATTCCTCTCTCCCACAAACAATATCTTGAATATATTCATATCTCTAGTTTCCCGATTCCCTGACTCTCAGTCTGAAGGGTCTCGACTCGAAACATCACCTATTCCTTTTCTCCAGAGATGTTGCCTGACCCGTTCAATTACCCCAGCATTTTGTGTCTATCTTCAGTGTACAACAGCATCTGCAATCCCTCCCTTCACACCTTAAATATGTTTAATGATTTGGCTTCAACTGCTTTGTGGGAGAGAATGCCACTGGTTTGATACCATCTGAGGCAAGACATCTTATCTCACCTCAAATCTACACCTCCTGGATTCCTCAGACCTCATTCAGATAATCTTTTATCAGAACCAGGAAAAATATTAGATAAACAGGTTTTGGTATTGAACTTGTGTTGGTTTAACATCATCATATGTACCAATATATTGTTAAAAGGGTCTTGACTCAAAACGTCACCCATTTTCCCCAGAGATGCTGCCTAACCAGGATAAATTATCATCGATTTTTACACCAGAGACTTAAAACTCTCGGCAATCTTCGCTTGGGAACACTTCAGGTTTTGTAAAGCAGAACAATAGACAATTGACAATAGGGGCAGGAGTAGGCCATTCGGCCCTTCGAGCCAGCACCGTCATTCACTGTAATCATGGCTGATCATCCACAATCAGTAGCCCGTTCCTGCCTTCTCCCCATATCCCCTGACCCCGCTATCTTTAAGAGCTCTATCTAACTCTCTCTTGAAAGCATCCAGAGAATTGTCCTCCACTGCCTTCTGAGGCGGAGAATTCCACAGATTCACAACCCTCTGTGTGAAAAAGTTTTTCCTCATCTCCATTCTAAAGGACCTACTCCTTATTCTTAAACTGTGGCCCCTGGTTCTGGACTCCCCCAATATCAGGAACATGTTTCCTGCCTCTAGCGTGTCCAAACCCTTAAGAATCTTAAATGTTCAATAAGATCCCCTCTCATCCTTCTAAACTCCAGAGTGTACAAGCCGAGCCGCTCCATTATGTCAACATATGACCATCTCGCCATCCCAGGAATTAAGCTACGCTGCACTCCCTCAATAGCAAGAATGTCCTTCCTCAAATTAGGGGATCAAAACTACACACAATACTCCAGGTGTGGTCTCACTAGGGCTCTGTACAAATGCAGAAGGACCTCTTTGTTCCTATACTCAACTCCTCTTGTCATGAAGGCCAACATGTTATTCGCTTTCTTCACTGCCTGCTGCACCTGCATGCTTACTTTCAGTGACTGATGAACAAGGACCCCCAGATCTCTTTGTACATCCCCTTATCCCAACTTGACACAATTTAGATAATAATCTGCCTTCCTGTGTTTGCCACCAAAGTGGATAACCTCACATTAAAATGCATCTGCCCACTAGCCCAACCTGTCCAAGTCATCCTGCATCCTCATAGCATCCTCCTCACAGTTCACACTGCCACCCAGCTTTGTGTCAACTGCAAATTTGTTCATGTTACTTTTAATCCCTTCATCTAAATCATTAATGTATATCGTAAATAGCTGCGGTCCCAGCACCGAGCCATGCGATACCCCACTAGTCACATCCTGCCATTCTGAAAGGGACCCGCTAATCCCTTGTGACTGCGTTCTCCACGTGACCGCATGGGTTTCCCCTTATCTACTGTAAATTGCTCCTGGTGTGCAGGGAGCGGATGAGAAAGTGGGAGAACATAGAACTAGTATGAACGGGTCAGTGTGAACACGGGTCAATGGTCAGTTTCAACATGGAATGCTGAAGGGCCTGCTTACATGCTGTATCACTAAACCTAACACAAAAACTAAACTGAACTAAATAATCACATAGGTAGCTTCCAGGGTACCTGGAATGAGTCGGGCAACCTGAACTGGACATGGGGAAAATCATAAACTTCCAAGACTCGAATATACAGGTGAGAAATTCAACAGCTACAATACTTGAAGATTCTAATGTTTAGCAGATCATAAATATTCACAGGCACAGCTTCTGTCAAGACAGATGGCTTACAGTGAACACACTCATTCAAAATGGCTAACAGTTTCAAAACAAATTGTGCTCATTTAATGCATATGCAAAACGATAACTAATTGTCTCATCCGCTAACTAAAATAGATTAAGAGGGCTCGATGGAAAAATTGTCTCGTCCCACTTTGATAAGTGATGTTGCAAAACTCAGATCATGTTTTGCATCACAAAATTATTCTGGGAATAACACAATTTTGTTTGGATTTTATTCTTCCAATAGCTCTTTGAAGCCATAATACCCAAATGTCAACGTTTTAATAGGCTCCAAGTTTCATGTTTTGATTTGATTCCTTGGCAGGCAAATCCACCAGTCATTGTCCACACTGTACTGCTCCCAAACAGACTGGATTTCTAACTATTCTAGGGAGCTGATAGTAGCCTCAAATTGTTGTCACAAATTGGCTCACGTACAAATCAGCACATCTCCCTTCCTTAAGGGCATCAGAAAATGAAATGAGTGTTTGTGACAACTGGAATGGAATGAAGTATTTTATTTAATTAGCCGAGTTTAAATTCCATGTTCATTATGCTGTTCGATGTCTCTTTAAACTCTTGTTTCTAGGTTATTGATTCTGCCTTCAGGATAGAGTCTCATGACATTATCCCAATGATACTCGCACTGTCTGTACGGAGTTTGCACGTTCTTCTTGTGACCGCCCACATTCCAAAGATGCGTAGGTTTGCAATTGATTTCTGAAGATTGTCCCGATAACATAGGGTAGAATTAGTGTATGGGTAATCGTTGGTCAACACGGACTCGTTAGGCTGAAGGGCCTGTTTCCTTGTTGTATCCCAAAACTAAATACCAGAGTCCTATAATATGCCATACAAGTGTAAATCTACATCTAGATGTGTACATGTTTTAGAACATACTGTAGATTAGTACAGCACAAGAACAGTTCCTTTGGTCCACAATATTTGTGCCAAACATGTTTCAAGACCATCTCTTATCTACCTGCACATAATCCATATCTCTCTGTTACCTGCACATCCACAAGTTTCTTGAATGCCAATATTGTATCTGCCTCAACCACCACCCCTGACAGAGTGTCCCAGGCACTCACCACCCTCCGTGTAAAAAACGTTGCCCTGCACGTCTCAAAGTTTAAGCTTTGCTGCTCTTAAAGCTATTGCCCTCTAATATTTGAATGCCCTCTCGTATTTGATGTCCTGTGGTAATATGTATCCAATATGCTTTAATGTTATCGACCATCTCTTGTTTAGAGTTTAGAATGATTAGAGCTTAGAGAGGCAGCATGAAAACAGGCCCATCGGCCCGCCGCGTCCGTGGCGACAATTGATCATCCGTTCACAGTAGTTCTATGTTATCCCATTTTCTCATACACACTAGAGGGCAAATTTTGCAGAGGACAATTAACCTAGAAATTCGCACATCTTTTGGATGTGGGAGGGAAACAAAGCACTTGGCAGATCACACGGAGAATATTCAAATCCCACGTAGAGGGCACCCAAGGTCAGTATTGAACCCAGGTCTCTGGTGCTGTGTGGCAGCAGCTCTATCTCTGTGCCACCCATGACCGGCGATTGCCATTCACTCAAAGATAATTTCCTGCTAAATATGGCCATTCAGCCCGTCAAGTCTACTCCGCCATTCAATCACAGCTGATCTATCTCTCCCTCCTAACCCCATTCTCCTGCCTTCTCCCCATAACCTCGGACACCTTTACTAATCAAGAAAGGCTTGGATAGAGTGGATGTGCGGAGGTCGTTTCCACTCGTGGGAGTGTCTAATGGGCAACCTGATCCGCGAATTCTGGCCCGCGACTCATACTCGCAGCATGGTCGACACCAGGTCGTAGGAGGTCTTCATTACTCTCCTTCATGCTCAAGAGTGGTCTCCGTGTACTCGAGGCCTCAGCTAGGTCGCAACGTTTTTTTCAAGTTGTTAAAAAATGCCTGCGAGTAAAAAAAGGTCACCTTGGACAAAATCAATACTATTTTTACTCGTAGGTTTAGTCGTAGTAGGACGTAATAGGCCATAGTAGGTCGTCATGTTAGTCGTAGGTAATCGAGGGTAATTGAGGGTAGTCGAAGGTAGTCATAGATAGTGTTCATCATAGTCAAAGGGAGGTCAAAGGAGGTCCTCTTCACTCTCCACTTTTCGGTGTTGAATTTTCCCGAAGTTAGTCGAAGCTGGTTTTCAACATAGTCGAAGGAGGTCTTCTACATAGTCGAAGGAGGTCTTCAACATGTCATATTTTTCAAACTCTTCTAATCTTGCCAATTAGGTCGCCCAAGTGGGACAGCCCCTTAAGACTGGAGGTCAGCTTCAGAATTAAAGGATGTTCTTTTAGGCAGGAGATGAGGAGAAATTTATTTAGTCAGGGGGTGGTGAATCTGTGGAATTCTTTGCCACCGAAGGCTGTGGAGCCCAAGTCAGTGTTATTTCATTGCGAGTTAATATTCAGAAGTTTGATAACAAAAATCACACTGTGGTACCACCAATTTATTGGAGCCACAGCATAAACCATCAGCTTCATATTGAATTATGGGTCCATCACTAAAATCCATGTACAAAATGAATGATCTCTAAAGATCCACATCTTCAAATAAATTGGATTTTTTCCCCTTAATAAATACCAATTGGATGTTTCAATCTTGTGTTCATTGGTTTTTTAATGCACACACAATGCCTGGGATAGTATCCATGCCAATTAATGCTATTGTCTGGGAGGATATTGCAAATTGTTGTATTTTATATTTAACCAACAGTGTGGCGTGAGTAACAGCAGAAAGAAGCAGATCAGGCAATCGCTTGCAATATCACAATTCTGCAGCACATTGATTGCCAATATGTGAAGAACGTGACAGGAAGGTGAATAATATGTTTAACTTTCCAGCAAAAGAATTGAAACACAGAAATTAAAAGTAGGGGTAGGCCATATTCAAGCTGCTTTAAAATGATCATGCCTTTTCATCCACATTGGTAGTTTAGTTCAGTTCAGTTTAGGTTAAAGATACAGCATGCAAATAGGCCCTTCGGCCCACCGAGACCATGCCGCCCAGTGATCCCCGTACACTAGCCTACACACTGGGGTGCCCCAGCTTCTACTTCTCATGTACTTATACCAACTCTAAATGTCTTGATCCAGCAACAGGTCCATCAATCCTCAAAAAACTAGGACACCCGCCCGGAGAGGAGGAGGGAGGGTGGGAGGGAGTTGACGTTGGACAAAAGGCCCACTAAGGAGAAGCAGAGGGGGTCTTACCATCTGCATCCTCAAGGTCGGCTGCAGGAGGCAGCACCCCCTCCCCCACCCCCCCCCCCCCCCCCCAATCCCTCCCTCCAGGAACAAGGGCCGAAGAGGGCCGTGCAAGTAGAGGGACGACGGTTGCCTGGAATGGAGGAGACTGCTGCAATGGGCCTTTGCGATCAGCTACAGCTGGGACTGTAAAATGGCGACAAAATAGCGCCTCTTCCACATAGCCTCGGTGGGCTGTTCTGTACATTCTGTAACAACCGGGAGATGTATGTATGCTTATGTATCTTGTGCTTACCGGGTGATAGTCTTGCTAATCTGTACATCAGGATTTTACTGACCCTTGGTATACGTGAAAATAAAGAAACCATTGAAATTTTGTTTTGATCATTTTGACAGTAACTGGCTTAGGTTTCAAAATCAGAAAATTGTGCATAGTCTTATAGAAACATACAAAGAAGGTGCAGGAGCAGGCCATTTGGCCCTTCGAGCCAGCACCGCCATTCAATGTCATGGCTGATTATCCAGAATTAGTACCCTGTTCCCACTTTTTCCCCACATCCCTTGATTCCGTTAGCCCAAAGAGCTATACCTAACTCTCTCATGAATACACCTTGAACATGCAGCAATATTTCTACAATGTATATTTTAATCCATTGGTAATGTATCACAGCATCCTATTTAGCTTTTAACGTAGCTAAGCATTTGACAGAGATTTTAATAGATGCTTGAACAAAATAAACTCTTCATTCAGTTCAAATTCTGTCTTGTGATTCCTTATTACCAGACTAATTTCTTCGCAAGATTATATTGCTCCATTTACCTTAAACATTTTCTGAATCTAGCTGTTCTCTCTCATGTTTTACTGTACCGTTTAGTCTGGAATCCTCTGGACAGATTAATATTTTCCACACAAAGTTCCTACATAAATGTATGTTACGCTTCCAAGCTCTGCAAGTTGACTCCATATATTTTCCTGCCTGTTTCATTGTATCCCATGATAATTAAACACAAATCAACAATTAAATGATCACATTTTTACAAACAAACAAGAAGCACATTAACAATTACTTGTTACTGACACGGTTGAAAAACTCATGAATGTAAATTTGCACACACAGAAAATGACTTGTTTGGTTAATCCATTACACAGTGTATAAGTAACAGCATTTGCATGCATACGGCCTTTTTAATGTTGCAAAACAGTGTTCATAAGTTCTAGGGGCAGAATTAGATCATTCAGCCCATCAAGTCTACTCCGCCATTCAATCATGGCTGATCTATCTTTCCTTCTCAGACCCATTCTCCTGCCTTCTCCCTACAACCCCTGACACCCTTACTCATCAGGAATCTGTCTATCTCCGCCTGTGGGAGCAGAGATCTGTGGAATTCATTGCCACAGTTGTCTGTGGCAATGAATTCCACAGGTTCTCCACCCTCCGACATAAAGACATTTCCCATCTCCTTTCTAAAGGTACGTCCTTTTATTCTGAGGCTATGGCCTCTGGTTCTAGTGTGACTTGTACATTCTCCTGGATTCTGTGTTGAATGTTGCAAAAACAATTATTTTTCAGTCAATGAGCAAGGAACTGAAGAACCAACAGCAACTGTGCACACAACCTCTTTCTAACAACCTATAATAAGAAATACAATGTGTTGAAGTAACTCAATGGGTCAGGCTGCATCTCAGGGGAACATGGATAGGCAACGTTTCAGGTGGGGACCCTTCTTCAGACTGAATGTTGGATGGGGAGAGAAAACTCGAAGAAAGATGGTGTGGGACAAAGTCTGGCAAGTGATGCAGGCTCTGCTTTGTTCTGTACCATCCCATACCTCTAGCATCCCCCTCCCTGACCCTCAGTCTGATGAAGGGTCTCAACCTGAAACATCGCCTATTCATGTTCTCCTGAGATGCAGCCTGACCCATTGAATTACTTCAACACATTGAGTCATTTTATTTCTTACTATAGGTTGTTAGTGCAGAATGGATATAAAGCAAGGATAGCAACCTACCCAACATGAGAAAGAGGCAGTGTGCACAGTTACTGTTGGTTCTTCAGTTCCTTGCTCATTGACTGAAAATTTTTTTTTTTTAAACTCTTTCATCACACAATCCAGGAGAATGTACAAGTCACACTGCTGCCCGTCCCGCTGAGTAACTCCAGCATTTTGCGTCTATCTTCTGGCCAGAAATGAAAAGACAAAAGGTGTGAGATACGGATAGAAGAGGTGCGAGATGTGGAGGAATATAGGTGGAAGAGGGCAAGAGGAAAGGGGAAAATGTGCGTGTGTCCAGGTGGGACACTATAGTGGAATTGAGAATCGTGAAGACAATTCGAAATAGTCATCAAAAGAATGTTATTGTAATGTTGCAGTTGCAAGCATTGACTTCACGGGCGTGGGGTTCAGTGCTTTGATCCCCACTCCCGCAATACCACAACCCCACCCCTCATCGTTGGGCTCCATCAATGGTAGCAGAGCCAACTCAATTCTATCTGTGGAACACCCCTCAGAATACCCAACTCTGCTATTTCAAGATCCATCAATGGTAACACCTGCTTCAAGGAGCCATTCTTGCTACAAGGAAACATCAGCCAATTTCCTACGCTGCCAGAGTTATTGAGTTATAGAGTCATTCAGCACTGAGGCTCTTCAGTCCTACTCATCCATGCTAACCATGATGGGCCATACAAACTAGTCCTATTTTCCCCAGTGCTGGCCCATGTCTCTCTAACCCTTTCCTAAGCTTCATTGTATACATCCAACCTGTTACTGTTCAATTCTGCTCACTCTACAAAACTTTAATGCTGAATTGAGATATTTAATTTGCTTAAATTTTGATTGTAAGACCATTAGAGATAGCAGCAGAATTACACCATTCGGCCCATCGAGTCTACTCCGCCATTTAATCGGGGCTGATCCATTTTTCCCTCACAACCCCATTCTCCTGCTTTCTCCCTTAGACTTTCTTACTAATCAAGAACCTATCTGTTTCTGCTCTAAAGATATCCAATATCTTGGCCTCCACAGCAGTCTGTGGCCACGAATTCCACAGATTCGCCTCCCTCTGGTTAAAGATATTCCTCCTCATGATCACCAAAGTACAAGGTGAATGTAAAATTACTGGATGAAGGAGTGAAAAGTTAATTCTGTAATAAAGTGGATGTGCGAGGACCGCACGGTGGCACAGCGGTAGAGTTGCTGCCTTACGACGCCAGAGACCCGGGTTTGATCTTGAGTACGGGTGCTCTCGATACAGAGTTTGTATGTTCACCCTGCGTCTGCGTGGGTTGTCACTAAGTGCTCCGGTTCCCTCCCACACTCTAAAGACATGCAGATTTGTAGGCTAATTTGGCTTCTGTAAATTATCCCAAGCGTGCAGGATAGAGTTAGTGTAAACATAGAAACATAGAAAATAGGTGCAGGAGTAGGCCCTTCAAGCCAGCACCACCATTCAATTTGATCATGGCTGATCATCCAAAACCCAGTACCTCGTTCCTGTATCTCCCCCCCCCCCCCCCCCCATATCCCTTGATTCAGTGTACGGGGACAGCTTCCACGCTGTATCTCTAAACTACATATATTTTTAAATTTATTATTATTAGAAGCAATTGTACAGAGATAAAACAATCGGCATCTAAAATTATATAATTATTGTACAGCTTCATTTTTAACCTTATAACCTAAACTATGAAAATGAAAAATGAAAAGAAAAAGAAAACAAGAAAGAAAAAATGTAAAGTGAAAAGATAGATCGATAAAGAACAAAAGAAAGTCCCCTAAACTACCAGCGTGGCAGACAGATATAGAAATAAGAAAAAAGAAAAAGAAAGGTGGAGATATACCTTGCCCCTCATCCCCCCCGCCCACCTCACCCAACCCAGCATTGGATTTAAATTTAAATTTGTGTTACGCCATGCTATTGTTGCAATAGCATGTATCATACAGGGGGTACAGAGATGGTTTACCAGATTGATTCCTGGGATGTCAGGATTTCCAAATGAAGAAAGACTGTATAGACTCGGCTTGTACTCGCTGGAATTTAGAAGATTGAGGGGGAATCTTATAGAGACTTACACAATTCTTAAGGAGTTGGACAGGCTAGATGCAGGAGGATTGTTCCCGATGTTGGGGAAGTCCAGAACAAGGGGTCACAGTTTAAGGATAAGGGGGAAGTCTTTTAGGACCGAGATGAGAAGATAATTTTTCACACACAGAGTGGTGAATCTGTGCCACAGAAGGTAGTTGAGGCCAGTTAATTGGCTATATTTAAGAGGGAGTTAGATGTGGCCAAAGGGATCAGGGGGTATGGAGAGAATGCAGGTACAGGATATTGAGACAGACGAATGGGGTTGAGAGGGAAAGATCGATCAGCTGTGATTGAATGGCGGAGTAGACTTGTTGGGCTAAGTGACCTAATTCTGCTCCTATAACTTATGAATTTATGAAACTCCAGCCAGAATTACACCCTTCCACCAGAACCATTTGGCTTCTTTGCTTAATCCAGTTTGAAAACGTATAGCTCCAGATTCAACTGTTATCAGGCAAATAAATCATCCTCTCGCCAACTGGAGAGAGGTCTTGACCTCCCCTCTACCTCATTGGAAACCTTTGAACGATCTTTAATTGGACTTTATCTTGTACTACACATAGTCACTTCTATCCTGTTTCTGTACAGTATGGATGGCTTGATTGTAATCATATATAGTCTTTTCACTGAATGGACAGCAACACAACAAAACACTTTTCACCTCGGTACACATCACAAGAATAAACTAAACAGTCATCTGGCCAGGTCTATTTTCCAATTGGAATGTCCGCACGCTGTTTCAAAAGATGCTCTTGGATGCATCTCACAAATTTGTCCCCATCTAGGCCTCTTCATTAGTGATAGTATCAGAATTAGGCCATTCGGACCATCACGTCAACGCTGCCATTCATTCATGACTGATCTAACTCTCCCCCTCAACCTCATTCTCCTGCCTTTTCCCCATAACCCCCAACACCTGCTCTAATCAAGAATCTATAGTTCTTTGGATTAAAAATATCCATTGACTTGCTCCCCACAACCCTGTGTGGCAATGAACTCCACAGGTGCACCACCCTCTGACTAAAGAAGGGTCCTCTGAGGACGTCACAGTCAAAATTGGGGAAGTTCAAATCCCCACCGTGACACTCTGTTGCTTTTATATCTTTCCATAATCTATCTACATATTTGTGACCCTGTGTCGTAGAGTCATAGAATTATACAGTGTGGAAAAAGGCCCTTCGGCCCAACTCACCCACACCGGCCAATGTGTACCAGCTACCCTCGTCCCACTTGCCTACGCTTGGTCCATATCCCTCCAAACCTGTCCTATCCAAGTACCTGTCCAATTGTTTCTTAAACAATGGGATAGTCCCAGCTTCAACTACCTCCTCTGGCAGCTTGTTCCATACAAAGTTACACATCAGATTCATATTAAATCTTTTACCCTTCACCTTGAACCCAAGTCCTCTGGTCCTAGATTCCACTACTCTGGGTAAAAGACTCTGTGCATCTACCCGATCTTTTCCTCTCATGATTTTGTATACCTCTATCAGATCTCCCCTCATCCTCCTATGCTCCATGGAATAGAGATCCAGCCTACTTAACCTTCCCCTATAGCTCATACCCTCTAGTCCTGACAACAATTTTTTTCTGATCCCTTTCAAGCTAGACAATATCTTTCCTATATCATGGTGCCCAGAACTGAACACAATAGTCTAAATGCAGTCTCACCAACGTCTTGTACAACTGTAACATGACCTCCCAACTTCTATACTCAATACTTTGATTGATGAAGGCCAAAGTGTCAAAAACATTTTTGACCACAACATCTACCTGCGACTCGACCTTCAAGGAACCATGCACCTGTACTCATAGATCCCTCTGTCTACAACACTACCCAGAGGCCTACCATTTACTGTGGAGGTCCTGCCCTTGTTCGACATGCTCAAAATTCAACAGCTCACACTTCTCTGTATTAAATTCCATCAACCATTCCTCCGCCCACCTGGCCAATCAATCCAGATCCCGCTGACTGTTGAGGGAGCTTGCTGTGTGCAAAGTGGTTATGATATTTCTGACATTGCAACAGTGGGTGTTTTTTAAAATGCTTTAATTGGCAGTGAAGTGTTTTTGGAAGCCGTGATGTACTCCACATGAGTGCAATCCTTATTATTCTTTGAATCGATTACGTTGCACAACCACATGAATTGCTTTCTTGCTGTGATACTTCACACGGAACAAACGGCGAGTAACAGCCACATAGCACCAATCCTTCAATTATATAAAGCTGTGATTTCTATAATTTTCAATTCTTTTCACAAACCACCTGTTCATCCCGTTTTTTTACTCAACAATTCAGTTGATACTGTATCAGTAAAACTTCAATTCCACGTTTAGTTTAGGGATATAAACATAGAAATATAGAAAATAGGTGGAGTAGGCCATTGACACCTGCACTGTGTTAGAGGTCGGTGACAGCGATATTCTGCAGGGATCAGTGCTGCAAGGCCTGATGTTTACGTAGTAATATAAATGACTTGGACAGAAATGTGGGCTTATGGAAGGGAAATTTATACAGGTAACCACAGGCACCTTAACAGTATTGAGCTACAAAGGCATCTTGGGTTCCTGGTCCATAACCCCCAGAAAATGTCAACATAAGCAGACAGAGTGGAAAAACAGGCCTATGGTATGCTTGCCTTCATCGATCAGGAGATTGTGCATAAGTGTCAGGATATCATGTTTCGGATTTATAAAACTTTAATTTAGCTGCATTTGAAGCATTCTGTCATCCCATTAGAGGAAGGATGTGGGGCTTTGTTGAATGCAGCAGAGGTTTGCCAGGGTGCTGTCTGGATTAGCGGGCTATAAGGAGAGGTGGAATAAACTTGGATTGTTTTCTTTGCACACATATTTCAATGGCACAGCAGTAGAGCTACTGACTTACAGCACCCGAGACCCAGGTTCGATCCCAACTATTGGTGCTGTCAGTATGGAGTTTGTACGTTCTCTCCATGTGTTTTCTCTGAGATCTTCGGTTTCCTCCCACACTCAAGACATACATGTATGTAGGTTAATTTGCTTGGATATGAATGTAAAATTGTCCCAAGTGTGCAAGGTAGCGTGGGGGATTGCTGGGGACACGGTGGGCCCAAGGGCCTGTGTCCATGCTGTATCTCTAAAACTAAATATAGCGGTGGGTGTCTCTAATGCACAACAGGGATAGTAGTGGGGGCAGATATGATAGTGGCATTTAAGAGGCTTTTACGTAGACGTGGGTATAAACATAGACAATAGGTGTAGGTGGGCCATTTGGCCCTTTGAGCCAGCACCGCCATTCAATATGATCATGGCTGATCATCCAAAATCAGCACCCCTGTTCCTGCCTCCCCATATCCCTTTATTTCTATTAGTCCTAAGAGCTATATCTAACACTCTCTTGAAAACATTCAGTGAATTGGCCTCCACTGCCTTCTGTGGCAGAGAATTCCACGGATTCACAACTCTCTGGGTGAAATTGTTTCTCTTCATCTCAGTCCTAAATGGCCTACCCCTTATTCTTCAACTATGACCCCTGGTTCTGATCCCGCAGCATCGTGAACATTTTTCCTGCATCTAGCCTGTCCAGGAATATGCACGGAATGAATAGATGGAGAACAGATGCAATCAGAGAAGATCAGTTTAACTTGGTATCGTGCTCAGCATGGACATTGTAGGCTGAAGGGCCTGTTCCTGTGCAGTATTGATCTATGTTCTGTAAATTGGAAATTTGTTCCATTTAGTTTTTGCAAGCGAAAGATTGAGTTTGCAAATCATTTCTACGGGATATCTAATGGATCAGGTCGAGTTCATTTTCAAGATATCAATCAAGGAAAGAAGTTTGAAATCCCTAAACATCTACTCTCGTTGAACCTTATGAGGGGGAAACCTGTCTGCAATACTCAACATTAAATGCATACAAGTGTCAATAGACTATAGAATTAAAAGGCCCAACATCTTCTTATTTCGTGTGGCGTGCACAGCCTAAAGTTATACGACAACTTCTTCTATTTGATCTTCTATTTGTGCACGTCGAGTTGATTGCATTAGTCGAAACAGGGCGGACCACGTGAAGGTTGCAATCTTCCACCCCAGGCCCAATATCGATTCCATTTAAGTCAATTTAATCTCAGTATTCAAAGACAAACTGCACTTTTAAAGGCTCTCAACAAAATGTGAACATTTCTTACTTAAGATTTGTATTAATTAGCTATAAATGTACATTAAAGAGATCTGGATATATTAAAAATTGTAATAAAGTTCAATCAACGTTAATGCACGGTGGGGCAGTGGTAGAGTTGCTGCCTTAGAGCGCCAGAGACCAGGGTTCAATCCCGACTACGGGTGCTGTCTGTACGGAGTTTGTACGTTCTCCCCATGATCATGTGGGCTTTCTCCAAGATCTTCGGTTTCCTCCCATACTCCAAAGACGTACAGGTTTGTAGGTATGTAAATGTGTCTGGTATGTGTAAGATAGTGTTAATGTGCGGGGAACGCGGGTCGGTGTGGACTCTGTGTTCCCTTTCCGCACTGTATCCCTAAACCAAAAAAAAACGTGGCTCTTCAATAGTTAATTTATAACTTTGACAATTTCAGCAACTTTAAATACATTGATAAAATATATTGTCTCAGCAGTGAACATGCTTTGATCAGTAAATTAAAGATCGATGTTAAGATATTACTTGATATGAAATTATCTGTTTTTCTTCATTAAATACTAAACTAGAAAAGATCTATGAAACATATGGGAAAATATTATTTAACGCAAACTACATGCCTTTATTAACTAAATTGAATGTGTTGATTAAATTCTGGAAAACATTGCCGATGTCCTTAATAGGCAGAATAAATGCTATAAAAATGATCTTTTTACCACAAATACTGTACCTATTTCAATCATTACCAATATATTTACCAAAAAAATTATTTAAAAAACTAGACTGATATTGCAAATTTCATATGGGAATATAGATCACAAAGAAAACATTTGTGTAAACCTAAAGAATTTGGTGGACTGACACTCCCCAATTTGTTGTACTACTATTGGGCAGTGAATATTAAAAATATAATTTACTGATTGGACAGTCCTGCCCAACAAGTAGACTGGATAAGAATGGAGAAAGAGGATTGTTCCCCGTATAATATAGGAGCGATTCTTCTTTCTCCGATGAAATTGAACAATAATATACAAGAAGAATCCAATTATTCACAGTATAATGTGAATTTGGAAACAAATAAAATTAACTTTAAAATTAAGAAACTCATCGCTTCTTTCTCCAATAGTTAACAATCCCTCATTCAAACCATCCATTATTGATAAAATGTTTATCCATTGGGAAAGAATAGGAATTAAAGTGATTGGAGATATGTATGAAATGGGAAAACTTCTATTAATCCAACAACTACAACTAAAATACAATCTGAAAAGTAATCAATATTTCAAAATACCTTCAAATTTGAGATTTGAAAAAAACATATACAAGAATATTAAACTCTAACCTCAGATTTATTAGATGAAGGAATTAACAGAAAGGCAGAATCAAGCAATTTAATCATATTTATATAATAATTTTAAATATAGAAACACCAACGACAGAGGCAATTAGAAGGGACTGGGAACAAGAATTATTGATTAAAATTCCAAAAGACAGATGGCGAAAAAAGCCTATTATATGTACATAAATGTTCAATTAATGTAAGGCATAACTTAATTCAATTAAAAATTTTACATAACCATATATAACCATATAACAATTACAGCACGGAAACAGGCCCTCTCGGCCCTTCCAGTCCGTGCCGACCATTTGTTTTCCCCTAGTCCCATCTACCTGCACTCAGACCATACCCCTCCATTCCCTTCACGTCCATATACCTATCCACTTTACTCTTAAATGTTAAAATCGATCCTGCCTCCACCACTTCTGCTGGAAGCTGATTCCACACAGCCACCACCCTCTGAGTAAAGAAGTTCCCCCTCACGTTACCCCAAAACCTCTGTCCCTTAATTCTCATGTCATGCCCTCTTGTTTGAAACTTCCCTACCCTCAATGGGAAAAACGTATCCACGTCAACTCTGTCTATCACTTTCATCATTTTAAAGACCTCAATCAAGTCCCCCCTTAACCTTCTGCACTCCAAAGAATAAAGACCTAACTTGTTCAACCTTTCTCTGTAACATAGTTGCTGGAACCCTGGCAACATTCTAGTAAATCTCCTCTGTACTCTCTCTATTTTGTTGACATCCTTCCTATAACTAGGCGACCAAAATTGTACACCATACTCCAGAATTGGTCTTACCAATGCCTTGTACAATTTTAACATTACTTCCTACTCCTATATTCAATGCTCTGATTTATAAAGGCCAGCACACCAAAGGCTTTCTTTACCACCCTATCTACATGCGATTCCACCTTCAGGGAACTATGCACAGTTATTCCTAGATCCCTCTGTTCCACAGCATTCCTCAATTCCCTACATATATTATATTACTCGAAAACTAGACTGAATAAAGATTTCCAAACATTTCCCCCCATTTGTGACAAATGTCTAACTCAAAATGCCACTATAGCACATTCCTTTGTCTCCTGTTCAAAACTTCATAAATTTGGGAATGAAATCTTTGGAACTTTTACAAAACTATTTAACATAAAACTGAACCCCAATACAGAACTGATTATCTTTGGATCAATGGAAGATGGACGCAAGCTAACTACGTTCCAAGAATCTCTCTTTAATTATGGTTTAATAACAGCAAAAAAACATATACTTAAATTTTGGAAAAACGCATCCACGCCAACGTTTAAAATGTGGATTTCAAATTTGTCAGAAACGTTACTTGAAGAAATGAGATGCCTCCTATTAGGCAAAATAGACCAATTCCTAAAGATTTGGTCTCCTTTTATCAACTTCTTACAAGCATATGGTGCAACATAACCTTAGAAATTAAATGGTTCAGAACCGGGTGACGGGTGGGTAAAGATATTAAATAGGTATATCTCCTCATTTCTTTTCCTTCTTTCTCTTTTTTTTAAATCTCTTTAGCTTCTTCTTTCTGTCTCTCTCGCTATTCATTTCTACTCTTGTCTATCTATCTCTTTTTCGAGCACCATCACCATTGCCTACGACACTCTATTTTCTTCTATCACTGTTCTTTTATTATTAAATTAAAAATAAGAAGTTGTAAGAACTGTAATATGTCTATATGCATCAGGTACTTAGGTACCACTTTACTGTATTTACTTCTAACAAAAGAGGGAAAACAGGTTTTGTTTTGATTGGAAAAACTGCAGATGCTGGTTTACACCAAAGATACACAAAATGATGGAATAACTCAGTGGGGCAGTCAGCATCTCTGGATAAATGGAATGGGTGTCGTTTCGGGTCAAGACCCTTCCGAGAAAACATAGAAAACAGGAGTGCAGGAGTAGGCCATTTAGCCCTTCAAACCAACGCCACCATTCAATATGATCATCGCTGATCATCCAAAATCAGTACCCCATTCCCGGTTTCTCCCCATATCCCTCGATTCCATCAGTTCTTCAGAGTATTTGGAATTCTTCTTTGGAGTTGGAAAATTAATAGCTAAGTTTCATAGCTTTAAGGTGCGAAGAGAAAGTTTTAATAGGATCCAAAAGGGCAACTTTTCCACACGGAAGGTGGTGCATATATGGAACAAATTGCCAAAGAAAATGGTTGAGATAGGTCAAATACCAACATTTGGACATGTACAGTATATAGGATGGGACGCTTCATGAGAGGTGATTATTGGTAAGCCTAGCATTTATTTTTCTTCTCTATTTTCTACAGGAAAGTGGATGTGAGCTGCCTTGTTGAGCCATAGCAGTCGTTGTGCTGTAGAGGTTCCCACATTTTTTTTAGTTCAGTTTAGAGATATAGCAGACTAGCGATCCCCGCACATTACTGTAAATCCACCTGACACGCACTTGGGAGAATTTTATATTTATACGTTTATTCCAAGCCAATTAATCTACAAACCTGTACATCTTTGGAATGTGGGAGGAAACCGAAGATCTTGGAGAAAACCCACGGAGGTCACAGAGATGACGTACAGACTCCACACAGACAGCACCCGTGGTCACGATCGAATCCGGGTCTCTGGCATTGCAGCTGGGTGCCAGGCAGCACAGTGGCGCAACAGCAGAGTTGCTTTCAGCACCGGAGGCACAGGTTCGATCCTGACTTTGGGTGCTGTCTGCACGGAATTTATACGTACTTCCCGTGACCACATGGGTTTTCTCCGAGATTCTCAGTTTCCTCTCACACTCCAAAGACGTACAGGTTTGTGGGTTCATTGGCTTGGTATAAATGCAAATTGCCCTGGTGTGTGCAGGATAGTGTTATTGTGCAGGGATCGCTGGTCAGTGCGGACTCGGTGGGCCGAAGGGCCTATTTCTGCGCTGTATCTCTAAACTAAACTCCACGCATGCCGCCCATTATTGTTGGGTATAATGAAAAGAATGCACAATTGTATTTGTAAATTAGCCCTTGGCATTTATGACAATTTAAAGAGTGGATTATTGTAAAAGTACTAGCAGGTTACGGTCCCTACACCAACATAGAATAAAGGAGAACATTAATTACATCCACAATAAACTGAACGCATTTGTATTTTTTTTCTGCTCGATAAATATTTCTTAGTCAAAGTACACTTGGCACATCAGGTAAGAAACAATTAAATAAGAAAGAATAGCAATAAAAGAACATATCCCGCAACAATGCTGAAAATAAAATCTTCTTATTGTCGCCCAATAAATACGGCATATCTTCCTTCCGTTGTTACTTCGGAAGAAACACAAAGCTAATCGTATTTGCATCAGAACCACACTTGCGACATTAAAATGAAGACGTGGTAAAATGTCAATCCCAAATCATAAATTGTGCCAGTTTCCCCCCTCACGTTTTAGTTAACTTCCATTCAGTAGTTCAAGCCAAGAAGCCTATTCAATAAATCTATAGAATAATAAATTAAAAATAAATGTGAACAAAGCTGTGCAGTCAACAGTGGCAATAATGGAAAGGTGCCAACGTGGTGCGGTGGTAGAATTGCTGCCTTAGTGCCAGAGACCCAGCTTCGATGCTGCCTATACAGACTGTGTACGTTCTCCTTTGTGATCCTGTGGGTTTCCTCCAGGTGCTCTGGTTTCCTTACCAATCCAAAAGACATACAGGTTTGCAGGTAACTTGGCTCCAGCAAAATTCTGAATGGTCTGGAGTATGTAGGATAATGTTCACTGGTCAATGTGGGCTCAGTGGGCCGAAGTGCTGTGAATGTCTAAAGTCTAAAGGAAAGTCTAGAGGTTTACATGCAGGATGCAATTTTACCAAAAGGATAATCCTTCCAAATAGCTTTGTCCTTTGCTTTAACCTATATCGCTAAATAAAAGCTGTCCTTTGTCAATTCCAAATACCTCTTTCATTGAAGTGTATATGGATAGTCACAAATTTTGGCCGTCTGTATAGGTGTACATTTGTTGGGATTTCACCTCCAAATGTGTATCAGCTTACATTCCATCCAAAGATTTCCAAAAAATGAAAGACTGATATCCCACACATTGCTACTGTCGCTTTGGATAAGGGGAGGAAATTTGATGCCTTGCGCAGTCCTGAACTGTTATCTCTCTCAGCCCCTCGGACTATCTTTGATCGGACTTTGCTGGTTTTACCCTGCACGAAACATTATTCTCTTATCATGTACCTTTCACACTGTAAATGGCTCGCTTGTAATCATGTATTGTATTTCTGCTGACTGAAGCTTTTCACTGTACCTCAAAACACGCGACAATAAACCAAACTGAATAAACTATACCAAATACACTTTTCATGGGGATACTTTGTACTTCCTCTCCAGTCATTATACCTTTGTGAAAAAATTTCAAATTCCACAGATTCATGCGTTTTCAATCACTCCCAGAATTGCTATTTGTGTTTTCAGTTGCAGAAACCAAAACCATTTTAATTTCTCTCCCTTTCTTTTGATTTATTGATTGAAAGATATAGCATGGAAACAGGCCATTGGGCCCCACTGAGTCCACACCAACCATCAGTCTGACCACGTGGCCTGACTGGAAAAGTCACCCAGCCTTATTCTCCAGAAATGCTACCTGACCCGCTGAGATACTCCAGTGTCTATCTCCAACTCATCAATCATCTGTTCACACTAGTTCCAGGTTAACCACACATTAGAGGCAATTTGCAGAGGTTAATCAACCTAGAAACTGCTTCTCTTTTGGATGTGGGAGGAAACCAGAGCACCAGGGGGAAACCCACATGGTCACAGGTAGAATATAGAACGTCCACAACAACAGGATTGATTAACAGGTTTCTTTGGGAAGGTACTATTGCGAGGCATTGAGAGGTAGCAGCTCTACCAGCTACACCACCCACTACAAAATATCCATCTATCTATCTTTCTATCTACCTGTCCTATTACTAAAACTCATCTTAACCACTTCCGGTCTGTGTTGTATTTAAATTAGCGCAAAAACGATCCTCCATAGCACTACGATTTTTTGCCACCTTACTGGAAATATGATGTTGTGGCAATCAGTGAAACATGGTTGCAGGAGGGCTGTGATTGGAGACTAAATATTCCAGGATTTTGTTCCTTCAGGTGTGATAGAATTGGAAGGACCAGAGGGGGAGGTGTTGCATTGCTTGTCAGAGAGGATATTACAGCAGTGCTTTGGCAGGATAGATTAGAGGGCTCGTCTAGGGAGGCTATTTGGGTGGAACTGAGAAGTGGGAATGGTGTAGCAACACTTTTAGGGGTGTATTATAGACCGCCAAATGGGGAGCGAGAATTGGAAGAGCAAATATGCAGAAGATAGTAGATATTAGTAGTAAGCACAAGGTAGTGATTGTGGGAGATTTCAATTTTCCAAAAATAGATTGGGAAACACATTCTGTAAATGGGCTGGATGGTTTGGAGTTTGTAAAATGTGTGCATGATAGTTTTTTGTAGCAGTACATAGAGGTATCGACCAGAGAAGGGGCAGTGCTGGACCTCCTGTTAGGAAATGAGGCAGGTCAGGTGACGGTATGCGTTGGTGAGCACTTCGGGACCAGTGATCACAATACCATTAGTTTCAATATAATTATGGAGAGAGTCAGAACTGGACCTAGGGTGGAGATTTTTGATTGGAGAAAGGCTAACTTTGAGGAAATGCGTAAGGATTTAAAAGGAGTGAATTGGGACACTTTGTTTTATGGGAAGGATGTAGAAGAGAAATGGAGGACATTTAAAGGGGAAATTGTAAGAGTACAGAATCTTTGTCCCTGTTAGGTTGAAAGGAAATAGTAAAAATTGGAAAGAGCCATGGTTTTCAAGGGAAATTGGACACTTGTTTCGAAAAAAAGAGAGATATCTACAATAATTATAGGAGGCATGGAGCTGCTAGAGGAGTATAAAGAATGTAAAAAGAATCTTAAGAAAGAAATTAGAAAGGCTAAAAGAAGATATGAGGTTGCTTTGGCAAGAAAGGTGAAAGTAAATCCAAAGAGTTTCTACAGCTATATTAATAGCAAAAGGATAACGAGGGATAAAATTGGACCATTAGAGAGCCAGAATGGACAGCTATCTGCAGAGCCAAAAGAGACGGGGGAGATATTGAACAATTTCTTTTCTTCGGTATTCACCAAGGAGAAGGATATTGAACTCTGTGAGGTAAGAGAAAAAAAGTAGAGTAGCTATGGAAACTATGAGATTCAAAGAGGAGGAAATACTGACACTTTTGAAAAATATAAAAGTGGATAAGTCTGCAGGTCCTGACAGGATATTCCCTAGGACATTGAGGGAAGTTAGTGTAGAAATAGCAGGAGCTATTACAGAAATATTTCAAATGTCATTAGAAACGGGAATAATGCCGGACACGCAGTCACTCTGCAAGATTGCGAGGGAGAGGCCATGACTGTCATTCTAAGCTGTGAATCAACTGAACTGCGAGTCTGCAATGAATTGCTTGCAATAAATGATTTGTTTATGACAATGACAATCACTGCTGCCCTGCCTGTGCTTGAAAGTGCAATGCTTTATTAGGTCAGACCTTGTTTGGAAGGAATAAATGATTTATTAGGTCCGACTGTGTTTGGAAGGAATAAATGCTTTATTAGGTCTGACTGTGTATGGAAGGAATCAATGCATTATTAGGTCCGACTGTGTTTAGTCCAAATGTCCCGCTGATTTCGTGACTTCCGCTTTGTGGACAGGTCGCGCTGATTGCCTAATTACCAGTGAGTGCAGAGGTCGCACAGATTGGGGAAGTGCCGCTGATTGCGGAAGCCCCACAGTGGGGAGGCAGTGCTCAGCCGTGCGAGTAGATTTAAGAAAGTTTACTGTCATATATATAGTGAGCGAGTGGGAATGTCACCCATTACTTCTCTCCAGAGATGCTGCCTGTCCCCCTGAGTTGCTCCTGCATTTTGTGTCTATCTTATATTTTTATTTTATCACCAATTCATAAGCTTGAGCTTGTCCCATATTGGTAGTTGCATTATCATTGCCAAATAGGACTGTTAACTGACTTTGAGAAACACCTTCCATCAATCTGTCTGCATTATGCAAGATTTGGGAAATTCTTCAACAGGGAAATGTGTTTAAGTATCTAGAGTTGTTTCCACCCTTCCAAACTAGGGGGGGGGAAAAATCCACACTCCTTAGGCAAGTTTCTGAAAGAACTTCATCTATCCTTTTAGTATAAAAATGCTACAATTATTTCTACCATCACGTTAAGGGCGGCCACGGTGGCACAGTGGTAAAGTTGCTGCCATACAGCGCACTCAATGCTGGAGACCCAGGTTCAATCCCGACTACTGGTGCTGTCAGTACGGAGTGCTGTCAGTACTGGTGCTGTACGTTCTCTCCATGACCTGCGTGGGTTTTCTCCGGGATCTTTGGTTTCCTCCCATACTCCAAAGATTCACGGGCAGGGCAGCAGAGTTATAACTCTGAAAGTTGAAAAAGCTTAAGCAAAAGCAACATTGAGTGAAACAGACATAGAAGGGGCAGAATGTGTTAAGTGCATCCAGGAAAGTTTTCTCAAGCAAGAAATTAATATTTATTAGAGAGGGTTTGCAACACGCTACTTGCTTTTGGAAAAGGAAGCCTGGCAAGGGGCTAAAGTGGACTATATACATATAGTATATACAGTATTCATAACTAAAACACTATATAACTATAGTTATCCAGACGATGGGGAACGAAGGTCTTATTTCAAGCTTCAAAAAAAATGTTAAACTTTATTTTAAACATTTATTATAAATATATATAAAACACTGAATACAAGTATATAATTATATACAGTTATATAACAAGAACACTATATAACTATGGTATATAACTATTTTACAGTTATATTATGCATTTTTATATTTATAAAATACTAGACTAAGTGGGCATGTTCACACAGGAGGACTGGTCCCCCGACATAATATTCCACCTCTCCACCAATTCCAATATTGGTGGCCAGTGGAGAGGGGGGGGGGGGTGCTTTCTGGAGCGCTGGTATGGGTGTTGTTGGCAGCAGGGACTACTGGTCTCCAGTGGGCCAAATGGATTCTTGGGGTGGCAGCTCAGTCCCTCAAGCCTGATGTGCTGGCAGCTCACTCACGGCTGGTAAGCTGGCAGTTGACTCATGGCTATTCCTTGAAATTCCATTTCAAGCAGAGTGCAAGGCCACCAAAGACAGCCATTTGCAGTGGAGTTCCACCTCACCCCCAAAGACAGCCATTTGCAGTGCATTTCCACCTCACCCCAAAAACGGCCATTTGCAGTGCACTCCACCTCACCCCAGACAGCCATTTGCAGTGCATTTCCACCTCACCCCACAGACAGCCAATTGCAGTGCATTCCCACCTCACCCCAAAGACAGCCAATTGCAGTGCATTCCCACCTCATCCCGAAGACATCCATTTGCAGTGCATTTCTACTTGAAACCAACCATATTTTGATTTTCAAACCACATTAAGGGCACTCACAGTTGAGTAGATGTGTTGAGTGAGGCACAACCATTTCGTTATTAAGCAGAAGAGATCAATGGGAATCCTCCAGTCCCGGAAGGTGGAGGGGTCACTGGGCGAGCTCTGGCCGTAAGTGGCGATGTTCTCTCAGAAATCACAGAACAGTGAGCCAAAAGCAGTCAAGATCAGACATTTAATAACATAGATAGACTAGAGAGGGTTTGCAACACTACTTACTTTTGGAAAAGAAAGCCTTGCAAGGGGCTAAAGTGGACTATATACATATAGTACATTGCTTGTCAGAGAAGATATTACAGCAGTGCTTTGGCAGGATAGATTAGAGGGCTCGTCTAGGGAGGCTATTTGGGTGGAACTGAGAAGTGGGAATGGTGTAGCAACACTTTTAGGGGTGTATTATAGACCGCCAAATGGGGAGCGAGAATTGGAAGAGCAAATATGTAAGGAGTTAGCAGATATTAGTAGTAAGCACAAGGTAGTGATTGTGGAAGATTTTAATTTTCCAAAAATAGACTGGAAACACATTCTGTAAATGGGCTGGATGGTTTGGAGTTTGTAAAATGTGTGCAGGGTAGTTTTTTGCAGTAATACATAGAGGTACCGACCAGAGAAGGGGCAGTGCAGGACCTCCTGTTAGGAAATGAGGCAGGTCAGGTGACGGAGGTATGCGTTGGAGAGCACTTCGGGACCAGTGATCACAATACCATTAGTTTCAATATAATTATGGAGAGAGTCAGAACTGGACCTAGGGTGGAGATTTTTGATTGGAGAAAGGCTAACTTTGAGGGAATGCGCAAGGATTTTAAAGGAGTGAATTGGGACATTTTGCTTTATGGGAAGGATGTAGAAGAGAAATGGAGGACATTTAAAGGGGAAATTGTAAGAGTACAGAATCTTTATGTCCCTGTTAGGTTGAAAGGAAATAGTAAAAATTGGAAAGCCATGGTTTTCAAGGGAAATTGGACACTTGTTTTGAAAAAAGATAGATATCTACAATAATTATAGGAGGCATGGAGTAAATAAGGTGCTAGAGAAGTATGAAGAATGTAAAACGAATCTTAAGAAAGAAATTAGGAAGGCTAAAAAAAGATATGAGGTTGCTTTGGCAAGAAAGGTGAAAATAAATCCAAAGGGTTTCTACAGCTATATTAATAGCAAAAGAATAACGAGGGATAAAATTGGACCATTAGAGAGCCAGAATGGACAGCTATCTGCAGAGCCAAAAGAGATGGGGGAGATATTGAACAATTTATTTTCTTCGGTATTCACCAAGGAGAAGGATATTGAACTCTGTGAGGTAAGGTAGCTATGGAAACTATGAGATTCAAAGAGGAGGCAGTACTGACACTTTTGAAAAATATGAAAGTGGATAAGTCTCCAGGTCCTGACAGGATATTCCCTTGGCATTGAAGGAAGTTAGTGTAGATATAGCAGGAGCTATGACAGAAATATTTCAAATGTCATTAGAAACAGGAATAGTGCCGGAGGATTGGCATACTGCGCATGTTGTTCCATTGTTTAAAAAGTGTTCAAAGAATAAACCTAGCAATTATAAACCTGTTAGTTTGACGTCAGTGGTGGGCAAATTAATAGAAAGGATACTTAGAGATAATATATAAGCATCTGGATAAACAGGGTCTGATCAGGAACAGTCAACATGGATTTGTGCCTGGAAGGTCATGTTTGAAAAACATTCTTGAATATTATGAAGAGGTTACTAGGGAAATTGATGAGGGTAAAGCAGTGGATGTTGTCTATATGGATTTCAGTAAGGCCTTTGACAAGGTTCCCCAAGGTTGGTTAAGAAGGTTCAATCTTTGGGTGTTAATGGCGGAGTAGCAAGATGGATTCAACAGTGGCTGAATGGGAGATGTCAGAGAGTAATGGTGGATGGCTGTTTGTCAGGTTGGAAGCCGGTGACCAGTGGGGTGCCTCAGGGATCTGTGTTGGGTCCACTGTTGTTTGTCATGTACATCAATGATACATAATGAAGTAGATTTTCAAAGTCTACAGAGAGATTTGGGCCATATTGAAAAGTGGGCTGAAAGATGGACAGATGGAGTTTAATGCTGATAAGTGTGAAGTGCTACATCTTGGCAGGACAAATCAAAATAGGACGTACATGGTAAATGGTAGGGAATTGAGGAATGCTGTGGAACAGAGGGATCTAGGATAACTGTGCATAGTTCCTGAAGGTGGAATTGCATGTAGATGGGTGGTAAATAAAGCTTTTGGTGTGCTGGCCTTTATAAATCAGAGCATTGAATATAGGAGTAGGGAAGTAATGTTAAAATTGTATAAGGCATTGGTAAGACCAATTCTGGAGTATGGTGTACAATTTTGGTCGCCTAATTATAGGAAGGATGTCAACAAAATAGCGAGAGTACAGAGGAGATTTACTAGAATGTTGCCAGGGTTCCAGCAACTATGTTACAGAGAAAGGTTGAACAAGTTACTCTTTATTCTTTGGAGCACAGAAGGTTAAGGGGGGACTTGATTGAGGTATTCAAAATGATGAAAGGGATAGACAGAGTTGACATGGATAAGCTTTTCCCATTGAGAGTAGGGAAGATTCAAAAAAGAGGACATGACATGAGAATTAAGGGACAGACGTTTAGGGGTAACGTGAGGGGGAACTTCTTTACTCAGAGAGTGGTGGCTGTGTGGAGTGAGCTTCCAGCAGAAGTGGTGGAAGCAGGATCGATTTTAACATTTAAAAGTAAAGTGGATAGGTTTATGGACGGGAAGGGAATGGAGGGGTATGGTCTGAGTGCAGGTAGATGGGACTAGGGGAAAATAAATGGTCGGCACGGACTGGAAGGGTCGAGAGGACCTGTTTCCGTGCTGTAATTGTTACATACAGTATTCATAACTATAACACTATATAACTATAGTTATCAAGACTCGATGGGGGAACAAAGCTCTTATTTCAAGCTTCAAAATAAATGTTAAACTATTTTAAACATTTATTATAAATATATATAAAACCCTCAACACAAGTATGTAATATAATTATATGCAGCTATATAACAAGAACACTATATAACTATGGTTATATAACTATTTTACAGTTATATTATGCGTTTTTATATTTATAAAATATAAAAATTATTTTATGTTCAAAATAAAATTTAAACTGTTCTGCCATCTTGTCTGGACATGGTGTGCCATCAGTGTGTAAATAACCCTCAATGTCTCATGCTCAAGTGAATTTGCTTCACCAGTCATAATATTCAGATCAGCTTACACCCTAGCAGTATGAACATTGACTTCTCCAACTTCAAGTAGTCCTTCCCTCTCTCCATCCCCTCCCCCTTCCCAGTTCTCGCACAGTCTTACTGTCTCTGACAACATTCTATCTCTGTACCACTCACTCCCCTGACATCAGTCTGAAGAAGGGTCTCGACCCAAAACTTCACCCATTCCTTTTCTCCAGAGATGCTGCCTGTCCCGCTGAGTTACTCCAGCATTTTGTGTCTATCAGTTATCATTAAGTGTTCTCCCTCCGCAAAGGGGTAACTCTTTGGGACCATAATCCAATTACGTTTAAATAGTTACGGAAAAAAGATAGGATAAGTTTACCGTAAGTAAACTGGGACAAGGCTAATTTTGGTAATGTTTGCCAGGAACTTGCAATAGTCGATTGGGAAAGGCTGTCAGCAGGTAAAAGGACATCAGGCAACTTATAAAGTATAGTTTATATCAGTCTGAAGAAGGGTCTCGACTCGAAGAATCACCCATTCCTTCTGTCCAGAGATGCTGCCTGTCCTGCTGGGTTACTCCAGCATTTGGCGTCTATTTTCAGGCAAATGGGAGGTGTTTTAGTTCCAGTTTAGTATCACATGTACCGAGGTACAGTGAAAAGCTTTTGTTACATGCTAACCAGTCAGCATAAAGACTACATACGATTACAATCAAGCCTTTCACAGTGTATAGATACCTGCAAATAACATTTACTGCAAGATAAAGTCCAGTAAAGTCCGATCAAAGATAGTCTGAGGGTCTCCAATGAGGTAGATAGTAGTTCAGAACTGTTCTCTAGTTGTTGGTAGGACAGTTCAGTTACCTGACAACAGCAGGGAAGGAATTGTCCACGAATCTGGAGGTGCGCATTTTCACACTACCATCCCATTTGATTAGTTTAATTACAGAGAAAAGCTTTTTGTTACATACTGTCAGATCAGCTAAAAAAAAATATGCGTGATTTCAATCAAGTGTACAGATATAGGATGAAGGGTAGTGTAGGAAGAAACTGCAGATGGTAGTTTAAACCAAAGATAGACACAAAATGCTGGAGTAACTCAGCAGGACAGGCAGCATCTCTGGAGAGAAGGAATGGTGACTTTTAGAGTCGAGACCCTTCTTCAGACTCGAGTCAGGGGAAAGGGAAATTAGAGATATACACAGTGATGTAATGAGGTATAGAACAAATGAATGAAAGTTATGCAAAAAAGAAACAATGATAAAGGAAACAGGCCATTGTTAGCTGTTTGCTTGGTGAGAACGAGAAGTTGGTGCGACTTGGGTGGGGGAAGGGATGGAGAAAGGGGGAATGCAGGGGTTACTTGAAATCAATATTCATACCAGTGGGTTAGAAGGTTTAGTGCAAGCTAAATTCTAGTAAAGTCCGATTAAAAATAGTTTGAAGGTTTATAATGACATAGATGGGAGGTCAGGACTGCTCTCAAGTTGGCATGGAAGTGAGAATGTGGATATTCAAGGTCAGCATGTTCCCGTTAGAGTGCAGGACAATGTTGCCAGGATAGGGGAACCCTGACTGATGGGGACATTGAGCCTTTGTTCAGGAAAAGAGACATAAGTTCAACATAAGCAGGTGGGGTTAAGCAATTCACTCACGGAATACTGGGGATGCAAGAGTACAATTAAGATTTCTTTTTTTCGATTTCTTATAAGGAATTGTTTTTGAGAAGCAAATAGGTGGCAGAATGGAGCATGAATGTGGAGAATATAAAGCTGACACATCAGTGGGCAGCAAGCTAGCAACTAAGGTGACGTGCTCATAACTCATCCATAATTGCCGCAGAGAAGATGATAGTGAGTCTAAGTGCACTGCACTTGGGTTCAGCCTGATCCACTGCAGTCTAAGTGGTACTTCAGAAGTGACCTAGGAGTCTTCGGTGCAGCTGAAGTCCAACTTGATGATTTCAGCGATGCATGAAAGGTCAACTACATTTCTGTTGAACTGAGAATAAACCAAGTATAGGAGGTCACAGCATTGGCTTCCCCAACGGAACATTAATGAACCCAAAGAGGCACAAGAGACAGCAAATGCTGGAATCGTGAGCAAAAAATATAAATTCAAGATTCAAGCTCAAGATTCCAGCAAAAAACAAATTGTGGAGGAAATCAGTGAGTCAGGGAACATCTGCGGAGGGAATGGACAGACAGCATTTCGGGTCGGGATTCTTCTTCAGACCCGACCTGAAACATCATCCGTACATTCCCCCCACAGATGCTGCCTGACCTGCTGAGTTCCTCCAGCTCTTTGTTTTTTGCATAACTGAACCGGATAAGTTTCCATGAAAATCCTGTACTTCCAGCATTTCAGGCACCATCTCTTTTAATCCAGGTTTGCTCAATTAATTGACTACATTTAAATGTCTCAACTGCTATATAGTGAGCATCAAATTAATTGGGGAAAAAAACATGAGGCCTTGTGTATGTGGGAACTTCTCTTGAGCATGAAGGAGAGTTCCAGTAACTTCCTAGCACCTCCTAGGACATGTTGACCATGAGCTTGAGTCGAGTGAGCAAATTTGGTTGCCGCAGTGAGTCTAGTGCAAACTCTTCTGTAAAACTGGCAAATCTAGGTGTGTCTCTCTGTGTGTGTCTCTCACTGTGTGTGTGTGGTCTCTCTGTGTGTCTCTCATGTCTCTCTGTGTGTCTCTCTGTCTCTCTCTGTCTCTCTGTGTGTCTCTCTGTCTCTCTCATGTGTCTCTCTGTGTGTGTCTCTCTGTGTCTCTCTCTGATGTCTCAGTCTGTAGTCTCTCAGTCTCTCTGTGTGTCTCTCTGTCTCTCTGTCTCTCTGTGTGTCTCTCTCTCTGTGTGTCTGTGTCTGTCTCCGTGTGTCTGTGTCTGTGTCTGGTCGATCCAGCTCACGGTTTCATCGCTGATGGTCGATCCACCTCGAGGTCTTTCCCGAGAGTGCCCTCGAGCTTGAAGGTCGAAGACAGTCGCTGAAAAGTCGCGTTAGTGGGACAGGCCCTTAACGTACTGACCTGTAGGTCTTGAGTGTCGGAGGAAACCGGAGCACACGGAGAAACCCACGCAGGTCACAGGGAGAATGTACAAACTCCGTACAGACAATACCCGTAGTCAGGATCGAACCTACATCTCTGGCACTGTAAGGCAGTAACTCTACCGCTGCGCCACCGTGTAGTTTCTTGCATCCAGTTCTCTACCCCCCCCTCACTATCAACACGAAGGGTCTCAACACGAAACATCACCTATACATTTTCTCCAGAGATGCTGCTTGTCCCACTGAGTTACTCCAGCACCGTATGTTTGACATACTAACACATTTAAACAAATGTGTTAGTATGTCAAAATCCACATTTTTAAACTAATGAATCTCATAATTTAGTAATTAAACAACTGACAATAATCATACAAGTCCGTGATCCAATTTTGCCAGCATACAACTTGACCTAGTGGGATTACATTAACCTTCCTTTAGCGTAATAAAGGATACCAAGTAAAATGCACACACCATCAATACCCAAGCCTTGCAGAGAAAGTATTTATTTCTTCAAAGTCAGAACCAATATTCTATCTTTTGAAGTGATACATTTATTATCCCTTGGTCTCCAAATGATTTGGTATTATTTTTACCAACTCAGCTGTCTTTGTAACATAGAGCGAGGGTTTGTGTAACTCGGTATGATATTTGTGATAGAAATGTGTAAGGACGTAATCCATCTCAAAGTCAAATGTCAATGATATACAGTGCTAATCATTTGGGAAGGGTTTGGTTACGTCCCATTCCTCACGAGAGGAGAATAAACAACATATTGGATGATGAGATATCTAAAAATCCATGGCTGCATATCAAAAGGCTCTTATAAATTGGGCTGACTCACTCACCCAAAACAAACTTAAGCCCAAAACAAAAGCAAAGCAGATGGCTTGCTGAAAATCTGAAAGAAAAACAGAAACTGCTGAAAATAAAATTGTGGTAACCTCTCAGTGATAATATATGGATGCAGTGATGGCAATCTTTCCTTTGATCATTAAAACATCATTAACTAATCTGCCAGATCCTCTGCCTTTCAACATAGTGGTTGAGAAATGGAGAAATTCCTAAATGTCCTGGTGCAAACAGTAAGATAAGACTTCAGAGATACAACGCAGAAACAGGCCCTTTTGACCACCGAGTCTACGCTAATCGGGACAATTTTACAACTTACCACAATCAATTAACCGACAAACCCGAATGCCTTTGGAATGGGGGGGGGGGGGGGGAGGGCAGAAACCGGTGAACCTGGAGAAAAAGCACACGGTCAATAGACAATAGACACAGTAGGCCATTTGGCCCTTCGAGCCAGCACCACCATTCAATGTGATCATGCTGATCATCCCCAATAAGTACCCATTCCTGCCTTCTCCCCACATCCCCTGATTCTGCTATTTTTAAGAGCCCTATCTAGCTCTCTTGAAAGTATCCAGAGAACCTGCCTCCACAGAGAATTCCACAGACTCGCTACTCTCTGTGAGAAAAAGTGTTTCCTCGTCTCCGTTCTAAATGGCTTTCTCCTTATTCTTAAACTGTGGCCCCTGGTTCTGGACTCCCCCAACATCGGGAACATGTTTCTCGCTTCTAGCGTGTCCAAGCCCTTAACAATCTGACATGTTTCAATGAGATTCCCTCTCATCCTTCTAAGAATGAGATCCTCTCTCATCCTTCTATCATAGTGCACCATTTTATCATCCTTGGGACTCAACATTATATTCAATGATTTCACATAACCATTCCTTTGCCGAGAGTAGGGTAATCAAAAAAGCAAGGAACATAGGGTTTAAATTGAGGGGAGAAATATTTGATAGGAACCTGGAGGATTGATTTATTTTACACACAAAAGGTGGTGGGTGTAAAGAACGAGTTGTCGGAGGGGGAAGTTCAGGCCGGTACCATCTCAACATTTAAGAAACTTTTAGACAGGTACACGGATAGGACAGATTTAGAGGGATATGGGCTAAATGCAGGCAGGAGGGACTAGTATAGATGGGATATGCTGGCCAATGCAGGCAAGTTGGACCGATGAGCAGTTTAGACTCTGTATCACCATCCCTCAGCCAACACTACCACCATATGTGTTATTTACATTTTCTTGGTGTTGCTTATTTTTTCTACATTTTCTTTTTCTTGCACCTTCTGTTTTCTTCCTTTATTTCCCCCTCCCTCTTCTGTTTTCATTCACCTCAACCTAATTACATCTCCAGGCAGAAAAGAAACCCGATGATTAATAAACCTTCCCTCATACATCACCGACAGTATTTACAGTATGTTATTAATGTTCTCGGGGTCACTGCCGCCCTATAACAGACACTCCCACAATTTTGTCCGCAGCCTCTCTCCACCCCTCACCTAGTCATCTCTGCAACTGAAAATAAAAGTACTTAGTTTAGTTTAGAGATACAGCGCAGAAACAGGCCCTTCGACCCATCGAGGCCGCACTAACCAGCGATCCCTGCACACTAACACTACCCTACACACACACACGGGACAATTTACATTTATATCAAGCCAATTATCCTACAAACCTGTACGCCTTTGGAGCATGGGAGAAAACCGAAGATCTTGGAGAAAACCCACGCAGGTCACGGGGAGAACGTACAAACGCCGTACAGACAGCACCCATAGTCAGGATCAAACCTGGTGCTGTAAGACAGCAACTCTACCACTGCGCCACCCTCAAAGTTGCTAAGTATTTCTACTCTGTATTTCCTACTTTTATGACAGACTTCCAGCATCTGTGGAGTTTTGCTTTGCTTTTTTTTCCTGAGCCATGTTTAGTATTTAATGTGAATTAAATACATGAAGGATCGGAGAGGGTACAAAGGAGATTTACAAACATGCTTCCAGGAATAGGGGATTACCATTGTATGGATGTGCTAGATAAGGTCGAGCAGGTTTTTCTTGCAGTGGAGGAGGCTAAAAGGAACATTGATAGAAGTGTTTAAAACCATGAATGGTTCATGTAATTAAAGGGAAATTGTTTTTCATTTATTGATAGGATGATGGCATGAAAGCCCAGATTTAAGGCGATTGGAAAAAATACTAATGGAGACACACGGAGAAAGTAATTTACCTAAAGGATTATTTGGTTTTGTACTGCAATCCCTGACAAGATAGTAAAAATACATTTAATTGTGGTCTGCAAGATGGAATTGAATCAAAGCTTGAAGGAGAATTAATGTATGGACATGGGGAAAGAGCCATGTAGCACACAATGAACAAGCTGCCACAGATTACTGGTGAATTTCATCTCACCATTTTGTCCGTTGACCTTGCAATGCTAAACTGGAAATTTATATATTGTAAAATGATGATAAATATCACCATAGCATCTTTGCATTGCAGAGAGCATAAATATATTCTACTCTAAATTGGAGGATGTGGGTGGTACATTTGGACAGGCACATGGATAGGATAGGTTTAGAGGGATATGGGCCAAACACAGGCAGGAACTAGTGTAGCTGGGATATGTTGGCCAGTGCGGGCAAGTTGGGCAAAAGGGCCTGTTTCCATGCTGCATAACTCCATTTAAGCACGGCGGTGTTGCCAACTGCTGCCACAAAGCTAGAGTGATCCAGGTTCAATTCTGACCTCTGGTATTGCCCGTGTAGAGTTTGCATGTTGGCCGTGTGATTGCATGGGTTTCCCCTTGGTACTCTGGTTTCCTCTCTGATCCCAAAGATGTGCGAGATAATGATTAATTGACCACTAAATTGCCCCGAGTGTGACAGCGTGTTGTCAAATCTAACGGGGGGTGGGGGTGAGGTGGATGATCACCCTTGGTGATGCAGTGCTTCAAGAGGTTGGTTATGATACATATTCCAAGATGCAGAGAGACCAATTTCCCTCCTGGAATAAAGTTCTATCGAATATCAATTCCTATCTTAGCACAAATAGATCAATGAAGGATACAATCTAGCCAGCAACTTGGATAGTGAAAACACATACATCCATCTATTGTTTACCAACTGCAGCTCTTCTTTCAACATAACCATCTCCTCCAATCCCAGTACCTAGCTCAGGGAACTGGGTCTCTGCACTTCCATTATGCAAATTAATCAGTAATTTCTTCATTAACAGAACACAATCAGTACAATTGGCAACAACTCTCTTCCCCCTCGAGAGCAAACAACACAGTGGCACGGTCAAGGCTGTGTGCTTGGTCCTCTACCCAACTCACTCTATACCCATGACTGTGTGGCAGGCCATTATTCCAATTCCATCTTCAAATTTGCCAACAATAATTGTTGTTGAACAATGTTCCTCCTCCGCTTTGTCCCTTCCCACTCATAATCCCCCCCCCCCCACAACCAAGCAAAGACCACAAAAGCAGCACTCAATGTCCGGATCAAACCCTTGTCTCAAGCACTCAGGCAACAGCTCTACCAGATATGCATTGTGCTGCCCCAGCCTCACAACTGTGCTGCCCTGTGTCACAAAGACAAAATATGGAGAGGCCTCATAAGAAAAAAATCTCTCCCTCTCCATAGGTTAACCTACTCGTTCCTGGGATCATTCTTGTAAACCTCCTCTGGACCCTCTCCAGAGCCAGCACATTCTTCCTCAGATAGGGTGCCCACAATATTCCAAATGCGGCCTTACCAGCGCCTTATAGAGCCTCAATATTACATCCCTGTTGCCCTCTTGAAATAAATGCCAGCATTGAGTTTGCTTTCTTTACTACCGATTCGACTTACAGAATAACTTTAAATCCTGCACCTTTGAATGACTATGAATGGAAATACTGAGCACCTCCTCGAGATAAAGCTCAATAGACCCTATTTGCTGCCCTATTTTGATTACTATTGATCTAGATTCAAAACCATCAAATCTGAAACCCTGGCAGAAATCAGTGAAACAGCAACAACTAAACCGGACTCTCAGCGCGAAGCAAATCTATAAGGGCAGCATAGAGGTGTAGCGGTAGAGCTACTGCCCAACAGCATCAGAGGTCTGGGTTCGATCCTGACCGCCCGCTGTCTGTACGGAGTTTGTGGGTTCTCCTTATGACCGCGTAGGTTTTCTCTAGGTGCTCTAGTTTCCTCCCACATACCGTAGATGGAACATGTTTGTAGTCTGAAAATTATCCTCAGTGCATAGGACAGAACTAGCGTACAGGTGATCGCTGGTCGGCGCAGATTCGGTGGGCCGAAGGTCCTGTTTCCACGCTGT
The DNA here is from genome assembly GCA_035221665.1 of Okamejei kenojei. Taxonomy (NCBI): domain Eukaryota; kingdom Metazoa; phylum Chordata; class Chondrichthyes; order Rajiformes; family Rajidae; genus Okamejei; species Okamejei kenojei. Next base: position 13,776,936 of record CM069137.1, read on the forward strand.
ATCTCTAAACTAAATGTTGTATTGGTAATCTATTAAGAGCCAAATAGTCATTTTATTCAAACATAGGATGGCAGCCCGCATTGTAATCATTCCGAGTCTTGCTTCGGTGGTTGTATTCTTGCATGTGACAGTTTGAGAGGTGGAATACAGAGTTAATGGCATTTTGTACGAGTAGATTTTGGGTACAGTTTGAGGAGAGCTTGGTTGTCTTACGTATTATGCCTGGATTGTTGGTTGCTGAGACCCAACTGCCCGAAGGAGGTTGTTGGTCAATGTCAATTTTTTCGCGGACATTGAGAACACTCGTGACTCCAAATGGCACACTTGACTCTTCCAACAGGGAGCACTGCACCTCCTCCAAATGGAAGTAAAGCAGTCTTATTGGAGATCTCGTTTTTTTGAATTCTGTTAAGCTCCAATGAGCTCCAGTGTCCAGCTTAGCAATAACACTCATCCCATTAATTAGGAGTGTGACCATGGGAGCATGTCTGTTTAGACCCCATCTCTCGATAGCAGGCAGCATGTCCTCGTTAGAAACATAGAAACATAGAAATTAGGTGCAGGAGTAGGCCATTCAGCCCTTCGAGCCTGCACCGCCATTCAATATGATCATGGCTGATCATCCAACTCAGTATCCCGTACCTGCCTTCTCTCCATACCCTCTGATCCCCTTAGCCACAAGGGCCACATCCAACTTAAATATAGCCAATGAACTGGCCTCAACTACCCTCTGTGGCAGAGAGTTCCAGAGACTCACCACTCTCTGTGTGAAAAAAGTATTTCTCATCTCGGTCTTAAAGGATTTCCCCCTTATCCTTAAGCTGTGACCCCTTGTCCTGGACTTCCCCAACATCGGGAACAATCTTCCTGCATCTAGCCTGTCCAACCCCTTAAGAATTTTGTAAGTTTCTATAAGATCCCCTCTCAATCTCCTAAATTCCAGAGAGTATAAACCGAGTCTATCCAGTCTTTCTTCATAAGACACTGACATCCCAGGAATCAGTCTGGTGAACCTTCTCTGCACTCCCTCTATGGCAATAATGTCCTTCCTCAGATTTGGAGACCAAAACTGTACGCAATACTCCAGGTGTGGTCTCACCAAGACCCTGTACAACTGAAGTAGAACCTCCCTGCTCCTGTACTCAAATCCTTTTGCTATGAAAGCTAACATACCATTCGCTTTTTTCACTGCCTGCTGCACCTGCATGCCTACTTTCAATGACTGGTGCACCATGACACCCAGGTCTCGCTGCATCTCCCCTTTTCCTAATCGGCCACCATTTAAATAATAGGCTGCTTTCCTGTTTTTGCCACCAAAGTGGTCTGCCAAACATTGCCCACTCACCCAGCCTATCCAAGTCACCTTGCAGTCTCCTAGCATCCTCCTCACAGCTAACACTGCCCCCCAGCTTAGTGTCATCCGCAAACTTGGAGATATTGCCTTCAATTCCCTCATCCAGATCATTAATATATATTGTAAATAGCTGGGGTCCCAGCACTGAGCCCTGCGGTACCCCACTAGTCACTGCCTGCCATTGTGAAAAGGACCCGTTTACTCCTACTCTTTGCTTCCTGTTTGCCAGCCAGTTCTCTATCCACATCAATACTGAACCCCTAATACCGTATGCTTTAAGTTTGTATACTAATCTCTTATGTGGGACCTTGTCGAAAGCCTTCTGGAAGTCCAGATATACCACATCCACTGGTTCTCCCTTATCCACGCTACTAGTTACATCCTCGAAAAATTCCACAAGATTCGTCAGACATGATTTACCTTTCGTAAATCCATGCTGACTTTGTCCAATGATTTCACCACTTTCCAAATGTGCTGCTATCCCATCTTTAATAACTGACTCTAGCAGTTTCCCCACTACCGATGTTAGACTAACTGGTCTGTAATTCCCCGTTTTCTCTCTCCCTCCCTTCTTAAAAAGAGGGGTTACATTTGCTACCCACCAATCCTCAGGAACTACTCCAGAATCTAAAGAGTTTTGAAAGATTATCACTAATGCATCCACTATTTCCTGAGCTACTTCCTTAAGTACTCTGGGATGCAGCCCATCTGGTCCTGGGGATTTATCGGCCTTTAATCTATTCAATTTAACCCAACACCACTTCCCGACTGACCTGGATTTCACTCAATTCCTCCTTTGACCCACAGTCCCCTGCTATTTCCGGCAGATTATTTATGTCTTCCTTAGTGAAGACGGAACCAAAGTAGTTATTCAATTGGTCCGCCATATCCTTGTCCCCATGATCAACTCACCCGTTTCTGACTGCAAGGGACCTACATTTGTTTTAAACTAACCTCTTTCTCTTCACATATCTATAAAAACTTTTGCAGTCAGTTTTTATGTTCCCTGCCAGTTTTTCTTTCATAATCTATTTTTCCTTTCCTAATTAAGCCCTTTGTCCTCCTCTGCTGGTCTCTGAATTTCTCCCAGTCCTCTGGTATGCTGCTTTTTCTGGCTACTTTGTACGCATCATCCTTTGCTTTGATACTATCCCTGATTTCCCTTGTTATCCACGGATGCACTACCTTCCCCGATTTATTCTTTTGCCAGACTGGGATGAACAATTTTTGTAGTTCATCCATGCAGTCTTTAAATGCCTTCCATTGTATATCCACCGTCAACCCTTTTAGAATTAATTGCCAGTCAATCTTGGCCAATTCACGTCTCTTACCCTCAAAGTTACCTTTCTTTAAGTTCAGAACCATTGTTTCTGGATTAACAATGTCACTCTCCATCCGAATGAAGAACTCAACCATATTGTGGTCACTCTTGCCCAAGGGGGCACGTACAACAAGACGGCTAACTACCCCTTCCTCATTACTCAAAACCCAGTCTAAAATAGCCTGCTCTCTCGTTGGTTCCTCTACATGTTGATTTAGATAACTATCCCGCATACATTCCAAAAAATCCTCTTCCTCAGCACCCCTGCCAATTTGATTAACCCAATCTATATGTAGATTGAAGTCACCCATTATAACTGGTCAGAGAGGTTGATGTGGGTGTTACGTGGGAAGGTTCTGGCTGTAAAGTGTCTTGCTGTAGCAGGTGCACCGATTGCTTTGTCTGCACTCTATTCCCACGCGAGCCAGAATGGTTTCTGCATTTACAGTAGTGGCAACGTTTTCCATAACCTGGGTCTCTGGCGCTGTAAGGCATCAACTCTACCCCTGCGCCACCCAGTTCTGATGAAATTAAAAAAAAAAAAAATTATTAATTTATATTTGGATAAGAATAAATCGCAACTTATGGGGAACAGGTAAAAGTGGAGTTCAACCCAACAATCAAATCAGCCACGGTATTATTGCACCCATTTTTAATTTGCTTTAGGGTACACAAAATGCTGCAGAAACTCAGCGGGTGCAGCAGCATCTATGTAGCGAAGGAGATGGGTAACGTTTCGGGCCTAAACCCTTCTTCAGACTGATGGGGGGGTGGGGTGAGGCGGGGGGGGGGGGGGGGGGGGAAAGAAAGGAGGAAAAAAAACCCCAGAAAAAACTTTTTAAGGTTTAAGTAACCTTCCACACGTTTTCTTTATGCTTTAGACTTTAGAGATACAGTGTGCAAACAGGCCCTTCGGTCCACAGACTCCACGTTGACTATCAATCACTCCTTATACGGGCACAATCCTACACACCAAGGACAAGTTACAATTTACAGAAGCCAATTAACCTACAAATCTTTGGAGTGTGGGGGGGGAACAGAAGCACCCAGAGAAAAACTACGTGGTCACAGGGAGAATGTGTACAAACACCTTACAGACAGCGTCCGTAGTCAGGATCGAACCCAGGTCTCTGACGCTGCAAGGCAACAACTTAACCACTGTGCTGCACCAAATCATTCAAATAGAACGGATGTTGGAAGAAATAAGTATAGCTGACTGCGTCGAAGATGGAAAGTAAGGCAAGTTTTGGAATTAAAATAGCAGAGATAAAGAGGTAACTATATATTTTAAAAAAAATCATAGGGTTAAGGATCCTCTTCATCAACTTAAACAGCTAGAAATAAATTTAAAACACAAAAGTACCTAAGAAATTGAATCGTTACATTCATACGAATTCAGCAGAGATGGATAAGATAATGCAATGCAAGAATGTAATCATAAATTAATCTACGGGAAAATCCATCAACATTTGATAGGATGGTGGGAAATCCATTAAAATTACAGGATCCTCGATTCACTATTATGAAAGAAAATTAAGGGAAACTTTCCAAAGGTTTTACAGAAGAGCGGCACGGTGGCGCAGCGGTAGAGTTGCTGCCTTACAGCTCTTGGTGCAAGAGACCCGGGTTCATTCCCGATTATGGGTGCTGCCTGTTTGGAGTTTGTACGTTCTCCTTGTGGCCACATGGGTTTTCTCTGGGTGCTCCGGTTTCCTCGCATACTCCAAGAATTGTAGGTTAATTGGCTTGGTAAAATTTTAAATTATCCCTAGTGTGTACAGGATAGTGTTAGAGCGTGAGGATCGTCAGTCGGTGCGCACTCGGTGGGCAAAGGGCATGTTTCCGTGCTATATCTCGAAACTAAATTTTACAGAAGACCTTTTAGTTCTCTATTGGGTTGTGTTATTTTAGAGAGAGTCATAGAGTGATACAGTGTGAAACCAGGCCCTTCGGCCCAACTTGCCCACACCGGCCAACAAGCCCTAGCTACACTAGTCCCACCTGCCTGCGTTTGGTCCATATCCCCACAAACTTGTCCTATCCATGTACCTTTTTAACTCTTTCTTACATGTCGGAATAGTCCCAGCCTCAACTACCTCCCCTTGCAGCTTGTTCCGTACACCCACCACCCTTTGTGTGAAAAATAATTCTGCCTATAAAATATGATGGTATCCACGCCATCTCTTCATTACATCAGACATTTATCAACAATCAAACATCAATTTTATTTTAAACAAAGGCAGTAAGCCTGCCTTGCAACCATTCAGAACCTTGCTTCATCTTGTTTTGCTGGTTGTTTTCCAAAATGTGCCTTGATTTATAACTCATTCACCAGCTTAGTTAATATGCAGGCGTAACAAGTAAAAGCACAGAAGGAAAATTGGCCGTTGTTATAAGAGACATGAAATACAATGGAGGGCCCTCCTTCTGGCTCCAAGGACTCCTAATGACCTTGTACACTCTTTAGTCAGACAGTGGGGAATCTGTGGAATTCTTTGCCCCAGAAGCCACTGGAGGCCAAGTCAGTGGATATTATTAAGGCAGAGATAGATAGAACCTAGATCAGTACAGGTGTCAGAGATTATGGGGAGAAGGCTTGAGAATGGGGTGAGAAGAGATAGATCAGCCATGATTGAGTAGACTTGATGGGCCAAATGGCCTAATTCTACTATTATTCAAGACCTTTATGATCACTTACACCCTGGTAAAGACCTTTGAACTGTCTTTTTTTTTAATGATTTGAATATCTTTGCCACTTAGAAATGGTTCAAAACAATAGAATAATTAAAATTATCTAAAATTTGGCAAGCACTTATCAGCAATTTCCAGAGAATGGGAAATACCATTGAAATTAATGAAAGGAATGAGTGTATACACCAGACCTCCCGTGTATTAAGCCGAATGACAAAACACCACCCAGCTGTTTACTACAAGGAGCCACTACTCAGCCCCTGGGCTCAATGGTGAGTCTAGAGACGGAGCAGAGAGTTGGGTGAACAGCAGCTGACCTCCAGCATATCTTGGACTTATGCCTTCCATGGATACAATCATAAGGTCATTAGTGATAGGAGTAGAATTAGGCCATTTGGCCCATCAAGTCCACTCCGCCATTCAATCATGACTGATCTATCCCTCCCTCCTAACCCCATTCTCCTGCCTTCTCCAAATAACCTCTGACACCTGTACTAATCAATAATCTATCTCCGCCTTAAAAATATCCACTGACCCGGCCTCAAATAATTCCACAGATTCACCACCCTCTGACTGAAGAAATGTCTCCTCCCTAAAAGAACATCCTTTAATTCTGAGGCCATCACCTCTGATCCTAGACTCTCCCATGAGTGGAAACATTCTCCCCACATCCCCACTGTACAAGCCTTTCACTATTCTGTACATTTCAATAAGGTCCTCTCCTCATTCTTCTAAACTCCAGAGAGTACAGGCCCAGTGCCACCGAATGCTCATCATACTAAATGCAATGTAATGAACCTTCAAAATATGGGTTTGACACTTAAAACAGCACTCATCCATGTAAAATAAAAATGCTGATCTGGAAATGTTATTAGTTTTTCCACAATGAATCACTGCAAAAAAAAAAAAACCCTCCCAACTTCAGTCTACTGAAATAAGCACTCCAGTGCAATGGTTTTCAATAAAGAAACCAAATTTCATTTGCACTTTGTCGAAATCGAACATTTTGCTTCTTTACTTGTCCCATTTGTTGTGGTCTTTAGCCTTGCATCGCTGCAAGTGATGTGTTATCATTACTGAGCTCAGTTTTACTCTTTGAATAGTTTAGAGATAGTATGGAAACAGGTCCTTCGGCCCAGCGAGCCCACACCGACCAGCAATCACCCGTACACTGGTTCTACCCAACACACCAGGGACAACTTACAGAAGATAATCTACTAACTTGCAGATCTTCGGCACCCGAGGGGAAACCAGATCACCCAGAGAAGGTCCACGCAGTCACAGGGAGAACATACAGTATGAACTCCGTACAGACAACACCCATGGTCAGGATCGAACCTGGGTCACTTACACTAAAGCAGCAACCCTACTGGTGCGCCACTGACATCCCAAGACATAATTCATATTCCATCAAGAGAATTGATGGGAATGACCGAATCTGGTATACAGAATTTGATCATCATGAAGAGACTAAATAGCCATTAAACCCCACCTTGTTTACTCATGACTTTCAGGGAAATAAATAAGGCTATTAGACACAAGAGAAAAGTTTGGCTATTCATCGAGACCACTCCACCATTCAATCCCGGCTGATCCATTTTTCCCTCTCAACCCCATTCGCCTGCCTTCTTCCTATATCTTTTGATGCCCTCACTAATTAAAAATCTGCCTTCATTAGTTGGTTTGGTTAATTTCATTCTTCAAAATGCTTGGTTCATAATTATTTAGCAACAATTAGCAATGATTAATGGAGTTACAAGTGTTTAGAATGTGGGAGGAATCTGGAGCACCCAGAGAAAAGCAACACGGTTTACTGGGAGAACATGCAAACTCTGTACAGACAGCACCCGTAATCATGATCGAACCCGGGCCTCTGGCACTGTAAGCGCTGTGAAGCAGCAACTTTATTTTTAACTTTGCACTATTATTGTTTGTTTATCTATATATAGTTTAGTTTTGGAACTCTGCCCACAACCACAAGAAATTGCAGAGTTATTGATATAGCACAATCCGTCACCCAGAGCAGACTTTCCACTCCATCTACACTTCACGCTACCTTGAAAAGCAGCCAATACAGTGAAAGACGTCCTACCTCTGTCATTCCTTCTTCTCCCGGCTCACATCCAGCAGAAGGGAAACAAACTTGAAAGGATGCACCACCAGATCTAGAACAGCTTCTTCCTCTCTGTTATCAGGCTTGTAAATGGTCCTTTTACAAGTTAGGGTACTGTCCAATTCACCTACACCCCATTGTAGACATTGGACTTTGTCTATGGAACTGATGTACTTCGGGGCGGGAGATTGCAACCTTCACATGGACTGCCCCGTTTCAACGAATGCAATCAACCTGGCATGCACAATCAAATAGAACAAGTTGTCCTACAAGTTTAGGCTGTGCACGTCATACACAAGAAGAAGGTTTACTACAAACGCTGCACTCTGTATCTTCCCCTTTGCTCTATCTATTGTACTCTAGTTTGACTTAACTGTATCCACGTATGGTATATATTATCAGTTTGGGTAGCACATCATTGCTTCCCGCCGTACTTCAGCACTCGTGACAATAATAAAGCTAAACCTTGACCTTTCTGTGCATAATTCCTAAAGCTCAAACTATCCCGTCCCACCACTGACTGTCCTTCTTGTCATGAGGACTTGATAATAAGACATTTATATATCGGTGCCAAATTACTTTGTCTCTAATGAGATAAAACCATTATTTAAAATATTGTAAAGTATAAACATATTACGAGTTTATATAATGACATTGCACTCAGAATGTCTTGGCCTACATTGTTTAAATGGCAGCACTTACACTGCATGAGCGAGTTCAGCATAACATCATGGAATTCTCAGCTGAATTCACGGACACCAAACTGCTCTGATGTCTCCCATTGACCACGCAAGATTGGAATGAATATGTTCCCTCTGTAATAGCTTATATCCAGAGGCAATTTTACGAGTACAGGAAAACCTACTAACTATTAATGCTGTGTAATAAAAGTGTAATTTGCCTCAGTCAGTCATTGCAAATCAGTGGACCCAGTAATTATGTTCAATGCTACCCATGATAAAAACAAGGCACGAATCAGATACACTCGCTGAAGTTGTCAATAGTGTTCAGGGCATAACGTGACATTAGCTGTGGCCCCGACAGGTAACCTCAATCGAAGAAGAAAGAAGTGATACACTGGATTTGTTTTGTTTTTTTTAAAGCAGGAAAACTCCTAATGTTTCGTGTTGATCTTTCAACAGAAGTAGGAAAAGTTTTAGGTTGCAGAGAAGAGGGGAGGTGTGGCAAGAATAAGTGGAGCAAAGAGAGAAGGCAAAGCAACAAGAAAGACACCAAAAGCTGGACGGACACACTGGCACACGCACAAACACACGTGAATGCCCAGAATGCACTGCTGGGGACAGTGGCAGAAGTGGATACATTAATAGCATTTAAAAACATTTTTAAAAAAGGTGCAGGAGTAGGCTATTCGGCCCTTCATGCCAGCACCGCCATTCAATATGATCATGGGCCAATCAATACTCCAGGCGTGGTCTCACCAGGGCCCTGAACAACTGCAGTAGGACCTCCTTGCTCCGAAACAAAGATCCTCTTGCAATGAAGGCCAACATGCCATTAACTTTCTTCACTGTTTGCTGTACCTGCATGTTTACTTTCAGTGACTGGTGTACAAGCACACCCAGGTCTCATTGCACCTCCCTTTCTCCTAATCTGACACCAATCAGATAATAATCTGCCTTCCTGTTCTTGCCACCAAAGTGGATAACCTCACATTTATCCACATTATACTGCATCTGCCATGCTTCTGTTCACTTGCCCAACCTATCCACTTCATCCTGCAGCCTCTTAGTATCCTCCTCGCAGCACACACTGCCACCCAGCTTTGTGTCATCCGCAAACGTGGAGATGATACATTTAATTCCCTCGTCTAAATCATTAATACATATTGCAAACAATTGGGGTCCCAGCACCAAGCCTTGCAGCACCCCACTAGTCACTGCCTGACATTTCGGAACAGGCCCGTTAATTCTCTTTGATTACTGTCGGCCGACCAGTTCTCTATCCTTGTCAATACCATCCACCCCCCATAACAAGTGCTCTAATTTTGCACACTAATCTCTTGTGTGGGACCTTGTCAAAGGCTTTTTGAAAGACCCAGATACACCACATCCACTAGCTCTCCCCTATCCATTCGACTTGTTACATCCTCAAAAAATTCCAAAAGATTAGTCAAGCATGATTTCCCCATCATAAATCCATGCTGACTTTGACCGATCCTGTGACTGCTTTCCAAAATGCGCTGCTATAACATCTTTAATAATAGACTCAAGCATCTTCCCCACTACCAATGCAAGGCTAACTGTTCTATAATCCCCCTCTCGTCTAAAGCAAATGTAACTCCACTTTTCTCTCTCCCTCCTTTCTTAAAAAAATGGAGTTACATTGGCTTTAGATGAGAGGCGGATATTTAATGGAGAGGTGCATGGCAAGTGCTCTTTGTACAGAGAGTGGTCTGAAACACACTGCCAGGACAGATACGAGAGTGGCATTAACTGGGCTTTTGGATAGGCATAGTCACACATCAGGGAACAGGCCCTTCAGCCCAACTTGCCCATGCTGACAAAGATGCCCCATCTACTCCAGTTACAGCTGCCAGCATTTGGCCCATATCCCTCTGGCCCTTCTGTAGTCATTTCTAGACATGACAAATTATGTCACATATATCTGACATACATCTTTTATGTTGAGATATCTTTTAAATATAAATTATAAATAGGTGGTTGATAGTTAGTCCGAACCTTTCATCTACTTCTTTGATTCTATTTAATCTGATTTTATCTTGCACTAAATGTTGGACCCTTTATCTTTACCTCAACACTTTGGACAGCTTGATTGTAATCGTGTATAGTTTTTTTCTTTGACAGGAAAGCACGCAAACAAAAGCTTTTCACTGCACCTCTGTACTCATTACAAAATTCAAAACTAAACTCTGTGAGCTTAAGGACCATTTTCCATGTGGGAGCAAGATATGATTTTAGTAGGCAGATTGGCTTTTTCCTCCTACTGTGTAGACAACATGGTCAGAAAAGTTTCTGATTTTATGATTCTCCATCGTAATGCATCTACGAGCCTGCACAACAAAATTCACACAACTACTCCAACCCTCCCACCCACACCTCACACTAGTGTACACACACTACAGCTCTTCAAACACGACAGAAACATCAACCACAGAGATGCACAGCATAATGTACTTCACTCCTACAGAAAGACAGATCATCTTTTTCACACAAAGGGTGGTGGGCGTATGGAACAAGCTGCCAGAGGTGGTAGTTGAGGCTGCGACTACCCTAAAGTTTAAGAAACAGTCAGACAGGTATATGGACAGGACAGGTTTGGTGGGATATGGACCAACACAGACAGGTGAGACTAGTTTAGCTGGGACATGTTGGCCGGTGTGGGCAAGGTGGGCCAAAGGGCCTGGTTCCTTTTATTACAGCAGCAGAACACCATAGCAGAACCATTACCTGCTGCCTTGAAGAGTTGATCACAAACTAAGCTGACATAGGCCAAAGGGTCTGTGTTGATAACAATGCAGTGACTAGAGGGTTGCCGCAAGGCTCGGCGCTGGGACCGCAGCTATTTGCAATATGTATTCATGATTTAGATGAAGGAATTAAAAGTAACATTAGCAAATTTGCAGGTGACACAAAGTTGGGTGGCAGTGTGAGCTGTAAGGAGGATGCTATGAGGATGCAGGGTGACTTGGACAGGTTCGGTGAGTGGGCAGAGGCAGTATAATGTGGATAAATGTGAGGTTATCCATTTTGGTGGCAAGAACGGGAAGTCAGATTATTATCTGAAAGGTGTCAGGTTAGGCCAATAAAGAGTAGGCCATTTTGAACATAGAGATGAGAAAAAAAATTTCACCCAGAGAGTTGTGAATCTGTGGAATTCTTTGCCTCAGAAGGCAGTGGAGGCTGATTCTCTGGACGCTTTCAAGAGAGAGTTAGATAGAGCTCTTAAAGATAGAGATGTGGAGAAAAGGCAGGAACGGGGTACTGATTGTGGATGATCAGCCATGATCACAGTGAATGACTGATCATTCAAAGGGCCAAATGGCCTACTCCTGCACCTATTGTCTATTATCACAATGAATGGTGGCGCTGGCTCTAAGGGCTGAATGGCCTACTCCTGCACCTATTGTCTATTGATAAAAAGATTGCCATAGAGGGCTGTGGAGGTCATCTAAATTAATATTTTTAAGGCAGAGATAGACTCTTGATTCGTACATGTCAGGGTTTATGGGGAGAAGGCAGGAGAATAGGGGTTGAGAGGGAAAGATAGATCAGCCACAATTGAATGGCAAAGTAATCTTGATGGGCCAAAAGGCCTAATTCTGCTCCCATGATTAATGAACAATGTTCTCACAGCTAAATCTCATTCTTTTATCACCCTCATCCCACAATCGCTTCGAGATTCATGATTTAACATTATTCCTTTAGTGTTCCCACACCATAACAATATTCTCCTCACATTTTCATTTCTGGTTCAATAAAATGATTACCTACCCAAGCCACATCTGACGAGCCTGCAGATGAAAGAAAAAAGATCACTCCAACAAAATCTTGCATCCACCAACTCTGGCGCATTGCACTTTGAGGCAGGGTGCCTGAGTCAATGTTGAATCAACAGGACAAGCTGATCAATAGCTAGTTGCTGCATGCATGTTTTGTACCTACAACAGTGCCTGTTGGTTTAGGAGCATGTAATTGGCAATTAACTACTACAAGATCAGGTGAAATGTGTTACCTAAATGAAGTCCCTTTGATACTAAAAATAAATGAGCATAAAAATAAAACTGCTGGAAGGGTGGCACAGCAATGGAGCTGCTGCCTTACAGCACCAGAGACCCAGGTTCAATCCTGGCTACTGGTGCTGTCTGTACAGAGTTTGTACGTTCTCCCCGTGACCGCATGGGTTTTCCCCAGGTGCTCTGGTTTCCTCCCACAATCCAAAGATGTAAAGATTTGTAGGTTAATTGGCTTTGGTAAAAAATTGTAAATTATCCCTAGTGTGTAGGGAAGTGTTAAGGCCCTGTCCCACTTTCCTGAGTCACTCACGAACTCTCCTGAGTTTTCCCTTTGATTCGAACTCGGAGAATGCCGGGTAATGTCGGTAGCGAGCTCGTCGGAGCCCATAGGAGTCCGTAGATGTTTCGTAGTGGCTAGTAATGCCAGCCGTAGGAACTCGGGGCATTAGGTATGTCGGCATTTTTTCAAAATGTTGAAAAATGTCCACGAGTTTTAAAAAAATAGCTCCGAGTGCCTACGAACGGCGATTACTGTAATTCTCTAAGTTCGAATCAAGGGGAAAACTCGGGAGAGTTCGTGTAAATCGGGAAAGTGGGACAGGGCCTTAAGTGTATAGGGATCACTGGTCGGCACAGACCAAAGGGCCCGTTTCCGCTCTGTATCTCGGTAATAAATTAAACTCAGCAGCCCAGGCAGCATCTATGGTGGAATATGGACAGATGACAATTTGGGTCGTTGCTGTGTTAGGCGGCATTTCAAAATCCGAACGGATTTGAGTAAAATCGGAAGAGGAGGCAAAGCTCACTAACACAGAAACAGAGTAATCTGTAACCAGGGGGCATTGGATTGAAATGGGAGGAGAAAGGTTTAAAAATAACCTGAGGAGCAACTTTTTTAACACAGTGTGGTGGGTATATGGAATGAACTGCCAAACAAAGCTTTAAGGGGAATTACAATGTTTAGGAAAGGCATAGGGGGATATGGATCAAGGGCAAGCAGGTGACCACAAAGTACTGGAGTATCTCAGTGGGTCCGGCAGCATCTCTTAGTTTGGTTTCAGAAATACAGTGCGGAAACAAGCCCCTTTGGCCCACTGAGTCTGCGCTGACCAGCAATCCCCGCACTAATGCCATCCTAAACGCATTAGGGACAATTTACAATTATACCTACAAATCTGTACAGCACTAGAGTGTGGGTGGAAACTGGAGAAAACCCATGCGGGACACAGGGAGAATGTACAAACTCCATATAGACAAGCACCCGTCGTCAGGATCGAACCCAGGTCTCTGGCGCTGTGAGGCACCAACTCTACCACTGCGCCACCCCCGAAGAACATGGATAGGTGATGTCACCTATCTACATTCTCCAGAGATGCTGTCTCACCCGTTGAGTTACTCCAGCATTATGTATCCTTTTGTGACTGCAGTTATAAAATAAAGAACTACAGATGCTGGTTTATACCAAAGATAAATACACATTTCAGGAGCAACTCAACGGGATTGGCAGCATCCAGCTGAGGTACTCCTGCAGTTTTTGTCTAGCATCTGTAGTTCCTTGTTTCCAACGTTTTGCAAGCAACTGGGGACTAGCTCAGCTGGACACTTTGGTACAAGCTGGATCATAGAATCATACAGCACAGAAACAGACCCTCTGTCCATGCCAACAAATAATTCCCATCTGAGCTTACCCACATTTAACCCAGATCCCTCTAAACCTTTTCTCTCTGTGTATTTAATCAAAGAGTATGTTTCCATGCTGTTTAACTTTACAATTGTAAATCGCTTCAGTGGAACAAAAGCAACGCCTTTATAGCAAAGCTGATATTATCTTGCTCTATCATTGAATTATCTCATTTATGCACAAACGTGCACTCCTGTCGTCTGTCACCGAGTTTTCTCACGCCCAGTCACTTTTGTTTCATGTATCCAGAAATACTGGCCTCGTATCTTCCTGTTTCAAAGAAGTTATCCACACAGAGTTCCTTGGTTCTCTTTGCAGATGCTGACGGGCTTCTCATACTGACAGACTTGTTGAATTTTGGTTTTGTTCCAAGGGAACTTGGTGCTTTATCGATGAGTTTTAATAATTCCTTGGGTTTGCTCAGCATCAAACTGGAACTGATAAAAAATCCTGGGTCGCACAATGGGGCAACTTGCTTTCTAAATGTAAATTTTTATATTACTGCTCATCAGGAGTCAGATTCACACACAGCCTTACTTTGGTTCATATCACTGCTGGAGACCCAAGGGACAATTTTTATCCTATTCATCTGCAGAGATGAGAACAGGTAATATACAGGGTCACACACAAAATGATGGTCTTTTGCATGGATTAAGCTCAATCATAATGGTGCAAATGATGCCTTTCTGTATTGTAAGTCCTTCAGTGTAAAATGCCTGACATAGTGTTCAAGGAGTCATAGAACCACACAAAACAGAAATAGGCCCTTCAGCCCACTACATCAATGCTAGTTTAGTTCAGTGTAGTGTCACGCGTACCAAGGTACAGTGAAAAGCTTTTGTTGCATGCTAATCCGTCAGCAGAAAGGCAATACATTATTACAATCAAGCCATTTACAGCGAATAATTCCCATTACATTTTTCCCACCTCACTTTAAACCTATATTCTCTGGTTCTTGATTCCACAAATTTGTTCCTTAAGAATACTGCGTGCATTTCATATTTAAGCTTGGATACGTCACTTAGCATGGTTAGTTTCTAGGGTGTGGTAATAAAGAAAGCAGCAATTATGCATGATAAAATAACTGCAGCGGCTGGATATCTGAAGAACGGAAAATGCAAGCAATACTCGCAGTACCCATGGAAGGAGTAACAGAGCTAATATTCTTAGTCATCAGAACTTAGAAAGGGTGAAATCAGATGAGTTTTAAGCTGCTGATAAGAGGGAAGGTGGATAGAACAAATAGAATGTCTGTTTGGTAAAGCACAATTCAGAGCAGAATACAAAATGCTGGAAGAACACTTGGATCAGGCAACATCTGGGAAGGGAATGGATGGGTATGAGCCCTTCTTCAGACTGATTGAAGTGGGGAAAGGGGGGGACGGGAGAAAGAAACAAGGGGTCACAGTTTAAGGATAAGGGGGAAGTCTTTCAGGACTGAGATGAGAAAATCATTTTTCACACAGAGTGGTGAATCTGTGGAATTCTCTGCCACAAAAGGTAGTTGAGGCCAGTTCTTTGGCTATATTTAAGAGGGAGTTGCATGTGGCCCTTGTGGCTATAGGAATCAGGGGGTATGGAGAGAAGGCAGGTACAGGATACCGAGTTGGATGGTCAGCCTTGATCATATTGAATGGCGGTGCAGGCTCGAAGGGACGAATGGCCTACTCCTGCACCTATTTTTCTATGTTTCTATGAAAGCTGGAAATGAGAGGCTGGGGCAAGAGAAAACCTGATAAGTGAAGTGGTGTAGATATGGGTGAAAAGGGTCTAATTGGCAAATGGCTAGAGTAAGTGACAAAGGATTGAGGTGAAAAGGAGACAAAAAAATGTCAGATGATGGGAGAAGTGGAGGAATGAGATGTAAACCTCATAACTTTTCAGAATGTCAGGCAGTGACTAGTAGGGTGCCGCAAGGCTCGGTGCTGGGACCCCAGTTGTTTACAATATATATTCATGATTTAGATGTGGGAATTAAATCTAACATCTCGAAGTTTGCAGATGACACAAAGCTGGGTGGCACTGAGCTGCGAGGAGGATTATATGAGGCTGCAAGGTGACTTGGATAAATTGGGCGATTGGGCAGATGCAGTACAATGTGGATAAATGTGAACTTATCCACTTTGGTGGCAAAAACAGGAAGGCAGATTATTATCTGAATGATGTCAGATTAGGAGAAGGGGAGGTGCAACGAGACCTGGGTGTGCTTGTACATCATTCACTAAAAGTAAGCATGCAGGTACAGCAGGCAGTGAAGAAAGCTAATGGCATGTTGTCCTTCATTGCAAGAGGATTTGAGATTAGGAGCAATGAGGTCCTCCTGCAGTTGTACAGGGAGGGCCCTGGTGAGACTGCACCTGGAGTATTGTGTGCAATTTTGGTCTCCTAATTTGGGGAAGAACATTATTGCTATTGAAGGAGTGCAGCATAGGTTCACCAGGTTAATTCCCGGGATGGCGGGACTGACGTATGATGAAAGAATGGGTCGACTGGGCTTGTATTCGCTGGAATTTAGGATGAGAGGGGATCTTATAGTAGAAACATGTAAAATTCTTAGAGGATTGAACAAGGTAGATGCTGGAAAAATATTCCCGATGTTGGGGAGAGTCCAGAACCATGGGTTACAGTTGAAGAATAAGGGGTAGGCCATTTAGGACTGAGATGAGGAAAAACCTTTTCACCCAGAGAGTTGTGAATCGGTAGAATTCTCTACCACAGAAGGCTGTGTAGGCCAATTCACTGGATGTGTTCATGAGAGAGTTAGATTAGGTTTTAATGCTTACCGAATCAAGGGATATGGGGGAAAAAGCAGGAACAGTGTCCTGATTTTGGATGATCAGCCATGATCATATTGAATGGTGGTGCCGGCTCAAAGGGCCAAATGGCCTACTCCTGCACATATTTTCTACGTTTCTATGTAAAGCCAGAGGAAAGGGTGTTCGTGGAAAGGACACGGGAACATGGGGGAGATGAAAGAAAGAGGAGAAAAGGAAAATGAGATTTGGTGTCAGTTGGTGAAGGCTTTCTAAAGGCATTTAATAATGGTGAATTGGTACAATTAACACCGAGTTGAATCAATTGCTGTTGGTCCCCAATGTGCAGGGAGTGGATGAGAAAGTGGGATAACATAAAGCGGGAAATCAATGGGCTGATTGGATTAAGAGGGCCTGTTTCTATGCTTCATCTTACAATTCAATTTAAAAAATATCACTATCAACGTCAGAAAAAAATGATTTGGTCATTTAGTTTCGAGATACAGTGCGGAAACAGCCCCTTCGGCCACTGAGCCTGCACCGACCAGTGATCCCTGCACATTTACACTATCCTACACACACACACACCCACACAAAGGACAAGTTACACTTATACCACATATACATCTGTACGTGTTTGGAGTGTGGGAGGAAATGGAAGATCTCGGGGAAAACCCGCGCAGGTGACTGGGAGATTGTACAAACTCCGTACAGACAGGCACCCGTAGTCGGGTTTGAACCCGGGTCTCCACCGCTGCAAGGCAGCGATTCTACCACTGTGAATCCGCCTGGAATAAGACTTTGTCATATTGTATGAGGCAGCTTAATAGGAGGAGATTGTTACTGTACCCGCAATTCTAATACCATGACCACAGTTCATTGTTGAACTACAAAAGGCTTAGGAATGACACGAGCCTGTGAAAGATGCTTCAGAAATACAAAGCCTTTGTTTGCAACCTCCGTAGGAATCGAAAGCAAAAAGACTCGCAATAAAACATTCTCGCCACCATTTTAAAGAGCTATGGATTCCGCCACAGAAATACTTGACATGTTTGATGGCACATTAACATCCAGAGCTATTTTAAGAGCAACTCTACCTTTGGAAAGCTATTAAAAAGCAAAGCAAAAAATAAATAAAATGGCAGAGCATCAACCATAATCATATGTTATTATTTTAAGAACTTGCAGAAAATGAACAAAGTATTCATAATTATATTCCAGCTCTTTGCAAATATATTATTAATGTATCACACAATAGAAAGCACAGCAAAACACATGTTTGACCGATGGGAAAAGAAAGCCTAATTCATACATTTCCCTTGGTAGTCTCTCCTTTCTATTGATGCTGTCTTGTAAAACATTTGTTATTGATGCTGCTAATTGACTTTCTGAAACACAAACTTCCCTTAATTTCTTGAGGGACTTTTACAGACATTTTAGTAAGCGCCGAGTAGGTCACTCTCTTCGTTCTATTTCAGACTTCTCATCTACTGCATCCGCTGTTCCAGGTGTCAACTTCTCTACATCGGCAAGACCAAGCGCAGGCTCGGCGATCATTTAGCTGAACACCTCCGCTCAGTCATTCTTAACCAAGCTGATCTCACAGTGGCACAGCACTTCAATTCCCCCTCCCAATCTGCCCTGGGCCTCTTCCATTGTCAGAGTGAGGCCCAGCGCAAATTGGAGGAACAGCACCTCATATTTTGCTTCTTTAGGAAATCGTATTTGTTTAAGCAGTCTGAAGAAGGATCTCGACCCGAAACGTCACCTATTCCTTCGCTCCATAGATGCCGCCTCACCCACTGAGTTTTCCAGCATTTTTATCTACCTTCATATTTTGCTTGGGTAGTTTACACCCCAGCGGTATGAACATTGACTTCTCTAACTTCAGGTAGCCCTTGCTCTCCCTCTTCATTCCTCCTCCCACCCTTTCCCAGTTCTCCGACTAGTCGCACTGTCTTCGCCTACATTCTTTATTTGCCCACCCCCCTCACCTGACATCAGTCTGAAGAAGGGTCTCGACCCGAAATGTCGCCAATTCCTTCTCTCCATAGATGCTGCCTCACCCGCTGAGCTTCTCCAGCATTTTGTGTCTACCAGAGGTCCATGCAACATTGATAGCTATTGGATGGCATGGTGGTGCAGCAGTGGAGTTGCTGCCTTGCAGCGCTCCAAGTTTGATTCCGACTCCGGGTGTGTATGTTCTCCCCATCACCTGTTTCGCCGAGATCTTCACTTTCCTCCCACATTCCAAACACGTACAGGTTTGGAAGTTAATTGGCTTGGTATAAGCATAGATTGTCCCTGGTGTGTGTAGGATAGTGTTATTGTACAGGGATCGCTGGTCGGTGCGGACTCGGTGGGCCGAAGGGCTTGTTTCTGCGCTGTATCTCTGAACTAAACTAAACTGGACTAAGCTATTGACAATCATTATCATCTTCAGCCAGATAGTAGAAACTTGGGTGTGGAACCTTGGGCCTGCTATGCTTGCACTATTGTCTTCTATGTCACAGGCATTAATAATGTTCCTTTCCCCCTGATTTGGACGAGGTTGTAGGCAGTCAGTGCGCATTCTGACTAACAAGCAAAGGCAATTGATTTAAGGATGAAGGGTCTCGACCAGAAACGTCACCAATATTCAGGAACAGAACAGCAGGCTCAAAAGATCATGAGAAATAATGGGTTCTTCATTTAAGAAGATGGAGAATAAATTTGTGATTGAAGAGAGAAAAATTGTAAGAAGCATCTTTTACAATCACAGATTGCCCCCAAGTGCTTTTTAAACAAACAGGTTTTTTTTTTTAAAGAAGAGGGCACTATGAGGATGATTTAATCAATAACAACGCTACAAAGCATCAGACATAAAGTACAATTGCAAATAACTTTCCCTGCACAGTGCTGGCTTGTTATTAATACCAACAATGCGAGATTAATATTCGTGCAAGTCGTTTGCTTTTATTAAAATATGAGTTATAGCTGATACATCGTGGATTACATTCACGTCTAATTTATTACTGGCATTGTTCACTCCCGTCTCAGAGAAATTCAGCTCTGGCATCAATTTACTAACTACCCACATTGCTGTTAACACAATGTCAATAAAATCATTCAAAAATCCACATGCCGTGTCTTCCGTACAGTACCAAGGGACTGTGCTGCTGGGGATGCCGTATTTAGGATAATATGTTAAAACAAGACCCTGCTTTGCTAAGATCCCACAACTTTAAGGGCCTGTATCACTTTCCCGAGTTATTTTCTATGTTTCTACCGCTGCGCCAATGTGTTGCCCAATGTGAGAAAAAAACACTAAACAGGATCATCTGTTTATTCAGTGGCAGCAACAACTTAAGTATATACACTGAGATGATTCAAAAATCAATAATACCTAAATGTTTCACCATCTTTGTATAGCCGTAGACTTTCAATTATTAGCTCTACTTCCTAGCCTGCCATGGAGAAAAAATATATATTGTCTTCGTCTTACTCAAACCATCAGTTTGGAGCCTGAACGAGTTATTTCTTGGTTACATGTCACCAATCAATAATAATATTAACTATAGTGCAATGGAAGTCTTCAACCTTCTTTCTTCCACTCTGGGTCTTTGATGTTTACCTCTCTCTGATCAATAACTGGCGTCATGACATTGGAAAGTGGCACTTTGTGCTGTAAATGATGTTAGTTTACAGTCACATATCAGACTTTTTGCCGGATTAACAAGTGATTGCAACAAACAATTTTCAAGTGGCTCTTCTGCATCAGAATGAGTAAAGTTTTGCAATGGACCAATTTTATTTTTAATGTAAGTGCAGAGGCAAGGACGATGAAAGGAGGATTTTAAGACTTTGGAGGTTCAGTGGAGAAAACAGGCCCTTCGGCCCATCAGGTCAGCGCAGACCAGGATCATCCTGTACACTAACACCATGCTACACACACTAGGGACAATTTATAATTTTACCAAAACAAATTCGCCTACATACCTGTAAGAAGCATCTTTTACAATCACAGATTGCCCTCAAGTGTTTTTTAAACAAACAGTTTTTTACTATGAGGATGGTTTAATCAATGACAACACCAAGCACCAAGGCAAATTCCTTGTATGTGAATACTTGGCCACTAAACGTACTCTTTGGAGTGTGGGAGGAAACCGCAGCACCCGGGGAAATCCCACGCGGTCACAAGGAGAACTTACAAACTCTGTACAGTCAGCACCCTTAGTCTGGCGCTGGAAGGCAGCAACTCTACCACTGTGCCACCCAGAGTATGGATAGTGAAGGAGGATAGGGAAATTAATGACCTTTACAGCACAGAAGTATTTTTTTCTCGGCCCAATTTGCCCATGCTGACCAAGTTGGCATGTTCTATGAAACATAGAAAATAGGCCATTCGTCCCTTCGAGCTTGCACCGCCATTCAATATGATCATGGCTGGTCATCCAACTCAGTATCCCGTACCTGCCTTTTCTCCATACCCCCTGATCCCTTGAGACACAAGAGCCACATCTTACTCCCTCTTAAATATAGCCAATGAACTGGCCTCAACTACCTTCTGTGGCAGAGAATTCTACAGATTCACCACTCTGTGTGAAAAATGATTTTGGCATCTCAGTCCTAAAAGACTTCCCCCTCATCCTTAAACTGTGACCCCTTGTTCTGGACTTCCCCAACATCAGGAACAATCTTCTTGCATCTAGCCTCTCCAACTCCTTAAGAATTTTGTAAGTTTCTGTAAGATCCCCCCTCAATCTTCTAAATTCTAGCGAGTACAAGCCGAGTCTATCCAGTCTTTTTTCATATGAAAGTCCTGCCATCCCAGTCTGGTGAACCTTCTCTATACTCCCTCTATGGCAAGAATGTCTTTCCTCAGACTAGGAGACCAAAACTGTACGTAATACTCCAGGTGTGGTCTCACCAAGACCCTGTACAACTGCAATAGAACCTCCCTGCTCTTATACTTAAATCCTTTTGCTATGAATGCTAACATACCATTCGCTTTCTTCACTGCCTGCTGCACCTGCATGCCTACTTTCAATGACTGGTGTACCATGACACCCAGGCCTCGTTGCATCTCCCCATTTCCTAATCGGCCACCATTCACATAATAGTCTACTTGCCTGTTTTTGCCTCACATGTATCCACATTATTCTGCATCTGCCCACTCACCCAACCTATCCAAGTCACCTTGCAGACTCATAGGAACCTCCTCACAGCTAACACTGCCCCCCAGCTTTGTGTCATCCGCAAACGTGGAGATGTTGCATTCAATTCCCTCATCCAGATCATTAATATATATATATATATTGTAAATAGCTGGGGTCCCAGCACTGAGCCTTGCGGTACCCCACTAGTCACTGCCTGCCATTCTGAAAAGGACCCGTTTACTCCTACTCTTTGCTTCCTGTCTGCCAGCCAGTTCTCTAGCCACATGAATACTGAACCCCCAATACCATGTACTTTAAGTTTGTATACTAATCTCTTATGTGGGACCTTGTCTAAAGCCTTCTGAAAGTCCAGATATAACACATCCACTGGTTCTCCCTTATCCACACTACTAGTTACATCCTCGAAAAATTCTATGAGATTCGTCAGACATGATTTACCTTTCATAAATCCATGCTGACTTTGTCCAATGATTTCACCACTTTCCAAATGTGCTGCTATCCCATCTTTAATAACTGACTCTAGCAATTTCCCCACTACCGATGTAAGACTAACTGGTCTATAATTCCCCGTTTTCTCTCTCCCTCCCTTTTTAAAAAGTGGGATTACATTAGCTACCCTCCAATCCTCAGGATCGACTCCAGAATCTAAAGAGTTTTGAAAAATTATCACCAATGCATCCACTATTTCTGGGGCTACTTCCTTTAGTACTCTGGGATGCAGCCTATCTGGCCCTGGGGATTTATCGGCCTTTAATCCATCCATTCAATTTACCTAACACCACTTCCCCACTAACCTGGATTTCACTTAGTTCCTCTATCTCATTTGACCCCCCGGTCCCGCGCTATTTCCGGCAGATTATTTATGTCTCCCTTAGTGAAGACAGCACCAAAGTAGTTATTCAATTGGTCCGCCATGTCCTTGTTCCCCATGATCAATTCACCAGTTTCTGACTGCAAGGGACCTACATTTGTTTTAACTAACCTTTTCCCTTCACATATCTATAAAAACCTTTGCAGTCAGTTTTTATGTTCCCTGCCAGTTTTCTTTCATAATCTATTTTCCCTTTCCTAATTAAGCCCTTTGTCCTCCTCTGCTGGACTCTGAATTTCTCCCAGTCCTCTGGTAGGCTGCTTTTTATGGCTAAAGTATATGCTTCATCTTTTGTTTTGATACTATCCCTGATTTCCCTTGTTATCCACGGATGCACTACCTTCCCTGATTTATTATTTTGCCAAACTGGGATGAACAATTGTTGTAGTTCATCCATGCAGTCTTTAAATGCCTTCCATTGCATATCCACCGTCAACCCTTTAAGAATCACTTGCCAGTCTATCTTGGCCAATTCACATCTCATACTCTCAAAGTTACCTTTCTTTAAGTTCAGAACCCTTGTTTCTGAATTAACAATGTCACTCTCCATCCTAATGAAGATCTCAACCTATTATAGTCACTCTTGCCCAATTGTTGCCTTACAACACCAGAGACCCAGGTTCAATCCCGACTATGGCTGCTGTCTATATGGAGTTTGTACTTTCTTCCTGTGACCTGCTGGACTGTCTCCGGGTGCTCTGGTTTCCTTGCACTCCAAAGATGTGTAGGTTTATAGGTTAATTGGCTTCAGTAATTTGTCCCTGGTGTGTATGGGGTGATCACTGGTCGGCACGGACATGGTGGGCCGAAGGGTCTGTTCCCCTGCTGTATCTCGAAACTGAAGTAAAATATTTTGGAAGTATTGGTCTATGCCCCTGTGTAGACCTGGACCATCTTGTTCTTATCTTTGTTGTTTGGAATTGGGAATAAAGCCTACCAAATGAGTTCACCTTACTACAAAGGCCAGTGTGGTCATAAGCTCATGTGACAGAAGCAGAATTAGGCCATTCAACCCATCAAGTGGCCCATTGGGTAGCACAG
The DNA here is from genome assembly GCA_035221665.1 of Okamejei kenojei. Lineage (NCBI taxonomy): Eukaryota > Metazoa > Chordata > Chondrichthyes > Rajiformes > Rajidae > Okamejei > Okamejei kenojei. The sequence continues at coordinate 13,800,634 of CM069137.1, forward strand.
CAGTAGAATTGCGGCCCTACCGTGCTTGCAGTGCTGGAGACCCAGGTTCGATCCTGACCACAGGTGTTCTCTGTGTGGAGTTTGTACGTTCTCCCTGTGACCACGGGGGTTTTCTCCGAGATCTTCGGTTTACTCCCAGTCTCCAAAGACGTATGGGTTTGTAGGTTAATTGGCATAGTGTACGTGTAAATTATCCCTAGTTTGTGTAGGGTAGCGTTAATGTGCGGGGATCGCTGGTCAGTGTGGACTCAATGGGCCAAAGGGCCTGTTTCTATGCTGTATCTCAATATTAAACTAAAGTCTACTCCGCCATTCAATCATGGCTGATCTATCTTTCCCTCCTAACCCCATTCTCCTGCCTTCTCCCCATAACCCTGACAACCATACTAATCAAGAATCTATTTATCTATGCCTTAAAAATACCCATCGACTTGGCCCAAGTTATTCGCAAGGAATTCAGCAAAACACTTATCCACACGGATGCACTCAATTAAAAGCAAATCATTAAAATAGTTAATCGAAGACTGTGCTGGAGATTTCCTGCATCCCGAGTACACAGAGCAGCTCTTGATTCTCATCCTTTAAACTACAGGCCAGAAACAGGCCTTTCGGCCCACTGAGTCCGCAACAACCAGCGATCCCCGCACACAAACTCTATCCTACACACACACGAGGGACAATTTACATTTAATCCAAGTCAATTAACCTGCACGTCTTGGAGTGTGGGAGGAAACCAAACACCTTGGACAAAACCCATGCTGGTCACGGGGAGAACGTACAAACTCTATACAGACTGCACCTGTAATCAGGATCAAACCCGGGCCTTTGGTGCTGTAAGGCAGCAAATCTACCGCTGCGCCACTGTGCCTCCCCAACATCCTACTGCACATGAAACACATTTTCATACACTCTTTTTCTCTCTGCTTCAGGAAATCCATCTGGTTTGATGACGACTTGTTTCAGTTCCAGTGTTGAGAATTCTAAAGTAAATGATGAGGCCAATGTGGGAACAGTAGACACATCCACAGGTAGGGCAAGAGTCATAGCGAGTCACATGCCAACCAAGTCCTCACTTTAATCCTAACTAGACCCATTTTATACTCCTCATGTTCTCATCAATCCCCCTCCCCCCCCCATCTACCTACATATGATGTGCAAGTTACAATGGCAAGTCATAAAATAGTATAGTGATTCAGCATGGAACTAGACCCTTCGGCCCACCATGTCTGCGCCAACCAGCGATCAACGCACACTAACGCTCTCCTACACACACAAGGGACAATTTACAATTATACCAAGCCAATGAATCTACAAACCTGTACGGATTTTTGGAGTGTGGGAGAAAACCAGTGTTCCCGGAGAAAACCCACGCAGGTCACAGGGAGAATGTGCAAACTCCGTGCAGACAAGCGCTCGTAGTCAGGATCGAACGCGGGTATCTGGCAATGTAAGGCAGCAACTCTACATTTGTCTCTAGACTCCGAAAATCCATAGTGAACATCTGCAGAGACACAATAAACTGCAAATGCTAGAATCTCAAGTGAACACCAAGTGCTGAGAGAACTCAACGTGTCAGGCAGTGGAGGGAATGGACAGACAACGTTGCGATTCAGAATCCTTCTTCAGATTGAAGAGCATCAGTCACAAACCTAAAATCTTATCATTCCGCTCTGGGAAGAGCAGGATATATCAGAGCCCCTCAATGCTGCAGCAATAGTGATCTTTATCAAGGAAGAAGATGTCTCGTTGCAGTGAGAACTGAAGGCTCTCCCTCCTGTCTGTCGCAAGGATCGTCATTAGCACAATTCTCCTCATCCATCTCCTCCCCACGGCTGGAGATATACTTCCCAATTTGTAATGTCGATTGCATTTGCCATGACGCAAAGATAAGGAAGAAACTATTTTTTTCCAATACATTACTTGTTCCTTGAAAGTGGCATCACAAGTAGATAGGGTGGTCAAAAAGGCACTTGGCACAATGGCCTTCATCAGTCAGAGTATTGGGTATAGAAATTGGCAGGTCATGTCGCAGTTATATGAGACGTTGGGAAGGCCGCATTTAGAGTCTCATGTTCAGTTTTGGGCACTGTGTTAGAGGAAAGATGTTGCCATGTTGGAAAGGGTGCTGAGAAGATTTACGAGGATGTTGCCAGGACCCGAGGGCCTGAGCTATAAGGAGAGGTTGAGCAGGCTAGGATGAGGGGTAATCTTCTAGAGATGTACAAAATCATGAGAGGAATAGATTGGGCAAACACACAGAGTCTCTTGACTAGAGATGGGGAAATTGAGAATCAGATGACATAGGTTTAAGATGAGGGGGAAAGATTTGAAAGTTACTTGAAGCTGGAGAAATCATTATTCATACCGCTGCTTTGTAAGTTGCCCAAGCAAAATATGAACTTCTATTTATCTATGACAGAGGAACTAAGAACAAAAACAATAAGTACATGTAGGAATGCAGAGTAAAAGGTTACCAAAGCATAGATCCACAGGAGACAAACTCCTGAGCGAGCATTTATGGGGGAGGGTAAACATCCTGTCAAACTATTGATTTTACAAGTCATATAAAACACCTCTGTTCATGCCCTTAAGATGATAGTGTGGATAACACATCCTTGCATGTGGGGAAACTTCTCAGAAAGTGTAAAGTCGAAAGCAAACTGCTGGAGGAACTCAGCGGGACAGGCTGCATCTGGAGAGGGAAACGGAGGAGAGGTTAATGGGCCTGTCCCACTTAGGCGATTTTTTAGGCGACTTGGCTGTTGCCACATTGGTGGACGCCGGGATGGTGCCTGTATGATCGTGCGTAGTCTCCTCAGTCGTGCAGAGTCATAGTGTTTTTCTGGTCGTGGCAAAATTTTCAACATGTTGAAAATGTTTCAGCGACAGTGGGTTTGACGCATATGAACATAGCTTGACTTCTCCCGACGTGGGTGCTCTGGTAGGTTGTCGCCAGGTGACCATAGGTTGTCGCCGGTGCTGACTTCAGTGATTTCCATTGGTGACTACCTGGCGACAGGTACCGGCGACTGAATTGTCTTACCTTGTCATTGCTTGCCTCAGGTAGACGCAGGTTATTGTAGATGTGGTCGTAGGTAGATGTCCTAAATGGTCGCCGGTTGTCGGTAGCTTGCCATAGCTTGACGTCGACTATGAGGTAGGAAGTTGTAGACATTGTCGTGGACATTGGTGTAGGGGTCCAGTCGCCGGTTTTTCGGTGACCTGCTATGACTATGACAGTCGCTGAAAAAAATTGCCTAAGTGGGACAGGCCCATAAGGGACAGTATGATCATTACTATTATTGAATAAAGCTCAACGCTGGATTCGATCCTGACCTCGGGTACCTCTGTGGGGTGTTTGCATATTCTTCCGATGACTGATGTCCTCCCTCTGCTTTCCTCCCACAACCTAAAGACCTGGTTCTCTTCCCATATCTTAAAGACCTGTAGGCTAATTGGCCCCTGCAAATTTCCCCTTATGTGTAGGGGGGAGTGGATGAGAAAGTGGGATAATATGGAACGAGTGCAAAAGGCAGATGTGTGTAGGAAGGAGCTGCAAATGCTGGTTCAAACCAAAGATAGACACAAAGTGCTGGAGTAACTCAGCGGGACAGGCAGCATCTCTGGAGATAAGGAATGAGTGACGTTTCGGGGCAAGACCCTTCTTCTGAAGTATTTACTCCATTTTGTGTTTCTCTGAATGGGAGATTGATAGCTGAAGGGCCTGTTTATCTCTAAACTAAACATAATAAACAAAAAGGTGGAATTTGGACAAAGAGTTGGATTATACCAATGCGGGGAAGAAATCAACCACATTAAATGGCAAGGTCAGGTTCAAAAAAGGTAATCACTGGCGTGACCGAAAGAATAAAGCCACTGTCCCACAGATGATTTTTCGGCGACTACAGGCGACTAGGCTGTCGCCGCCACATTGTCGCGGGGTGACGCGTGTATGGTTGTGAATAGTCTCCCCAAGTTGCCGAAAGAGTCGTAACGTTTTTCTGGTCGCCGCTGGATTTTGAAATGTTTAAAACTTTTCGGCGACTGTGGGCTTGACGTAGCTGGTCTTGTCCTGTCGTAGGTTGTCGCCAGGATGATGCAGGTTGTCGCCAGGTGACGTTGGTTGTCGCCGGGTGCCGACTTTGGTGAATTCCATTAGCGAATACCTACGTCAACCGGCGACAGGTACCGGCGACTGAATTGTCTTCAGTTGTCGATGACAGGTCGTTGCTCGTCGCGGGCAGACGTAGGTTGACTTTGGTTGTCGTAGGTTGTTTACTGTGTGGTCGTAGGTTGTCATAGGTGTGGTCGTAGGAGGATGTTCTAATGGGACGCCGGTTGTCGGTAGCTTGGCATCGACTAGGTGGTAGGTTGTCATAGTTTGTCGTAGACATTGTCATGGGGGGGGTCCAGTCGCCACATTTTCAGCAACCTGCTATGACTATGACAGTCGTCAAAAAAAAAATCGCCCAAGTGGGACAGGCCATTTACCCAGTGGAAAAATAACCAATGCAGACTATATATTTAATATCATACTAATACATTCAAAGTCCTTGAAAAGAGGCAATTCACAACATATTAATGCTTAATCCTCTCTGGATAATTAGAAACTCACAGCACTGATTCCACGCACTCTTGCAATACTACATCCATCATCACATATGTTCACTGCAGAGATCATCGTTTTGTCTGTCATTATATAGCACTTCCAAATGGGCAATTACTTTGCTCGACATCGCACAGGCAATATCGTAATACATTTAGTCTTTAAAAATATCATTCCCAATCCAATTTATTACTTCCACGGTCAGGAACATCAACGCGAATATTGAAACATTTATTACGTCGATCACCACCAACAGACAGAACGTACAAGCAGTCATCTGTGAGCAGAAAGTTAAAAGCAATTATATAAGGTTCAAAAAAAAATAAAAAAAATTACAATAAATAATACTTCAGAACAAAATAGCGTGATATCTTGAGATAATGCTGTTAATGAAACAGCAGTCGAGGATAGGAACCACTGCACTGGGCATCCAATGTTGCACACGTCTGTGACTTCATAAGTTCCAGGAGCAGAATTAGGCCATTCGGCCCATCGTCTACTCTGCCATGCAATCATGGCTGATCTATCTTTCCCTCTCAACCCCATTCTCCAGCCTCCTCCACATAACCCCTGACTCCCTTATTAATCAAGAAGCTATCAACCTCTGCCTAAAAAAAAATCCATCGATTTGGCCTCCACAGCTGTCTGAGGCAATGAATTTCACAGATTCACTACCCTCTGACTAAGGAAATTCACAAATTCATGTTAATAAGTGATAGGAGCAGAATTAGGTCATTCGGCCCATCAAGTCTACTCCGTCATTCAATCTATCTCTCCCTCCTAACCTCATTTCCCTGCCTTCTCACCTTAAAATCTGACACCCATACTGTCAACTTCTGCCTTAAGAAAATCCATCGACGGCCTCCACAGCAGTCTGTGGCAAATATTTCCACAGATTCACCACCCTCTGACTAAAGGAATTTCTCCTCATCTCCTTTCTAATGATATGTTCTTCTATTCTGAGGCTGTGCCATCTGGTCCTAGACTCTCCCACTAGTGGAAACATCCTCTCCACATTCACCCTGTCCAGGCTTTTCATTATTCGGTAAGTTTCAATGAGGTCCTCCCTCATCCTTCTGACAAGGACCTCTAGCAAGGCTGCTTCACTTGGGCATGCTACTGAATGAGGGATCACATCAAGCAGAAGGCACCTATTTTTAATTTATCAGCATGAGTTACGTGTATATGTTACATCAATCTGTTGGCACATCAAGTTCAATTTCTCAGCTTTTCAGGTTTCGTAACAGGGGAAAATACACATTCATCTTTGATTGGATTCAGGTGCTTTGGTCTACGGAGTTCATGCTGAGCGTCTGTCACCTGCTCAGCCTAGTTCTGGGTTATCTCACTTTCTCATCCACTCCTTACACACTAACAGCAATTGACAGAGGCCAATTAACTACAAAGCCACATGTCTTTGGGATGGTGGGAGGAAAGCAGAGCGCCCAGACGAAATCCACATGGTCACTGGGAGGAACGTGCTAACTCCACACAGCCAGCATCGGAGGTCAGGGTCGAACCCGGGTCTCTGCTGCTGTGAGGCAGCAGCTCTACCAGCTGCACCCCTGTACCGATCCCCCAAGCAGTTTTGCCTGCATTGCATCCAGCTCTTAACATTGTGGAAAAGGTTACCTCCACACTGACAATATAAAATTATAAAAGGACTGGACAAGCTAGATGCAGGAAAAATGTTCCCAATGTTGGGTGAGTCCAGAACCAGGGGCCACAGTCTTAAAATAAAGGGGAGGTCATTTAAGACTGTGAGAAAAAACTTTTTCACCCAGAGAGTTGTAAATTTATGGAATTTCCTGCCACAGAGGGCAGTGGAGGCCAAATCAATGGATGGATTTAAGAGAGAGTTAGATAGAGCTCTAGGGGCTAGTGGAATCCAAGAAAATGGGGAGAAGGCAGGCACCGGTTATAGATAGGGGACGATCAGCCATGATCACAATGAATGGCGGTGCTGGCTCGAAGGGCTGAATGGCCTCCTCCTGCACCTATTTTCTATGTTTCTATGACAGCCGGTCAGGATTGAACCCAGGTGTGCTGCTGTGAGGCAGAAGTTCTATCAGCTGCATCTGAGTGATGACAGAAGGTGGCACGGTGGTGTAGCAGTTGAGTTGCTGCCTTACAGCGACAGAGACCCGGGTTTGGTCCTGGCTATGAATGTTGTCTCTACGGATTTTGTACATTCTCCCCGTGACCACGTGGGTTTTCTCCAGATGCTCCAGTTCTCTCCCACACTCCTGAGGTACATAGACGTGGGGACATTTTTGACTTTGCACTACTATTGCCTATTTGTCTGTTGTTTTTTTATATATACACTGAACTTTTTTTCGTTGTTTATTGATGGGTTTTATGGATTAATATGTTTACATATCTGCTGCACCTATTTTTTTATGTGTCTGTTTCTATGCACCTCAGCCTATTTGGAGGTTGTAGTGTTTAATAGCCTGATAGCTATAGGGAAGAAGCTGTTCCTGAACCTGGATGTTAGTTTTAAGGCTCCTATACCTTCCTCCAAACGGCAGGAGTGTGTGTCCAGGGTCACCGAGTATGCCTGCTGCCTTTTTGGGGCAGCAACTCCTGTAAATCCCTTCAAAGTTGGGAAGGTCAATACCTGTGATGGACTGGGCACTGTTCACAATCTTCTTTGTTGCTGGGTGTTCGAGTTCCTGAACCAGTCAATATGCTCTCTACTGCACACCTGTGGTGCAAGTTCAATCGTTTCCAATTGTTACCTGTAACTTTCTTGATCTGCTGCAAGAATAGGGGCAGCGCAGAGGTAGATTTGCCGCCTCACAGCGCCAGAGACCCGGGTTTGATCCTGACCGCAGGTGCTTTCTGTACGGAGTTTGTATGTTTTCCCTGTGACCTCAAGGGTGCTCCGGTTTCCTCCCACAGTCTAAAGGCATGCAGGTTTGTAGGTTAATTGGCTTCTTTAAATTGTCCCTAGTGTCAGATAGAACTAATGTACGGGTGATATCTGGTCGGCATGGACTCGGTGGGACGAAGGGCCAGTTTCTATGCTGTATCTCTAAACTAAACTATTCCTAGTGTGTAGGGTGGTGCTAGTGCCCGAGGTGATTGCAGGACTCAGTGGGCCGACCTACCTATTTTCACACTGTGTCTCTGAAGTGTGAAGTCTGCACTTGCTCTCCAAAAACCTTCATCAAGTGCTTGGATTTGCCCCTACGATTATCATGGTAATCAATACAAATTTTCAACAGATTTAGTGAATGTATTAACAGAATATTAAGAGTGTGCAGGCACTCAGCATTTCAGAGGAAACATCATTCTCGTTTTCTGTGGATTAATACAAGTCTAGGTTCAGTCATTAAGAGAATTATGTAAAATGCCACCGCCTGTTCCACCCTTATGTAATCTGCATGGCAATAATTCATCTAATAGGAATGAACATCACGGGGGTTGCCGATCTCATTCAAGTACTCCTGCAGTGATCAACGTATTAACACTTCAGATAAAACCTCATTTTATTCACAATAATAACCTCTGCCGACAAAAGTTGTATTCCGTTGTGATGCCTGTTGTAGCGTGGCAGAGCATTTGGAATGAACGTATTATACCCAACGTCTTTGGAACTGCACTATCCGGTATTCTTTCCCAACTCTTCATCCGAGTGGCTCCTTATAGTACTTTTGCCACTGACGGAGGAGTTGTGTGTTCGAATCCCACTCCAGAGACTCGAACTGGAGAAACGCCATATTATCAAAGGCACTGAAGTTATTAACCTGTGACTCACCTGTCGCTTTATGATATGATAGAACTTTATTTATCCCAGGAGGGAAATTAATGTAATGTGTATGAAACATGAAATTAAAGTGATGAGTGGAAAGGATTGGGGATATGCAAAGATTGGGGTGGAGAGGGGAGTCAGTCTCAGTCTACCCCACGACAGAAGGGGAAGGAGTTGTACACTTTGATAGCCACAGGGAAGAAGGATCTCCTGTGGTGTTCTGCAGTCTGTTGCTGAAGGTGCTCCTCAGGTTGACCAGTGTTTAGGAGGATATCGGCCTCACCTTGCACTAAAAGTAATTCCCTTATCATTGCCACATAGAAAATAGGTGCAGGAGTAGGCCATTCGGCCCTTCGAGCCTGCACCACCACTCAATATGATCATGGCTGATCATCCAACTCAGTATCCTGTACCTGCCTTCTCTTGATACCCCCTGATCCCTTTAGCCACAAGGGCCACTTATTTTAGCTCCCTCTTAAATATAGCCAATGAACTGGCCTCAACTACCATGGCAGAGAATTCCAGAGATTCACCACTGTGTGAAAAATGTTTTTCTCATCTCGGTCCTAAAAGACTTCCCCTTTATCTTTAAACTGTGACCCTTTGTTCTCTGTGACCCTTCTTCAGACTGGTTAGGGATCAGGGAAACAAGAAATATAGACGGTGATGTGGAGAGAGAAAGAACAATGAATGAAAGATATGCAAAAAAGTATAGATGATAAAGGAAACAGGCCATTGTAAGCTGTTGTGGTGTGAAAATGAGAAGCTAGTGCGACTGGGGGGGGGGGGGGGGGGGGGGGGAGGGGAGGGAGAGAGATAGAGAGAGAGCGGGAATGCCAGGGCCCGAGGGCCGAGGGAGAGGTGGGAAGGGGAGATACGTTTTTGCATTTCTTTCATTCATTGTTCTTTATCTCTCCACATCACCGTCTATATTTCTCGTTTACCTGATCCCTAACCAGTCTGAAGAAGGGTCTCGACCCGAAACGTCGCCTATCTGTCTGAAGAAGGGTCTCGACCCGAAACTTTGCCCATCTCCTTCGCTCCTTAGAAGCTGCTGCACCCGCTGAGTTTCTCCAGCCTTTTATGTACCCTCGATTCTCCAGCATCTGCAGTTCCTTCTTTAACACGTCGCCTGTCTCCTTCGCTCCTTAGATGCTGCTGCACCCGCTGAGTTTCTCCAGCCTTTTGTGTACCCTCATCTACATACCTGTACGTCTTTGAAGTGTGGGAGGAAACCGAAGATATCGGAGAAAACCCACGCAGGTCACGGGCTGAACGTTCAAATTCCGTACAGACAGCACCCGTAGTCAGGATCGAACCCGGGACTCCGGCGTTGCACTCGCTGCAAGGCAGCAACTCTACCGCAGCGACCACCACTGCCCTACCATAATATTTTGTTTTTTTCCCCAAATGCCGACTTGGGCAAGTTGGGCCGAAGCTGTATGACTCCATATCAGATCAATACTAAACTAGTTTATAATCACCCTCTCACCAAAATCGTGAGTAATATTTTGTTTTTTCCCCAAATGTAAAATTGTCCCTCGTGTGTAGGATAGTGTTAATGTGCGGGGATCGCTGTCGGCGCGGACTCGTTGGGCCGAAGGCACAGTTTCCATGCCATATCTCGAAACTAAACTGCATCAAGTTCAATAAAGTGGTGAGAATACAACAGGGATAGTCGATCTATAAGAAAAGCAACATTATCCATTGTTTTTGTCTATTTGTGAGCTAAAGTAAAAGATCCTTGTTCTTCGCACAGAGTGGAGTCCATTATCTCGGCAGCAAAATGTTTGAAATTAGAACTCTTCAAAATAATGTACAAAATATGTTAATATATGCAATGCAGCATTAAATCTGTGAGTATTTCTGTTCTGAATGAAAAACATGCAGATTAAAGCAACTCTTTTGATAAGCCAAACATGATTTTTAAAAAACTATTTCAAGGTTCAACCTTCAGTAAATATTTAGTTTTGCAAGTCTTTTGCAACATGGATTTCCATTTATTTTTAAAGTGAATGTATAAATTGGGCTGAAGGCTACCATTTGGAGGACAAATGCAAGGGGAAATATATACAATTTCTGGCATGCACCTCAACAGCATTTTATGTGCGGAGGGATCTTGGTGTCCAAGTCTATAGTGCCCCTGAACGTAGATAGAGTGATAAAGAAGACATATGGTATGCTTCTATATCGGTGAGACCAAGCGGAGGCTTGGCGATCGCTTCGCCGAACACCTCCGCTCGGTCCGCAATAACCAACCCGACCTCCCGGTGGCTCAGCACTTCAACTCCCCCTCCCATTCCACATCCGACCTCTCGGTCTTGGGCCTCCTCCACGGCCAGAGTGAGCAACACCGCAAGCTGGAGGAACAGCACCTCATATTCCGCTTGGGGAGTCTGCATCCTTTGGGCTTGAATATTGAATTTTCTCAATTCTGTTAACCCTTGCTGTCTCCTCCCCTTCCCACCTCTCCCTCAGCCCTCGGGCCCTGGCATTCTCTCTATCTCTATCTCTCCCCCACCCTAGTCGCACCAGCTTCTCATTTTCACACCACAAACAGCTTACAATGGCTTGTTCCCTTTATCACCGATACTTTTTTGCATATCTTTCACTCATTGTTCCTTATCTCTCCACATCACCGTCTATATCTCTCGTTTCCCTGATCCCTGACCAGTCTGAAGAAGGGTCTCGACCCGAAACGTCGCCTATCTCCTTCGCTCCTTAGATGCTGCTGCACCCGCTGAGTTTCTCCAGCTTTTTGTGTACCCTGGTATGCTTAGTTTTGTAGGTCAGGGCATTGAGTATAAGAATCAGGATGAAATTACAAGATGTGGCTTTGGAAAGTGTGCACAGGAGGTTCACCAGAATGTTGCCAAGATTAGGGGGTTATTAGCGACAGGGAGGAGGTTGGACAGACTTAAGATTGTTTTCTCTGGAATGCTAAAAGTTGCAGGGAGACCCACTAGAAATCTATAAAATTCTGGGTGGCATAGATACGGTCAGTATGTCGAGAATGCACTGCCAGTGTTGGTGGTTGAGGCAGATACAATCATGGCATTTAAGTCTTCTGGATAGGCCTATGGATATACATGGAATGGAGGGTTATGGATTGTGCACAGATAGATAAGAGATGGTCTTGCCATCATGATCAGTGCGGACATTGTTGGCTGAAAGACCCGTTTTTGTGCGATACTGTTCTATGTTCGGCGTATGTTCTATGAATCAGCTCTCTAAAAGGATTGGAGCAACGGACGCCTTGATATCTAGGTGACAGGCATGTATACACCATTAAACTGACCAAAGCCAAATTACAGAGAAAGAACTGCAGATGCTGGTTTACACTGATGATAGACACAAAATGCTGGCATAACTCAGCGGGTCAGGCAGCATTTCTGGAGAAAAGAAGTACGTAACGATTCAGGTCGAGACCTCTTCTTCAGACTGATAGTCAAGGGAGGCAAATATTAGGTTTCTTTTTATTTCAAGGGGATAGAGTACAAAGGCAGGAAAGTCTTGCTGAGATTACAGAAAGCTTTGAAGTATTGGAGTTTTGATCTCGTGTTCCTTCAGCTGTTCCTTTGTCCACAATGCGCAAATGTCACTACAATGACCTTGATTTTGCTTTGGGGTGAATAAGGCATTTCCTGACTTGGGGTTTTAGATGACACTATTCCTATTTATTAGCAATAGGCAAATAATGCCAGCTATGCCATTAACACATATATTAAGTAAAAGTTGCGAAGTAAATATGGAAGCTCTGAAATATTTCTACAGCATCATCCAACAATAATTAGCAAGTAATTAGCAAGTAATTATCTACTACAAACCCGCTGACTCCCATGGCTATCTGGACTACACTACTTCCCACCCTGCTTCCTGTAGGGACTATCCCCTACTCCCAATTCCTCCGTCTAAGCCTCATCATCTCCTAGGATGAGGTGTTGCAAACCAGGGCATTGGAGATGTCCTCGTTCTTTAGGGAATGGGGATTCCCTCTTCGACTATAGATGAGGCTCTCACCAGTGTCTCTATATCCCGTAGCTCTGCACTCACTCCCTCCTTCCCCATACCCCACTCGTAACAAGGACAGAGTCCCCCTTGTCCTCACCTTCCACCCTACCAGCCGTCACATACATCAGATAATCCTCCGACATTTTCGCCACCTCCAACGGGATCCCACCACTGGCCACATTTTCCCCATCTCCTCCCATTTCGGCTTTCCGTAGAGACCGCTCCCTCCGTAACTCCTTGGTCAATTCATCCCTTCCCCTCCCAAACCACCCCCTTCCCTGGTACTTTCCCTTGCAACTGCAGGAAATGCACTTCTGAAGAATTGTCTCGACCCGAAACGTCGCCCATCTCCTTCGCTCCTTAGATGCTGCTGCACCCGCTGAGTTTCTCCAGCCTTTTGTGTAGCCACAATTGAATGGCAGAATACACCGGATGAGCGAAATGGCCTAATTCTTCTCCCATGATTTACGAAGTTATTATGATCTTACTCCTACTCCTAATTCTATTTTACTGTATGCTTGTGTGTAAAACTTTTCCAACTTAATTCTAACAAGAAATACCTTGAACTTTGGCACATCAGTAGAGTTGCTGCATTACAGCAAATGCAGCGCCAGAGACCTGGGTTCGATCCCAACTACGGGTGCTGTCTATACAGAGTTTGTTTGTTCTCCCCGTACCCGCATGGATTTGCTCTGAGATCATCGGTTTCCTCCCACACTTCAAAGACGTACAGGTTTGTAGGTTAATTGGCTTGGTCAATATAAAAATTGGCCCTAGTGGGTGTAGGGTAGTGTTAATGTTCGGGGATCGCTGGTCAGTGCAGACCCAGTGGGCTGAAGAGCCTGTTTCCGTGCTGCATCTCTAAACAAAATGAAATGAAACCCTTCGTCCAAAAGTTGAATTAAAAATATTTCACTCAAATTATTATAAGACCTCCTCAGCAGCAAACTTCTATTCTGTTCAAGCCTAGAAGTTGAGTATGTTTCATCCCACTTACTGACATATGTAGGAAGGAACTGCAGATGCTGGTGTAAACCAAAGATAAACACAGAAAGCTGGAGTAACTCAGCGGGTCAGAAGGCATCACTGAGAGTCTTTGGAGTGTGGGAGGACACCCTCTCTGGAGAAAACGGAATAGGTGACGTTTTGGGTCACGACCCTTCTCCAGACTGAGTTCACCTATACCTTTTCTCCAGAGAGCCTGTCCCCCCACACTCCAAAGACTTACAGATTTGTAGGTTAATTAGCGTGGCATGAAAATTATCCCTAGTGTATGTAAGGTAGTATTAGTGTGTGGGGACATTTTTTTGTGGGCCTGTTTTTGCACTCTATCTCTGAACTAAACTCCACTCTGCAGTGGTAGAAGATTGTGGAGGATATCAAGATGAGTCTATTGAACTTGCAAGATACTTATGGCTTCCAAGGAACTATTGAAGAAGAGAGACTTGCTGTACAAGTCCAAGCATCCCTGAAGGCAACAACATGTAGATAAGATGATTAAGATCATAAGATCACAAGTGACAGGTGTAGAATTAGGCCCTTCGACCCATCAAGTTTACTCCGCCATTCAACCATGGCTGATCTTTCTCTCCCTCCTAACTCAATTCTCTTGCCTTCTCCCCATAACCTCTGACACCCATTAAGAATACAGACACAAAGAATAACTTTTCTTCGGATTCCCTCCATATCTCCTATTGTTTAGCAAGCTATACTTTCTAGTTATAGACACCTCTGTTAAAAGGAAAAACATATCCCTATCTTTACTTTCTGTGTCCCTCATAATTCTGCACACCTCAGTCAGAACAGTTATTTGGTTTACAAAAAAAAACAGAGATTGCTGGAGTGACTCAGTGGGTCAGGCAACAGCTCTGAAAGGCGTTGGTAGGCAATGTTTTGGGTTGGGAATCTTCTTCAGGCTGTATCCAGGCTGAAGGGCCCAGCATGAAGTGTCTGATGAAGGGCCATTACCCAAAACATCACCTTTCCATGTCTTCCAGAGAAGCTGCCTGACCCACTGAGTTACACCAGCACTTTGCATCATTATATTGATTAGGAATGCATACTGGGAACTTGTTTTCATTAACTGGGGCATAGAACATGAGCTGGGATATTGTGGTACATTTATAGCTTACAACCCAGTGGTATGAATAGTGATTTCTCCAATTTCAAGTAATCCGTGCATCCCCTCTCTTTCCATCCCTCTCACACCCTTGTCAATTCATAGGCCCCACTTGGTCATGACTGACCATGGGTGATGCATCCTAGTTGTTGGCTGCTCGCTCCAAACCTCGGCTGGAGCAGCGTCGCTTACAATGATGTGTGGTCGGATGCAAGCCTGGGCGATGTCATATGGAGGACAGGCTGTTGTCCATGCAGCACGTCCCCCCTCTCCACGTCACTGATCGATCCAAAGGAACAGCAGGGCGGTTACAGTTTGGCACCAGCGCCTTCGCAGGAGCTGCCAGAGCGAGGTTGTAGACAACGACGAACTGCCTTAAGGTCTCCAACTCCGGATTTTCTTGAGGTTTACTCTTGGAGCCTTTTCCATGACTTGATATGGCCACAAGGTAGTGGAGGTTTCAAATCCGAGTTTTCCCTCTCCTAGATAGACTGCCTTCCTAGGCTGACGAGCACCATCTACCCGAGACTCGTGGGGGCGGGAGCGTCTACCTTACCTTGCAGGTATACAACACCTGCCCACTGCCCACACCCTTGTCAATAGACAATAGGTGCAGGAGTAGGCCATTTGGCCCTACGAGCCAGCATCGCTATTCAATGTGATCAAGGCTGATCATCCTCAATCAGCACCCCGTTCCTGCCTTCTCCCCATATCCTCTGATTCCGCTATCTTTAAGAGCTTTATCTAACTCTCTCTTGAAAGCATCCAGAGAATTGGCCTCCACTGTCTTCTGAGGCAGAGAATTCCACAGATTCACAACCCTCAGTGTGAAAAGGTATTTCCTCATCTCCCCTCTAAATGGCTTACCCCTCATTCTTAAACTGTGGCCCCTGGTTCTGGACTCCCCCGACATGTTTCATGTCTCCAGCGTGTCCAAATCCTTAATAATCTTACACGTTTCAATAAGATTTCCTCATATCCTCGTCGTACTAGTTTCACTGTTGGTATCACTCGTTATCACCTTCACCACAGCCAACAATGGACCATTTTCGACTCCACTTGTCCTTGATCATCGTTGCTGGCAAAGACAACAATGTACAATTGAAAAGAGGACCATTAAAATGCACAGTAAAAATGACTGAAAATAAATATCGCCTTGTATTGATTCAGTAATGATAAGCATTGAAACTACATTTGGCAATATCAACAGGAGAGAGAAAACGGGTATTGGCTTAATGTCCTATCAGTAAGATGGCACCTCCGATAGTGCAGTTATTGACCACTATCAGACTTGAACCATTCTACATTTCTTTGAACATTGTCTGCTTGGATCTGTCATTTTCACACCTTACGCTTCCATATGTCTAGGTTCCCTCTCCAGTAAAGTCTGAGCAAGAATATTTATATGAAGACTTGTCACCAGTGCCCAGAGCATTGAATGTAACCCACTGAGTGCTTGAAACAGATTTGTATGGAAAGTAAAGTACTTGAAGGTCAGTGTGGATGTGGGGTTCATGGAGTGGGGGACAAGGCGGGGTAGCGGGAAGAGGGCAGACGAAAGAGAAGGTAGTACAGAGAACCTCTTTCCATCTGTATCACTCTATGAAACCATAACTAATATTAAACATTTATGAATCCATAATTAATATTAAACATATGTCTTTGGCACACGAGGTCCGTGATGACGATGAACCACCCATTTACACTAATCCTTCATTATATCATCTTTTACTCTCAAAAGTTCAAAAGGGCTTTTATTGTCATTTATACAAACGTACAGTGAAATTATTTTCTCACATACAGTAGTCCAGTCCAGTCCCAGCATATCCCCGATTAGCAAAGTCTACCATTAGAAATAGCCTACTTAGCCCGCATACAAGAGGCACCGTTTTGGCGCTATTTTCAAAGTCCAGTTCGCGCTCCAGGTGTTATGAGCAATGCCGAGTCCAGGCAAGCCCCAGGCTGCTGTGGGCCTCCAACCATCGCCTTCCTTGGATGTATGGAATGACGTCCGTCTCCCCGCCCGGGCACGTCTCCCGCAGCTAACCTTGAGGGTGCGGTTGGACAGACCCCGGTTTCCTCTCCTACCAGCCTTGCCCCTTGCCCGTCGTGTCATCGGCTCAATTCGCCAGGCTCTGGGCTTTGGGGGCGGGGGGGGAAGATGACGAGCAGGGGCTGGCTTGGCGGCTTCCACACTAGGTCCGCCGAGTCCTACGTTCCGTCACAGGGCCCTGCATATCTACTCGCATTCCTCTCAAATCCCCTTTGGTTCTCTCACACATCTATATAACTAAAAGTCTCATCTTGACCACTTCCTATCTGCGCTGTATATTGATTTTAGAAAAAACGCTACCATATATCGCTATGATCTTACACAGTCCTCCGCTGAGGCAGCCCCAAGGATTTTTCCGATCGATGAAAAATAAAAATGTTATGAATGTTTAAAAAATCTTGAGATCAGCTGATTGGTCGTCTCGCCTGTCAATCAACATGTTGAAAGTAATGCCCCTTCCGGGGGGGGGGGGGGCAGGAGTAAAAGCCCAAATGGTATGAAATTGCATTTGAATTTGGTAGACTGCACTCTGCTTGAAATTGTATGAAATTGAATTTGAATTTAGTGGCCTACACTCTGCTTGAAATTGCATTTGAATTTGGTGGCCTGCACTCTGCTTGAAATGGTATGAAATTGCATTTGAATTTGGTGGTCAGCACTCTGCTTGAAATGGTATGAAATTGCATTTGAATTTGGTGGCCTGCACTCTGCTTGAATTGGAATTTCAAGGAATAGCTGTGAGTGAACTGCCAGCCCACCAGCCCTGAGTGACTGAGCTGCCAGCCCACCAGGCCCGAGTGATGAGCTGCCAGCCCACCAGGCCTGAGTGACTGAGCTGCCAGCCCACCAGGCCTGAGTGACTGAGCTGCCAGCCCAAGAATCCATTTGGCCCACAATGTCCATACTAGCCCTCTGGAAACCAGTCCCTTTGGCCCACAACAAGGTGGAATATTGCGTTGGGGGACCAGCCCTCCCGTGTGAACATGGGACCCAACGGGTCCCACTTAGTCTAGTAAGGTCATAAATTCATAAGTTACAGGAGCAGAATTAGGCCATTCTGCCCATCAAGTCTACTCAGCCATTCAATAATGGCTGATCTATCTTTCCCTCTCAACCCCATTCTCCTGCCTTCACCCCATAACCCCTGACACTCGTACTAATTAAGAATCTGTCGATCTCTACCTTACAGAAATCCATCGACTTGGCCTGCACAGCTGTCTGTGGCAATTTTTCCACAGATTCACCACACTCTGAGTAAAGAAATTCCTCCTCGTCACCTTTCTAAAAGGCATGTCCTTTTATTCTGAGGCTGTGGCCTCTGGGCCTTGCTGCTGTCACTAGTGGAAACATCCTCTCCACATCCAACCTATCCAGGCTTCTCACACGTTCACCAACTAGGCACAATTTATAGTGCCCAATTAACTTCCAAACAGTTTTGGGATGTGTGAGGAATCTAGAGCATCTGGAGGAAACTCATGCATTCACAGCAAAAACATGCAAACTTTTCATAGACAGCCCCCAAGGTCAGGATCGGACTCAAGACTCTGTGATAGTCATGGCTCTAAAGACTTCACCAAAGAAATCGACATGGCTGAAAACTAGCCGGGTGGTTTTTACATATATTTCTCGACATTACAATAAGCAATTATGTATATTGTATGTCTATGTGTTTCTTGTTTTTACATTGAATTACAATGAGAGCCCAATATGTTTGTAGTACAGGTCCACCACCGATTTTCCAGCAACTAATGGTCCGGCACCTCCTTTAATCCGGACAAAATGACGAGAGCATTGCGTGTTCTTTCGAGACATGTGCTTCCATCCTGAAAGAGTTAATTATTTCCTTCTTTGTTAATCGCTAATTTTTAGAGGTTTCATGGTGCTTTACAGACATGGGGAGGGTATAATTAGTGGGTCAGAGCTGTACTGTAGATTTATTATTACATGACCTCTGTTGGTCGACAAAATGGATAATTCGGCAAGGCTCTGGAACCAAGTGTGCCAGAAAATTGATGGTGTATGTGTATTCTTAAAATTGGAAAACTCCAATCGTAGAAGTTCCTCATTCAAGTCCCAATCTACAGACTTAATTCAAGTAATATTAGACATATTATGCCGTTGGCGCACCAAATCCACGTTGACAATCTCAAAGATAGACACAAAATGCTGGAGTAACTCAGCAGGACAGGCAGCATCTCTGGAGAGAAGGAATGGGTGACATTTCGGGATAAGACTCTTCTTCGGGCAGAGTCAGGGGAGAGGGAAACGAGAGATATGAAAAGGTACATAACGCAAGTGAATCAAAGGTGTGCCAAAGGACAAATCAAAGCCAGCAATGATGATCAAGAACATGTGGAGCTTCAGACTGAAAGTCAGAGGAGAGGGAGACTAGAGATATGGAATGGAAGGGTGTGAAAATGACAGATCAAAGCAGATGATTATCAAGGAAATGTAGAACAGTTCAAGTCTGGTACTGATCAATAACTGCACTATTGGAGGTGCCATCTTGTTATATATATATAATTGTTATATGGTTATATGGTTATCTTACTGATAGAACATTAAACCAATACCCGTTTTATCTCCTTTTTTTAATATTGCCATATATGGTTTCAATGCTTATCAGTACCGAATCAATACATGCCGATTTATTTTTTGCGGTGCATTTTAATGGTCCCCTTATCAATTATACATTGTCTACTAATGTAGAAAATATCAACTGAAAAAACTGCTGCATATTAAAATATTTTTGGTTTCATAATCAAAAGTCACACCATTATGTAATTGTGAAAATTATTAAACAGTAAGTGTATGCTTTGAATAAGTAGATTATAATGCAAAGTACCTCAGCTCCTACAAAACTCTGTTATCTTTAATCCTCTCCGCACCAACTCCTGTTCAATCATTTCTTCATGTCATTGGTTTTATATCCTCCAATAAGTCAAGATTTAAATTCTAATTGCGTTGAAATATCTTCATTGCTTCAGCCCTCTCCATCGCTATAACATCCTCCAGGCTCACAACTATTTTCACCACTCACCAGAAAGTCAATGTTTCTAACTCCAGCCGTCTTGTGCAATCCCCTACATCACATTACTATAACAGCATTATAGCAGGTCCTGTAACGACATTTAAAGGACACTTGTACAGGTACATGGATAGGGAAGGTTTCGAAGGATATGGCCAAACACGGGCAAGTGGGATTAGCTTGGATGGGGCATCTTGGTCGGCATGAATGAGTTGGACCGAAGGGCATGTTTCCATGCTGTATGACTATTACAGACTTAACAATACTCCGGCCTGCAGGGTGGTGAAAGCAGAAACTTGATCAGATTTAGATGTGCTTGGTTGAGCAGTGACACAACGCGACTTGAAAAGCTATTAACTCTGTTGGAAAATGAGCTTGTTCTCAAAAGCTGCATAGGCAGGCACAGTGACAAAGGGCTGAGCAGACATCTCTACTGTGCCATATTCATGTCCATATGTTTTGTTTGGTTTGGAGATACAGCATGGAAACAGGCCATTCGGCCCACCAAGCCCACGCTGACCAGCACCCCTGCCCATTAACACTATCCTACACAAACTAGGAACAATTTACAACTATACCATGCCAATTAACCTACAAGCCTGGATGTCTTTGGAGTGTGGGAGGAAAAACCACAGATCCTGAAGAAAACCGGGAGAATGTACAAACTTTGCACAGACAAGCACCCGTGGTCAGGATTGAACCCGGGTCTTCAACGCTGTAAGACAGCAGCTCCACCATGACGTCACCGTACTGCCCCGGTTCAAGGAGCAGAATTAGGCAATTCAGCCAAACAATTCAGTCATGGGCTTAATCTGTCATTCTCTCTCAACCCCATTCTCCTGCCTTCTCCCCATTACTCCTGACCCCCTTACTAATCAATAATCTGTCAAACTCTGCCTTAAAAATATCCAATGACTTGGCCTCTGTAGCCATCTATGGCCAATGAATTCCACAGATTCACCACCCTCTAACTAAAGAAATTCCTCCTCATCTCTTTATTAATCTTCTTTCAAAAGATATGATTCCACGATACAACTTAGTGCAGCTTGGCGTATTTTGTGCAGTTCAGGTTGCACCATTGCAGGAAGGATGTGGACCCTTTGACGGTGTAGTTGAGGTTAAATACTTGGATTATAGGATTTTTTACCTCCAAGGAGAGAAAAACATGGACAAACTTCGATTGTTTCTTTAGAGCATCGGAGATTAAGCAGAGACCTAATGGAAGTTTTTTAAAAAAAACGATGAGAGGTGGATATATGCAATAGCAGAGGACATAACTTTTAAGTTCAGAGGGGAGAAAGTTTAAAGGAAATGTGTGAGGCAAGTTTAAAAAAAAAAATCCAAATCAGAGACCAGAGTGCAGTGCTGAACTACTATTCGACCTTTTTGGTGACTCTCGGACAATCCTTGATTGGACTTTGCTGGCTTTACCTCGCACTAAAGGTTATTCCCTTATCATATCTCTATACACTGTAAATGGATACATTGTAATCATGTATTATCTTTCTGTTGACTGGTTAGCACGCAACAAAAGCGTTTTACTGTACCTTGCTACACGTGGTAATAAACTAAACTGAACAGTAGATGCTGGAACTCGCTACTAGCGTTGGTTATGGGAATAGATACAATAGTGGCGTTTAAGAGGGTTTTGGATAGGAAAATGGACATGCAGGGAATGGAGGGATATGATGCACATGCAGGCAGAAGAGATTAATATAATTCGACATCATGTTTGTCGCAGGCATCATGAACGAAGGACATGTTCCTGTGCAGCACTGTTTTATAGCTTATACGTATACTCTGATACAGGATGGTGAATGATATTCACAGTTCTTGGGCTCACCCAACCAAGTAAATGAACTATTCACCATTCTTCATTCTAACAGCAACAGGTTGCTGTTGTAGAACCAGTTTCATGTCATGTATGAACCAGAGATATACCGCAACACATCTCAATCAATAGATCACATTCAAACGTACACTAGTTTTAAGGGGCTTCACAGGTTAGATACAGAATTGTTGTTTCCCACGGTTGGGAATCCAGTGTCAGGAATGAAACTAGGGCATCACCCGTTGAGAACAGCATTAAAAATTAAAGTATCTTTAGAGATACAGCGCAGAAATAAGCCCTTTGGTCCACCGAGTCCGCAACAACCTGCGATCACCCCGTACAGAGGCACTATCGTATACAGCACTATCCTATGCATTAGAGACAATTTACAAAAGTCAGGTAACCTACAAACATGTACATTTTGGGAGTGTGGGAGGAAACCAGAGCTGCCAGAGAAAACTCACGTGGTCACAGGGAGAATGGACAAACTCCGTACAGACAGCACCCATGGTCAGGGTAGAACCCGGTCTCTGGCTCTGTAAGGCAGCAATTCTACTGCCGTCCAGATTATTTTACATCCAGAGATGAATTCCTTTTAAAATCTCAGTCATGCAATGAATAAGGCAAAGATTGGACAGATTTATTGCAAAGAAATAATGCTGATATTATTGAACGATGGATCACTCATGAGGGGTCAAATAGCTTATTCCTGCTTCAACTATGTTGTGTTGTTATATTAGTGCATTGTTGTCCACACGAGTCAGCTCCTAACGTATCTCATTTTGATATACGAGGAATGACTCTGCTGCAATATAATTTTTAAATATTGCAGAGTCCAGAAAAAAAAAAATGGCTTAATGACATTACAATGCATGAATACAACAATAAGATGTTTGTCATCAATAATGGTTTGTTTGTTTCCATTCAAATTAATCTATGACATTTTCTAGATGAACAGATTTTTCAAGGTATCATGGGGTAATTTCCAATAAGGTCGGAAAAAGAATGCAATGGGCTAAGAGCGCACAGAGTGGAGGAATCAATGGAGATGGCAGGATAACATGATAGAATGGCTGAAGAGATCATTGATAACAGCAAATGATGATTATGAAGAGAGATATCTAGAGGATTGGACATAATTGTTCATTAACAGGAAGCAAAGAGCAGGAGTGAACGGGTCCTTTTCGGGATGGCAGACAGTGACTAGTGGGGTGTCGCAAGGCTCAGTGCTGGGACCCCAGCTATTTACAATATACATTAATGATTTGGACGAGGGAATTAAATGCAACATCTCGAAGTTTGCGGATGACACGAAGCTGGGGGGCAGTGTTAGCTGTGAGGAGGATGCTAGGAGGCTGCAGGATGACCTGGATAGACTGGGTGAGTGGGCAAATGCATGGCAGATGCAGTGGATAAATGTGAGGTTATCCACTTTGGTGGCAAAAACAGGAAGGTAGGCTATTATTTGAATAGTGACCGATTAGGAAAAGGGGAGATGCAGCGAGACCTGGGAGTCATGGTACACCAGTCATTGAAAGTAGGCATGCAGGTGCAGCAGGCAGTGAAGAGAGCGAATGGTATGTTGGCATTCATAGCAAATGGATTGAGTACAAGAGCAGGGAGGTTCTACTGCAGTTGTACAGAGTCTTGGTGAGGCCACACCTGGAGTATTGCGTACAGTTTTGGTCTCCTAATCTGAGGAAAGACATTCTTGCCATAGAGGGAGTACAGAGAAGGTTCACCAGACTGGTTCCTGGGATGGCACGACTTCCATATGAAGAAAGACTGGATAGACCTGGCTTGTACTCGCTGGAATTTAGAAGATTGAAGGGTGATCTCATAGAGACTTACAAAATTCTTAAGGGGTTGGACAGGCTAGATGCAGGAAGATTGTTCCCGGTGTTGGGGGAGTCCAGGACATGGGGTCACAGTTTAAGGATAAGGGGGAAGTCTTTTAGGACCGAGATGAGAAAATCGTTTTTCACACAGAGCGTGGTGAATCTGTGGAATTCTCTGCCACAGAAGGTAGTCGAGGCCAGTTCGTTGGCCATATTTAAGAGGGAGTTGGATGTGGCCCTTGTGGCTGAAGGGAGAGACGGGATACTAAGTTGGATGATCAGCCATGATCATATTGAATGGCGGTGCAGGCTCGAAGGGCCGAATGGCCTGCTCCTGCACCTAATTTCTATGTTTCTAAATTATAGGTGCAGAATTAAGCCATTCTGCCCAAAAAGTCTACTCCACCATTTATGGATGATCTATGTTTCCCTCTCAACCCCTTTCTCCTAACCTCTCCCCATAACCACTGACACCCGTGCTAATCAAGAATCTATCTATCTCTGCCTTGCAGATATCCATTGACTCGGCCTCCACTGTTGGCTGTGGCAATGAATTCCACAAATTTGTCACCTTCTGACCAATTAAATTCCTCCTCGTCTCCTTTCTAAAGGCATGTCCTTTTATTCTGAGGCTATGGATTTGGATCCTAGACTCTCCCATTACTGGAAACATCATCGCCTCATCCGCTCGTCTCCAGTAGTAGACGAGAGGATAAAGAAGGATGACCAGGGAGGCTCAGAGGAACTGGACGTGAGCACTCGGATGCAACACAGTTAGAGACTTCAGAGTTAGTATAGTTTGAATCGGAATTGGGGGACAAATTAGGAGGGGCGAGGGCAGAACCTGAATGAGAGTGGGTCAAGGGACCAGAATGAGACTTGGTGAGAGCTTGCAACATCAAACACATCTGATCTAAACTTTACCATTTTAGATGAACACTTGTGGCAGGTTGAGACAGAGAAGCTACAGATGGTACTGTAGCCCAAAATGGCTAAAGAAGCAAAAATACTATTTCACAAAGTGATGGGAATGGAGCAGACACTGTGCAATGAGCAGAATCTAGGTGAGCCAGCTGATTTTATGCTGAACAATATGCTTCACTCCCATGCCTTTCAATCCAGTTTAAAATGCCTACCAGTGGCCGATGGAATTAAGGTATGGAAGTATTGACAAAACTAAATAGGATGGCATCAGTGGTGCTTGCGTTAAGCTGGAGGAGTCATTGAAATGGATCTGACAATTTGACAGTTTAACAGCAACCTTCATGTTAATATTAGAGACACAGAGAGTTGGATCTCATTAGGCTTGGGTGCAACTAATTGAAGCAGGATTTGGGGAAACAGAATGCATGTGATGAGTGACAATGGGCACACAAGGAAGTGCAGATGCTGGTTATATATTAAAAAAAAAAAAAACTACTGGAGGAACTTAGCAGGTCAGTCAGCATCTCTGGAGGACATGGATAGGTGATGCTTCCGATTGGGACCTGGGACCCTTCTTCAGATCGGTTCTGATGAAGGATCGTGACCGGAAACATCATCTATCCATGTCCTCCAGAGATGTTGCCTGACCCGCTGAGTTACTCCAGGACTTTGAGGGTTCTTTGAATTAAACCACTCATTACAGGCAGCAAAGATGAAGCCCCAGAGAACATTGTTAAGGCATACAAGTAAGACATGATGGAGAATTAATTTGAAGGTGTTAGTTGACTACGAAGTTCCACAAGTGACGATGCAGAAGTAAACTAATCTGTACAATGTATCAAAGGTTAATAGCTACAGACAATACCAATCCAACTCTTTTCAGTGAATCACATGGTAATACATAGATGTGATTTCAAACATTTGGTTCGCAACCCTACAATTCTTTGTTGAAGACATTGTGCAAAGCAGGAGAACTCCACACCTTATAGTACACAATATTTCAGTAACCCTTTGCTGAATGAAGTAAGTTATTGTCATCCTGCATTGCCCCCAAGGTTTAATAATAAAAGAAAAAGGTTTTGAGATTTTCCCCCTGGATAGTTGCAACAGGCTAAAGTAAAAGTAATTTGTAGTGCAATTATTTCTACCATCTCTCGTTTTCTCCAAATCCCCAAGCACCTGCAGGTACAAGTAATTTAACATGAGCACAGGTTAATTTACCACCAGATTTTCTAAGTTTGTTTTAAAAAATAAATAAAGACAAAGATTTCAATGCCCTCTTGAAGATTATTTAAGTCAAGTTAAAAAAAAAATTGTGCTAGTGTGACTGCTCAGTATATATTGGTGACATGTGCTACCAACTGAATTAGTAACTAGGTTAGAAGAAGCTGATATATTTTAAAGGAGCATTTAACTACTGAAGCCAAAAACACCTTCATCTGTGGAATTCTCTGCCACAGAAGGTAGTTGAGGCCAGTTCATTGGCCATATTTAAGAGGGAGTTAGATGTGGCCCTTGTGGCTAAAGGGATCAGGGGGTATGGAGAGAAGGCAGGGACGGGATACTGAGTTGGACGAACAGCCATGATCATAATGAATGGCGGTGCAGGCTCGATGGGCCGAATGGCCTACTCCTGCACCTATTTTTTTAATGTTTCTATGATTCTATTTGCAGCTATCCAGTCCGTGTTTGGATCGAACTCAAAGTAGCTGGCTGGCTTTTTGTGTGTGCGTCACCCCCCACACATAGGCTGTTAACTCGCTTTAGTCTCCGAAGCAACTCCGACATGGAGTATTGACTGCTGCTACAAGTACTCCAAATTCTCGCTCTATTTCATATACAGAGCTAGAGTTTTCAGGACCCAAGACAGCGCCGAAATAATCACTCACAACGCGCACATTAAATCAGGAGGCACATTGAACAGTCATAGCATATGGCAAGATTTACTCAATAATAAAAAAAACTTCCAGAGTCTGAAGTTATTACTTGCAGCGCCGTATATAAACATTTTGCCAGCTAGATGATAGAACATATTATAAACACAAACACCACACGCCCATTGTGCACTAAGATGCCAGAACTGTGTGTTCAAGCAGGCGCCTCTTTGAGTTACATATAGAAATAACCACATCATTCTGCAATAAGCCTAAAACATTTGTAGAAATTTCAACTCAAACTGTCCTTTTTTTGGGATGTTTTTATTTAAAAAGAGTAAGAGCCAATGTTTCTACGGATTTCTGTTGCAATACACTTTCTCAGTTCTCCCAAGAACAACCCAAAAACCGTGTACTTACGGGAATGGGCAGTTGACAACAAGCTCCACAGACTGACAACGGAGAGAGAAAGGGCGAGGAAGCGGTTGCTGCCGGTGTACGAGTCCATTTTTTTTCTCTCTCTCTCTCTCTCTCTCTCTCCCCCCCTCGACCCCCGAGATAAATATGTGAAAGTGTGGCTGGTTCAGTGCTAGCGCTCCGCCGCTCCGCGCCTGACCATGTCAGTGCACATTCTGCCGAGCGTGGCTCCCGTGCTCACTCTCTCCCTCTCTCTGTGCTTCTCCTCCTCCTCCTCCCACTGTTGCAACCAGCTGTTTCCTACACTCGCGCTGCCTTGCAGACAACACGTTTCCCTGCGCCAACACTTTGGTAACGGGAAATCGGGACGTTAAGGAGAAGGGGGAAAAAAGAATAAAGTCCCTCGCTTCACACTTTTCACTTAGAGCTGCTCCAAAGAGGCGCCCCCACTAACGAGTGAATTAGCACCATGCATCTGCACCTTATATATATATATATATATATACACACACTCACACACATCACGGGAGAATTTACAACCCATCTCATAGCCCCGCACAACCGTATTGTGGATGAGTGTGCATGTCCCAAGTCCACTCTGTGACCTTCTAGAACCCAGTTTCGTTGCTAAACGATCCCATGAAAGTCAAAATGAGTTTTAATGCGACTCCTTAAATAGGATTGACTTCCAAACCCCGTCTGCAAAAAAAAAAAAAAAATCTAGATCGCAATGTTTATATTGTTTCTCCAAAATACCTCGAACTGTGATTAAAAATATTTACACAAATTCTGCTGGAGTTGATAGTTCACTGCTCATTTGCTCCAGGTGTTTTGTTTCGGAATTACCTCTAAGTAACATCATTCAAAAATGCACCCCTTCAAACTTTAACATTACCGAGCTAATCCAGCAGACAGCATTGCAATTACATTCACCAGACTGAATAACAGGGAGAAACCCTGCATACTTAGACCACGAAAAGTTTCAGGAAGATTGCTTTTACGGTAAGTATTTCATGAATATTGTCCAATTGAAATTGGACTACAGTCAAAAATAATTACATTTTATTTTAAAGCTAGTTTTTTCTTACACGTTTTTGATCAGAAAATAAAAAAACTTCTCAGGTCAAGTTGGTAAAGATTGGGGATCCCTGCATATTTATTGATCTTGTTGAACTTGGATAAATTGATTAACGCCTTGGGTCTAGCAAGGGTTAAACCTCACGTGGACATGGTTAACAGCGGTGGCTTACGTCTTGAGGATTGTGTACCAAAACAAAATGCTCTTTCAATACGCTCGGAGGTTCATTCTCTCTTTTCTCCTCTCTCATTCTCTCTCTCTCTCTCTTTCTCTCAGCTCATCAATCTCACAACAGACTGTTGGCAACTCGGCATTAGTATCCATCGATGTTATCCTAAATCGAGAATGTAATCGGTTGCTCAAGTGGGCACTAAAAGAAAGCTATTAATATTCAGAGTAGCGTTTTGTGGTGGCCATTAATTCCTTCCCGTACCGCAACCAAAACCAAGTTAACCGTTTGTGCACCCGAGCCTTCTCGTGTGAGATCTCGCCCCGTTCACGCCATGTGCTCCCCTGCCATTGAGAACAGCAAGAGTTCTGTCCAGTGACCCCCGATTACACTTGCCCCTACCATACCTCCTTCCTCGACTCTGTCCAGGGACCCCGACAGTCCTTTCGGGTGAGGCAACCTCATCTACTGTCTCCGCTGTTCCTTAAGGAAGTGGCTCTAGAAATCGTGGATGCATTGGTGATAATTTCCCAATGTTCTATGGACTCAGGATCAGTTCCTGTGGATTGGAGGGTAGCTAATGTTATCCCGCTTTTTAAGAAAGGCGGGAGAGAGAAAACAGGGAATTATAGACCAGTTAGCCTGACATCGGTGGTGGGGAAGATGCTGGAGTCAATTATAAAAGATGAAATAGCCGCACATTTGGATAGCAGTAACAGGATCGGTCCGAGTCAGCATGGATTTACGAAGGGGAAATCATGCTTGACTAATCATCTGGAATTTTTGAGGATGTAACTAGGAAAATGGACAAGGGAGAGCCAGTGGATGTAGTGTACCTGGACTTTCAGAAAGCATTTGATAAGGTCCCACATAGGGAATTAGTGGGCAAAATTAGGGCACGTGGTATTGGGGGTAGAGTGCTGACATGGATAGAAAATTGGTTGGCAGACAGGAAACAAAGAGTAGGGATTAACGGGTCCCTTTCAGAATGGCAGGCAGTGACTAGTGGGGTACCGCAAGGCTCGGTGCTGGGACCGCAGCTATTTACAATATACATCAATGATTTGGATGAAGGGATTCAAAGTAACATTAGCAAATTTGCAGATGACACAAAGCTGGGTGGCAGTGTGAACTGTGAGGAGGATGCTATGAGAATGCAGGGTGATTTGGACAGGTTGGGGGAGTGGGCAGATGCATGGCAGATTAAGTTTAATGTGGATAAATGTGAGGTTATCCACTTTGGTATCAAAAACAGGAAGGCAGATTACTATCTAAATGGCGTCAAGTTGGGAAAAGGGGAAGTTCAACAGGATCTGGGGATCCTTGGTCATCAATATATGAAAGTGAGCATGCAGGCACAGCAGGCAGTGAAGAAAGCGGATGGCATGTTGGCCTTTATAATAAGAGGAGTCGAGTATAGGAGCAAAGAGGTCCTTCTGCAGTTGTACAGGGCCCTAGTGAAACCACACCTAGAGTATTGTGTGCAGTTTTGGTCCCCTAATTTGAGGAAGGACATTCTTGCTATTGAGAGAGTGTAGAGTAGGTTTATAAGGTTAATTCCCAGGATGGCGGGGCTGTCATATGCTGAGAGAATGGAGCGGCTGGGCTTGTACACTCTGGAGTTTAGAAGGATGAGAGGGATTCTTATTGGAACATATAAGATTGTTAAGGGTTTGGACACGTTAGAGGCAGGAAACATATTCCCGATGTTGGGGGAGTCCAGAACCAGGGGCCACAGTTTAAGAATAAGGGGTAAGCCATTTAGAACAGAGACGAGGAAACACTTTTTCTCACAGAGAGTTGTGAGTCTGTGGAATTCTCTGGCTCAGAGGGTGGTGGAGGCTGGTTCTCTGGATACTTTCAAGAGAGAGCTAGACAGGGCTCTTTAAGATGGCGGAGTCAGGGGATATGGGGAGAAGGCAGGAACGGGGTACTGATTGGGGAAGATCAGCCATGATCACATTGAATGGTAGTGCTGGCTCGAAGGGCCGAATGACCCACTCCTGCACCTATTGTCTATTGTCTATATATCATCAGACCAAGCACAGACTGGGCGATCGTTTCGATGAACACCCCTGCTTAGTCCGCTTTGGCTTATGTGATCTTCCCATTCCCACACTGACATTTCCTGCCTGGACCTCCTGCCAAAGTGAGGCCAAACTTAAATTGGAGGAACAGCACCTCATATTTTGCTTGAGTAGCTTACAACCCAGCGGTAGGAATATCGATTTCTCTAATTTCCCCTCTCTCTCTCTCCAGCCCTCTCCCACCTTAGTCGAACTACTAGTTTTACTGTCATCCTTTTGAGTTGCACTGTCTATATAAATAGTCACCACCTGGCCCATAGCCAACAATGGACCCCGTTCCTGCCTTCTCCCCATATCCCCTGACTCCGCCATATTAAAGAGCCCTATCTAGCTCTCTCTTGAAAGTATGCAGAGAACCGGCCTCCACCGCCCTCTGAGGCGCACAATACAGGCTCCACCTCGCCTTGCTTTTTGCATATTTCATTCATTTGTCCTAAGTACAGCTCTTGTTCCCCTCTCCCCTGACTCTCAGGCTGAAGAAGGGTCTCGACCCAAAACGTCACCCATTCCTTTTCTCCAGAGATTCTGCCTGACCCGCTGAGTTACTCCAGCTTTTTTGTGCCTGTCTTCTTTATAACAACGTATTGTCTCTTTATTGCTGCATGAATATGGTTTATCCCAAGACCCATTTCTACCACTTGTTCACCACTAACACAGTTGTGTGAGAAGGAAACGCAGATGCTGGTTTAAACCAAAGATAGACACAAAAAGCCGGAGAAACTCAGCGGGACAGACGGCATCTCCAGAGAGAGAAGGAATGAGTGACGTTTCGGGTCGAGACCCTTCTTCAGACTGGACTTTTTGGATCGAGACCCTTCTTCAGGCACTAAAACATTAGTGGTGTCCTTTCAACTGGCTACAGAGT
This sequence comes from Okamejei kenojei, assembly GCA_035221665.1. Classification (NCBI taxonomy): domain Eukaryota; kingdom Metazoa; phylum Chordata; class Chondrichthyes; order Rajiformes; family Rajidae; genus Okamejei; species Okamejei kenojei. The sequence goes on from CM069137.1 coordinate 13,831,291, forward strand.
TAGCTCCGGTAAACGAGTGAAACCCCAGGCAAGGCTTCTTGGAGAAAGAGAATAATTACCACAGTAATTGGCATCAACAATTTACTGCTAAAATGTCTTTAAGGCTTGGTGCATTCCATGTTCCACTTATTTGCTTCAAACAAAAAAAAAAAACAATTAACGCTCCATCTCACCAGAGAGTGGGTAGGATTGCATTAAACTATAATTTTCTTGAGGCCATTGCAAAGAAAATAACCACCTTTCTGATGAGTTTACTTCCTTCTCAGGTTCTCTAGATGAATTGTAAAGAAAATGAATAGACTGCCCAGCAAACCTCATTGTTTCAGCGGGCCTTAACATCCACAGTCCTGTTTACACTGGTGTACATGGAATTTCCAATGGAATTATACTTTTTTCTTTAAACCTTGGAGATGCAAGGAACTGCAGATGTTCGTTTACAAAATAAAACTCAGTCGGTCATGCAGCCTCTCCGAAGAACATGGAGAGGTGACGTTTCAAGTCGGGATCCTCATATTCCGCTTGGGGAGTCTGCATCCTTTGGGCTTGAATATTGAATTTTCTCAATTCTGTTAACCCTTGCTGTCTCCTCCCCTTCCCACCTCTCCCTCAGCCCTCGGGCCCTGGCATTCCCTCTATCTCTATCTCGCTCCCCCACCCCAGTCGCACCAGCTTCTCATTTTCACACCACAAACAGCTTACAATGGCTTGTTCCCTTTATCACCGATACTTTTTTGCATATCTTTCACTCATTGTTCCTTATCTCTCCACATCACCGTCTATATCTCTCGTTTCCCTGATCCCTGACCAGTCTGAAGAAGGGTCTCGACCCGAAACGTCGCCTATCTCCTTCGCTCCTTAGATGCTGCTGCACCCGCTGAGTTTCTCCAGCTTTTTGTGTACCCTCCTTCTTCAGACTGATGAGATTTTGGTGGGGGGAGGAAAGCTGGAAGAGAGGAACGGCAGGACAAAGCCTGGCAAGTGATAGGTGGATACAGGTGATAGTTTTTTGATAGTCAGATGGTTGGACAAAGACCAAAGATCAAAATAAAAAAGATCATAAGGTCATTATTGATAGGAGTAGAATTAGACCATTCAGCCCATCGAGTCTACTCCACCATTCAATCATGGCTGATCCATCTCTAGAGCCACCTCATTGAGTACCCTGGGAAACAGACAATCAGACCCTGGGGATTTATCAGCCTTCAGTCCCATCTGTCCACCCAACACCATTTCCTGACTACTGTGAATTTCCTGAAGTCCCTCCATCATCCTAGATCCTCTGTCCCATAGTACATCTGGGAGATTGTTTGTGTTTTCCTTAGAGGAGACAGAACCAAAGTAACAGTTCAACTCATTTGCCATTTCCTTTGATCCCCATAATAAATTCACCCATTTCCGTCTTCAAGGGACTCACATTTGTCTTAACTATTTTTTTCCTCTTCACATACCTAAAGAAGCTTTTACTATCCTCCTTAATATTCTTGGTTAGCTAACCTTTGTACTTCATCTTTTCTCTCTATATTGCCTTTTTAGTTACCTTCTGTTGTTCTTTCAAAGTTTCCCAATCCTCTGGCTTCTCGCTCATCTTTGCTATGTTATACGTCTTCTCTTTTATTTTTATACTGTCCTCGACTTCCCTTGCCAGGCATGGATGCCTCTTACGCCCCTTAGAATCTTTCTTCCTCTTTGGAATGAAACAATCCTGCAACTTCTGGATTATTTCCAGAAATACCTGCCATTGCTGTTCCACCATCATTCCTGCTAGGGTCTCTTTCCTGTCAACTTTGCCTCCATAGTCCCCTTTGTTCAACTGCAATACCTACACTTCCGATTTTACCTTCTCCCTCTCAAATTGCAGATTAAAACTTACCATATTATGGTCACTACCTCCTAATGGTTCCCTAACCTTGAGTTTCATTATTAAAGCCAGTTCATTACACAACACTAAATCCAGAATTGCCTTCTCCCTGGTAGGCTCCAGTGCAAGCTGCTCCAAGAATCCATCTCAGAGACACTCTACAAACTCCCTTTCTTGGGGTCCAGTAACAACCTGATTTTCCCAGACTACCTGCATGTTGAAATCTCCCATACCCACCATAGCATTTCCATTGTAACATGCTAATTTTAACTCCTGATGCAACTTGCATCCTATCTCCAGGCTACTATTTGGGGGCCTGTAGATGCGGTAACTCCGCTTAGGATCTTTTCACCCTTACAATTTCTCAGTTCTTCCACAATAACTCTACATCCTGATTCTATGTCACCCCTCCCAAGGGACTGAATTTGATTCCTCACCAACACAGCCAGCCCACCCCCTCTGCCCATCTGTCTGTCTTATCGATAGGACGTCTACCCCTGAATATTCAGTTCCCAGCTCTGATCCTCTTGCAGTCATGTCTCTGTAATTTCCTCAACATCATACCTACTAATTTCTAACTGAGCCTCAAGCTCATCCACTTTGTTTCTTATAATTCACACAGTCATATATAACACTTTTAATTCAGTATTCACCTCCCCTCTCACACCAGTTCCTATTTCACCTGACCTTACTCTCTTATCCCTTCTGAACTTTCCTTCACATTAATTTGTGTGTCTTTCGTAACTTTTGCTGTTCCCCTTTAACTCCATCCTTACACTCCCAATTTGTCGACCCCTCCCCCCCTCCCCCCCTTCCCACCCTGCTATTTAGTTTAAACCCACCCATGTAGCACTAGCAAACCTGCCTGCCAGAATGTTTGTTCCCCTCCAGTTAAGGTGTAACCCGTCCCTATTGTACAGGTCACCCCTACCCCAGAAGAGATCCCAGTGGTCTATAAATCTAAATCCTTGCTCCCTGCACCAGCCCCTCAGCCACACATTCAGATCCCCGCTCTCCCTGTTCCTGCCCTCACCAGCACGAGGTACTGGAAGCAATCCAGAGATAACCACCCTCTGTGGTGTGGCGGCGCCTAATGGCAGCGGCTTGACTGCAGTCCGTCTGTCTTTCTTTAAATTTTTGTCTCGTTAAATGTATGATTCTAGTTTAATTATTTTTTTAGCTGTATATAGGTGGGGGGTGGGGGAAACCGTTTAAAATCTCTTCCCTGTACGTGGACCCGACTTTTTCCCTATCGGGTCTCCGGTGTCGTTGGGCCTAACATCGTTCCACCATCCTAACACCAACCTGAGGGCTCCAGTCGTGGAGCCCGTGGACTCGCTATCGCGGAGCTGGCCATCTCGGAACGGGAAGAGCTGTGGTGGCGCCAGGCTGCGACCCGGCTTCGGAGCTTCGGAGGCTCCGGCCGCAGGCCTGGTGGACGGTAACATCGGAAGCTCGCAGGTCTCTGGTGGGAGACCGCTTTTCGGAGCTTCCGCAACGGAAACTTCTCCCGCCAAAATAACGGGATTTAAAGGACTCGGACTCGGAGCGGTGCCTAACATCGCCCGGCGTGGCTCAAACGACCACAGGACTTATCGGGAGCCCCAGTCACCTCGATGCTGCAGTTGGACTGCTGGACCGCGGGAGAAGAGATAAGTCTTTTGCCTTCCATTAAAGTGAGGAGGTGTTGAAGATTCACTGTGATGGATGTCTATGTTTAGTGTGGGTCTAGGTTTTTTATTGTAATTGTTAAGACTGTAGAAAATGCAATTTAGTTCAAACCAAGCTGTTTGAATGACAATAAAAGGCATTCTATTCTATTCTATTCTATTCTACAATTCATGCTTTTCAGCCTTCTTCCTAACTCTCTGAACTCACGTTACAGAGCCTCCTTCCTCTTCTTCCCGACGTCGTTTGTACAACCACATCCGGCTGCCCACAACCACATGCACAACCACATCCGGATGCTCACCTTTCCTCTCGAGGATGTTCTGAAGTCAGTCCTAGACATCTTGAACCCTGGCACCAGGGAGGCAACAGACCATCCTCGAGTCTGCCACCACATAATCTCCTGTTTGCTCCTCGGACAATGGAGTCGCCCACCACTATGGCTCTGCCCGACGTTGGTCTCGCCGGTCAAGTATCATGGCTAGGATTGGAGCCACCGACCTATCCACCGCTTGGGTTGGAAGCGTCGTCTGCCCCGACAGCTCCCAAGAGGGTGTACCTGTTTGCAATAGGTACAGCCACCGGGGTCTCCTGCACTCCACGTTTACTCCTCTTTCTTACAGTCACCCACCTTCGCTCTTCCGGTATCCTTGGTGACAACCTCACTGTAGGTCCTGTCCAGGAAACTCTCGTTTTACCAGATGGCCCTGAGGTCATCCACCTGCTGCTCCAGTTCCCCAACACGTTCATTCAGGAGCTGCACCTGGGCACAATTTCTGCAGGTGTAGTAGTCAGAAGCACCAGCGGTGTCCCTGACTTCCCACATCCTACAGGAAACACTGTACTAACTTGCCTGCCATTTCTTCAGTGGACAAAATAATCACATATTTCAAATCAAGTGTACCCTCCATGCCTCAGGCTCCTCGCCAAAGACACTCGAGCCAAAGACTCTCACTTTGCTCATCAATACTCTTGATCCAATGACTGGGGTGGGAGATTGCAACCTTCACGTGGTCCGCCCTGTTTCGACGACTGCAATCAACCTGGCGTGCACAATCAAATAAGATCAAATAGAACAAGGTGTCCTACAACTTTAGGCTGTGCACGCCATACGCAAGAAGAAGAAGCCAAAGACTCACACTTTACTCACCAAGGCACTTCACCTCAACAAGGCTGCTCCCCCGAGAGCAAGCCCTACTTTGATTTGTTGTTCAATGAACTAATTAGCTAATTTACAAATTTAGTTGCTGTTTTTTAAATGACCCGCTCTTGAAAAACTCACCAAGGCTTTAACTTCTGCAGCCAATCCCCACACTCGCTCCTTCACCTGTCCCTCCTCTGCTGATATTGAAGGCACTGAACAATCCACCATGCCTTTCTTTGGGTGTATTGTTCAGCCTCTTGAGGACTCCCCATCCACTTTTGGGTGGTCATAAGGGACAGGTGCAGAATGAGGCCTTCGGCCCATTAAGTCTACTCCGCCATTCAATCATGGTTGATCTATCTCTCCCTCCTAACCCCATTCTCCTGCCTTCTCCCCATAACCCCTGACACCTGTACTAATCACAAATCAATCTATCTCTGCCTTAGAAATATTATTTGATGGCCTCCACAGCCTTCTGTGGCAAAGAATTCCACAGATTAACGACTGTCTGACTAAAGAGATTCCTCTTCATCTCCTTCCTAAAGGAACGTGCTGAGATTTTCTACTGGACCTCCTAAAAGTGCTGAGATTTTCTACTGGACCTCCTTCAGGTTATGTTCATAAGTTCTAGGAGCAGAATAAGGCCATTCAGCCCATCAAGTCTACTCTGCCATTCAATCATGGCTAATCTACTATTTCTTCTCTACCCCATTCTCATGCCTTCTCCCCATAACCCCTGACACCTGTACTAATCAATGGTCAAGGTGTTTCTTTTTCCATTTGGAAAAGACGGAGTTTCCAATCCAGGGACACGTTATGTTTCTATCAATTAACCTAGATCTTCTGTCATTCTTATTGAAACCCGGTCAGTATTTATTTTCGTAGAGGAACCAGTGGTTTCTTTCTGGAGGGTTGTTTACGGTAGACTTCAGGGCACCTCATTAGTTAAGAACACTTTAGAGACCTGGAAAATTTGAATATAACAAGTTATCTGCGAGAGATGCTATCCTTGTGGTGTTCATGAGAACCTTTTTATTGATCTCCTTGCGACCCATCGGATGATGTTGAGTTCAGGGGCCAGATTGATGGAAGCATTTAAAAATTGTGGTCGAATTGAAGAAAAGGATATTTGGAGATAAAGATCTCAGACAATTCACACATGTCATGATCTTTACTTCACAGTCATCTCCTTGCTTTCTTATATGTTTCTGAGACAAGGAGTACCTACGGGAGGCACCTGCTCTGTCAGCTCCTCTAAATTCACTGAAAGAAAAAGTAAAATAACATCAGTGCCACAAACACTCACATGACACATTGGACGAGCGACATAGTTGACGGGCCCGGTGTCAGACTCATGAAACAGACCCACTATTCTGAACTCTATAATGGGAAGGGATTACTAGGCTGACAGAGAGGAAAATTCAATGCAGTACTTTTCATTGATTTAAGGATACAAGAAATAGGCCCTTAAATCCACCGAGTTCACACCGACCTTTGATCATCCATTCATGTTAGTTCTAGGTATCCATTTTTTATATCTATTCCCGACACATCACGGGGCAGTTTACCGAGGCCAATTTTATCTAGAAAGACTCCCACATCTTTGGGATGTAGGAAGAAACTGGAGCATTTGTAGGAAACCTTCATGGCCACAGGGAGAACGTGCAAACTCCACACAAACAGCATTCGCGATCAGGATTGAGCCCTGGTCTCTGGTGCTGTGAAGCAGCAGCTCTACCAGCTGCACCACAGTGCCACCTGAAAAGCATCTTTCAAGAAATGCAGCATCCTCACTGACTTCTGGGAATCTCGAGCCCGTGATCGCTTAAAATGGGAAAGGAACATTCGGGATGGTATTGAGAACCTTTGGTTCATGCACTTAGAGGCATAGAGGCATGGAGTCATGGAAGCAGGCACGTCGGCCAATATGCCTCATCTACACTAGTCACACCTGCCTGTGTTTGGCCCATGTCCCACAGATATCATATCTGTGTACCTGTCCAAGTTGTCCTTAAATGTTGTGATAGTACCGGGACTTAACACACTTGAAAACACAATAAGAAACAGAAGGAATGTATCACTTCCCATCCACTCACCTCCTGCTCCAAACATGGTTCAGTTTGATGTTTATTTATCTCTTCACCAATCTGAGGACCCACAAAACATCCTCACTCTCAAGGAATGACACAGAGTGCTGGAGTAACTCAGCAGATCAGGCAACATCTCTGGAGATCATGGAGAGATGACGTTTCGGGTCAGGACCCTTCTTCAGACCAGGTCACGCAATCAACCGCTTCTCGCAAGTGTACTCCTTTCATGCGTTGCATTCTACTCTCAACGTCATACGCCAGCACCAGCAGCCCCTCGCTCTGACTCTCCTGCAACTCTGGGCCTCACTCACCCAGACCTGAAAATGGACCTCAACTTGACTTTATTCCATGCTGAATCGACACCACCTGGATCCCGGCCCAGAAAGTCACCTGTCCATGTTCTCCAGAAATGCTACCTGACTAGCTGAGTTATTCCAGCACTGAGTCTTTTTCTGTAAACTAGCATCTGTAGTTCCTTATATCCTTAATATCAAGGGTTTGACTAAGGAGAAAATATTGAGCAGCTTAAAGTGTTTCTTGAATGGTATTCCTTCCATCTATATCTATATTTTTCTATGTTTCTATGTTTCTATCTATATTATTATACTATACTATCTATACTATCAGTATTGAGGTGGATAGAGAACTGGCTGGCAGACAGAAAGCAAAGAGTAGGAGTGAACGGGTCCTTTTCAGGATGGCAGGCAGTGACTAGTGGGGTGCCGCAAGGCTCAGTGCTGGGACCCCAGCAATTTACAATATGTATTAATGATTTGGACGAGGGAATTGAATGCAACATCTCCAAGTTTGTGGATGACACAAAGCTGGGGGGCAGTGTTAGCTGTGAGGAGGTTGCTAGGAGGCTGCAAGGTGACTTGGATAGGCTGGGTGAGTGGGCAAATGCATCGCATGGAGTATAATGTGGATAAATGTGAGGTTTATCCACTTTGGTGGCAAAACAGTAGACTATTATTTGAATAGTGGCCAATTAGGAAAAGGGGAGATGCAACGAGACCTGGGTGTCATGGTACACCAGTCATTGAAAGAAGGCATGCAGGTGCAGCAGGCAGTGAAGAAAGTGAATGGTATATTAGCAGTCATAGCAAAAGGATTTGAGTATAGGAGCAGGGAGGTTCTACTGCAGTTGTACAGGGTCTTGGTGAAACCACACCTGGAGTATTGCGTACAGTTTTGGTCTCCAAATCTGAGGAAAGACATTCTTGCCATAGAGGGAGTACAGAGAAGGTTCACCAGACTGATTCCTGGGATGTCAGGACTTTCATATGAAGAAAGACTGGATAGACTCGACTTGTACTCTCTAGAATTTAGAAGATTGAGGGGGTCTTCTAGAAACTTACAAAATTCTTAAGGGGTTGGACAGGCTAGATGCAGGAAGATTGTTCCCGATGTTGGGGAAGTCCAGGACACGGGGTTACAATTTAAGGATAAGGGGGAAATCTCGTAGAACCGAGATGAGAAAAAGATTTTTCATAGAGAGTGGTAAATCTCTGGAATTCTCTGGCACAGAAGGTAGTTGAGGCCAGTTCATTGGCTATATTTAAGAGGTAGTTAGATGTGTCCCTTGTGGCTAAAGGGATCGGGTGTATGGAGAGAAGGCAGGTATGGGATACTGAGTTAGATGATCAGCCATGATAATAGTGAATGGCGGTGCAAGCTCGAAGGGCCGAATGGCCTACTCCTGCACCTATTTTCTATGTTTCTATGTTTCTATCTACACTATTACTAAAATTCTCATCTTGTCCTCTTCCGGTTTGTGTTATTTTTAAATTTGAGCAAAGACGGTACCCTATGTCATGAGGATTTTTTTTTTGGCCACTTTATTCATCGTTCTCCTCTACTTCAAGTGCACCAAGTTTTGTTCCGATCAGTGAAATATTACAACAGTTATGAAAGTTTAAAAAATTGTGAGATCAGCAGATTGGTCTTCACGACTGTCATTCAACAGGAAGGTAACGCCCCTTCTGTCACCCGCTGTCAATCACCGGGGTGAGGAGAATAAAATCCCCAGAAGCGGGGCTGAGTCCGTGAGCCGTGCGGATTGAGTAAACAAGCCCTGCGGGCAGAGAGCAGCATGTGGGCAAAGAGCAGCATGCGTGGAATGAGCAGCGTGCGGAGAGTGAGCAGCTGCTTCTGCAGCGACCAGCATGACGAGCCAGGAGCTGTTAAGTTCAACCGGAAACCGCTGAGTGATGTCAGAGTGGGACCGGGAGCTGCTGCTTGAGGCCGAAAGCTGATGGTGTGGGGAGAGCAGAGTGCGAGCTGTGCCTGCTGCGACCACCCCCCTTCCCACACTTCCCTTCCCCCTCCCCCACATCCTCCTTCCCCCACCACCTTCAGCCACACCACCCCCCTACCGCCACCACACGTCCCTCACCCCCCCTTCCCCATCCCCCTTCCCCCCACAACCCCTCTTCCACAACCCCTCTTCCCCCACACCCCCCTCCCCCACACCCCCTCTTCCCCACACCCCCTCTTCCCCACAACCCCCCTTCCCCATAACCCTCCCTTCCCCATAACCCCCCCCTTCCCCATAACCCCCCCTCACCACAACCCCCCTCACCACAACCCCCCTTCCCCACAACCCCCCTTCCCCACACCCCCCCTCCCCAAACCAGCTTCCCTACAACCCCTCCTTCCCCACACCCCACCTTTTATTGCCTGGAATTTGTTGCAAATATAATTTTGGAGTGTGGTTGGTTTTTTCCTGTAAATTATAGCCAAGCTTTGCATGAAGTGTTTCGTGACTTAACGTGTTGTTTTAAAATGTCTCTCTCAAGCACTCTGTTGGTTTAAAATTGCAACACAAATCATGTTGAGAAATTATTTAAGCAGCGGCATATTCAATCCAAAGAAACTTAATTGTTTGTCTTTGTTGAACTGACCAACATGAAAATGAATGAATGAATGCATGAATATTTTATTGTCATATGTGATCAGTCACAGTGAAATTCTTTGCTTGCAAACCTAAGGTATGCAAATAGTTGCCACTTAAAGGGCACTTACAAAGTACCTCTCACCAGGTCCTCCATTGTTCTCCAGCCCTTCCCCCTCCGCCTCCCTCGTAGCCATTCCCCCACACCAGGGTCCTCCTTTGTTCTTCCCCCGCACAGCAGTCCCCCCATGGCGGGTCCTCCTTTATTCTCCCCCCACCACCTCTCACAGTGGTTCCCCCTCGCCGGGTCATCCTTTGTTCCGCCCCCTCACGGCAGTTCCCCCATGCCGGGGTCCTCCTTTGTTCTTCTCCAGCCACCCCTCACAGCTGTCGCCCTTCCCCGGTACCTCCTTTATTCCCGGCACCGCAACGTCCGGCTCTGTTTGACACAGCATCCATCTACGGGCTCCGTCAACCCAGGCTCCATTTGACTCTGTGACTCTCTAGCCCCGACCATGGGTTCCGTTCGACCCAAGTTCACAAAGCCTTGAGTTTAGATTCAATGCCATTTACCTCTGATGATTGTCCCAACTCAATTATTAATGATGTTGCCGGAACTCAATGTTAAATGCTGAAGAGTAACGTGATAAATGCACGAATGTCACGTAATTGAAACTTTCCTCAATTGTGAACATTATTTCCCTTCAATGCCGCATGTATTTGTTGGAGTCTATAGAGTCACAGTCATATAGCGATACAGTGTGGAAACAGGCCCTTCAGCCCAACTTGCCCACAACCGGCCAACAATGCCTCAGCTACACTAGTCCCACTTGCCTGCGCTTGGTCCATATCCCTCCAAAACTGTCCTATCCATGTCCTATGTTATAGGGAAAGCAATTGCGAAATAACAGGCATGCAATTCCTCAAAATAAATAATAAGACTACAATAACGGTACATATTTGATAACAGAAAGCTTCATATTTCCAAGTGATTTAGAGCAGGTAGCCTGACCTAGGTCCTGATGTAAAGAGATAATGGAATTAAGCCACTATTTTTTACTTAAACTACCAAGTGTTTCTATAATGTGTTTTTAAAAAATGTAACAACAATAGTGTGATAGAAAACTGTAAAATCTTAGACTTCTACCAAGAGTAAAGCCTCTGTGGTACTTAATTACAATATCAATAGACTTCTTACTGGAAGTTATCAAGTGACTCCATTGCTTGTGAGATATGGGTCCCTCAGGGACAGGTGAAGGTCATTTTATTCCTCAGACCATTCCGTCATTCATTTAGGTAATGACAGTTCTATTTGCGTGTTCTTTAATTGTTTTACCAATAAAAATGTTGCCGATCCCAGTCTATAAAATGTGAATTGATGCAGATTTGCAATTTGAGTCTTTCTGAAGCAAGAGCTCCAGGTTCCCACTTAATTGAAAAGGGGCATCTTTCTGATTTCATGTATAATTATTTTTTTCTTTAGCAATCCAATGATGTATAGGATAGACACAAAATGCTGGAGTAACTTAGCGGGACAGGCAGCATCTTTGGATAGAAGGAATGGGTGCGAATGGGAAACGTCATCCATTCCTTGTATCCAGAGATGCCAGCTGTCTCGTTGAGTTACTCCAGGATTTAGTGTCGATCTTTGGTTTAAACCTGCATCTGCAGTTCCTTCTTACAACAAAGATGTGTAGGTTTGTAGACTAATTGGCTACGTAAGATTGTAAATGGGTCCTAATGCGTAGGATAGTGTTAGTGTGCGGGGATTGCTGGTCAGTGTGGACTCAGTGGGCGGAGGGGCCTGATTCCATGCTGTATTTCTAAACCAACTAAACCAAATTAAATACCAACTCCAACATGTTTTAAAGGTGTAATTTGCAAGTAATCTTTCTCTGATCTACCTCTCATCACACCTTGGTGCCATGAATTGCTGCTAATTTTTTGTCTGTACCAGGAGGACTCAGAATGCACCCAAGGCACAGACCCAGCGTGAAGACTGGACTTTGGAAATGGCACCAAATCTGCCGCCCCGAAAAAAGAATGTCACTGTCTTTTGCACATGTGATAATAAAGCACCAGGGAACTGCTGAACCATTAAAGCAATAATCATGTCTAATTTTATGATTATGCCTTCTTATTCAAGATTCACTGGAATTTAGAAGGATGAGAGGGGATCTTAACCATATAACCATATAACAATTACAGCACGGAGACAGGCCCTCTTGGCCCTTCCAGTCCGTGCCGACCATTTGTTTTCCCCTAGTCCCATCTACCTGCACTCAGCCCATACCCCTCCATTCCCTTCACGTCCATATACCTATCCACTTTACTCTTAAATGTTAAAATCGATCCTGCCTCCACCACCTCTGCTGGAAGCTCATTCCACACAGCCACCACCCTCTGAGTAAAGAAGTTCCCCCTCACGTTACCCCTAAACTTCTGTCCCTTAATTCTCATGTCATGCCCTCTTGTTTGAATCTTCCCTACCCTCAATGGGAAAAGCTTATCCACGTCAACTCTGTCTATCCCTTTCATCATTTTAAAGACCTCAATCAAGTCCCCCCTTAACCTTCTGCGCTCCAAAGAATAAAGACCTAACTTGTTCAACCTTTCTCTGTAACATAGTTGCTGGAACCCTGGCAACATTCTAGTAAATCTCCTCTGTACTCTCTCTATTTTGTTGACATCCTTCCTATAACTAGGCGACCAAAATTGTACACCATACTCCAGAATTGGTCTTACCAATGCCTTGTACAATTTTAACATTACTTCCCTACTCCTATATTCAATGCTCTGATTTATAAAGGCCAGCACACCAAAGGCTTTCTTTACCACCCTATCTACATGCGATTCCACCTTCAGGGAACTATGCACAGTTATTCCTAGATCCCTCTGTTCCACAGCATTCCTCAATTTCCCTACCATTTACCATGTACGTCCTATTTTGATTTGTCCTGCCAAGATGTAGCACTTCACACTTATCAGCATTAAACTCCATCTGCCATCTTTCAGCCCACTTTTCCAAATGGCCCAAATCTCTCTGTAGACTTTGAGAATCTACTTCATTATCCACAATACCACCTATCTTAGTATCATCTGCATACTTACTTATCCAATTTTCCACCCCATCATCCAGATCATTGATGTACATGACAAACAACAGTGGACCCAACACAGATCCCTGAGGCACCCCACTGGTCACCGGCTTCCAACCTGACAAACAGCCATCCACCATTACTCTCTGACATCTCCCATTCAGCCACTGTTGAATCCATCTTGCTACTCCGCCATTAACACCCAAAGATTGAACCTTCTAAACCAACCTTCCATGGGGAACCTTGTCAAAAGGCCTTACTGAAATCCATATAGACAACATCCACTGCTTTACCCTCATCAATTTCCCTAGTTACCGCTTCAAAAAATTCAAGAAGGTTTGTCAAACATGACCTTCCAGGCACAAATCCATGTTGACTGTTCATGATCAGACCCTGTTTATCCAGATGCTTATATATATTATCTCTAAGTATCCTTTCCATTAATTTGCCCACCACTGACGTCAAACTAATAGGTCTATAATTGCTAGGTTTATTCTTTGAACCCTTTTTAAACAATGGAACAACATGCGCAGTACGCCAATCCTCCGGCACTATTCCCGTTTCTAATGACATTTGAAATATTTCTGTCATAGCTCCTGCTATTTCTACACTAACTTCCCTCAATGTCCTAGGGAATATCCTGTCAGGACCTGGAGACTTATCCACCTTTATATTTTTCAAAAGTGTCAGTACTTCCTCCTCTTTGAATCTCATAGTTTCCATAGCTACTCTACTTTTTTCCCTTACCTCACAGAGTTCAATATCCTTCTCCTTGGTGAATACCGAAGAAAAGAAATTGTTCAATATCTCCCCCATCTCTTTTGGCTCTGCAGATAGCTGTCCATTTCTGGTTCTCTAATGGTCCAATTTTATCCCTCGTTATCCTTTTGCTATTAATATAGCTGTAGAAACCCTTTGGATTTACTTTCACCTTTCTTGCCAAAGCAACCTCATATCTTCTTTTAGCCTTCCTAATTTCTTTCTTAAGATTCTTTTTACATTCTTTATACTCCTCTAGCACCTCATTTACTCCATGCCTCCTATAATTATTGTAGATATCTCTCTTTTTTCGAAACAAGTGTCTAATTTCCCTTGAAAACCATGGCTCTTTCCAATTTTTACTATTTCCTTTCAACCTAACAGGGACATAAAGATTCTATACTCTTACAATTTCCCATTAAATGTCCTCCATTTCTCTTCTACATCCTTCCCATGAAACAAAGTGTCCCAATTCACTCCTTTAAAATCCTCACGCATTCCCTCAAAGTTAGCCTTTCTCCAATCAAAAATCTCCACTCTAGGTCCTGTTCTGACTCTCTCCATAATTATATTGAAACTAATGGTATTGTGATCACTGGTCCCGAAGTGCTCACCAACGCATACCTCCGTCACCTGTCCTGCCTCATTTCCTAACAGGAAGTCCAGCACTGCCCCTTCTCTGGTCGATACCTCTATGTACTGCTGCAAAAAAACTATCCTGCACACATTTTACAAACTCCAAACCATCCAGCCCATTTACAGAATGTGTTTCCCAGTCTATTTTTTGGGAAATTGAAATCTCCCACAATCACTACCTTGTGCTTACTACTAATATCTGCTATCTCCTTACATATTTGCTCTTCCAATTCTCGCTCCCCATTTGGCGGTCTATAGTACACCCCTAAAAGTGTTGCTACACCGTTCCCACTTCTCAGTTCCACCCAAATAGCCTCCCTAGACGAACCCTCTAATCTATCCTGCCAAAGCACTGCTGTAATATCCTCTCTGACAAGCAATGCAACACCTCCACCTCTGGTCCCACCAATTCTATCACCCCGGAAGCAACGAAATCCTGGAATATTTAGTTTCCAATCACAGCCCTCCTGCAACCATGTTTCACTGATTGCCACAACATCATATTTCCAGGTGTCAATCCAGGCTCTAAGTTCATCCACCTTACTTACAATGCTCCTAGCATTAAAATATGCACATTTTATAAACCCACCATCCTTTATTCTCTGTCTATTATCTTTTTCATCTTCCTCGCCTACATTTTGAGTCCGAGTGCTTCCCTTCTCTGCCTCTTGCCCCACACCCTGTCCCCTAGCCCCCTCTACCCGAGTCCCTCCCCCCAGCCTTTCTAGTTTAAAGTCTCCCCAGTAGCCTTTGCAAATCTCCCTGCCAGGATATTGGTCCCCCTCGGGTTCAAGTGCAACCCGTCCTTTGTGTACAGATCATGCCTTCCCCAAAAGAGGTCCCAGTGATCAATAAACTTGAATCGTTGCCACTGCACCAGTCCCTCAGCCACGCATTTAGCCTCCACCTCATTTCATTCCTACTCTCACTGTCACGCGGCACAGGCAGTAATCCTGAAATCGTTACCCTTTTGGTCCTTCTCTTTAACTTTTCCCCCCAACTCCCTAAATTCTCCCTTCAGGATCTCGTCACTTTTTCTGCCTATGTCATTGGTACCTATGTGTACCACAACATTAGGCTCCTCTCCCTCCCTTATCAGAATCTTTTGGACACGTTCTGACACATGCGAGACCCTGGCACCAGGGAGGCAAACTACCATCCGGGTCTCCCGAACTGCGTCCACAGAATCACCTATCCGACCCCCTAACTATAGAGTCCCCTATTAACAATTGCCCTCCTCTTTTTGCTACCCTTCTGAGCATCAGGGCCGGTCTCTGTGCCGGAGGCCCGGCCGCTGTTGTTGCCCCCAGCTAGGCTGTCCCCTCCAATCGTACTCAAACCCGAGTACCTATTTTCCAGTTGTACGGTCACAGGGGTACTCTCTAGCCCCTGCCTCTGCCCCTTGCCCTTCCTAACCGTGACCCACTTGTCTGCCTCCTGTGGTCTGGGAGTGACTACCTCCCTGTAGCTCCTCTCTATGACCTCCTCACTCTCCCTGACCAGACGGAGGTCGTCGAGCTGCTGCTCCAGGTTCCTAACACGATCCTTTAGGAGCCCCATCTCGACACACCTGGCGCAGATGTGTACGTCTGGAGGGCTATCAGATTCCCTGACCTCCCACATCTGACATCCAGAACAGTACACTGCCCTGGCCTTCATACTGCCCCCCTTACACAGGATACAATAGCAACACAATATAAAATCACTACAAACTGCTGGGATCTGACTGTAAATCAGCTGCTTTCCCTAGTCCACTTCCCACCAATCAGCTGCTTTCCCTAGTCCACTTCCCACCAATCAGCGGCTTCCTCAAAAAAAAAACCCACTTCTCCAAATGGAATGTTATGGATTTGGGTAAAAACAAGCCCCGCGCTAGATTTTAAACCTTACCGGTCGGGTGTCGCTCCTCCCCCTCCTCCTCTTCTTCCAACGGCTCCTGTGGGCCTCTGAAAAAACAAGCCCCGCGCCTAGATTTTAAACCTTACCGGTCGGGTGTCGCTCCTCCCCCTCCTCCTCTTCCAACGGCTCCTGTGGGCCTCTGAAAAAAACAAGCCCCGCGCTAGATTTTAAACCTTACCGGTCGGGTGTCGCTCCTCCCCCTCCTCCTCTTCTTCCAACGGCTCCTGTGGGCCTCTGAAAAAACAAGCCCCGCGCTGGATTTTAAACCTTACCGGTCGGGTGTCGCTCCTCCCCCTCCTCCTCTTCCAACGGCTCCTGTGGGCCTCTGAAAAAACAAGCCCCGCGCTAGATTTTATAGCTTACCGGTCGGGTGTCGCTCCTCCCCCTCCTTCTCTTCCAACGGCTCCTGTGGGCCTTATAGAAACATATAAAATTATTAAGAGATTAGACAGGCTAGATGCAGGATAAATGTTCCCCATGTTGGGGGAGTCCAGAACAAGGGGTCACAGTTTAAGAATAAGGGGTAGGACATTTAGGACTGAGATGAGAAAAAACATTCAGCCAGAGAGTTACGAATCTGTGCAATTCCATGCCACAGGAGGCAGTGGAGACCAATTCACTGGATGTTTTCAAGAGAGAGTTAGATATAGCTCTTGGGGCTAACGGAATCAAGGGATATGGGGAGAAAGTAGGAATGGACTGATTTTGGATGATCAGCCATGATCATATTGAATGGTGGTGCTGGCTCGAAGGGCCGAATGGCCTACTCCTGCACCTACTGTATGTTCTATGTTTCTGTGTTTCTATTTCTCTCGCCAGGGAAAATCCTAGTTATACATGTACTCAACAAATCCCTTTAATATTTTGTGTCCCAGTAGGCAGCTCACCATTATCTCAGAAGCAATTGAAGATGGACAATGAATATTGCCCTCCTCGATGTAACCCACATTTTATAAATTACTTACAAAATAATGTATTCAATTATTCAATCTGGACTGCAAAATACTGCCGGTAGTGTAATTCTGAAATAAAATATGCGGGCGATTTTCAACATCCAACAGCAAAGAAACAAACCTACAGTTTCAGGCTATAACGATTTTTAAAAATCCATTCCAACTAATTGAGGAAGGGACTATCGCAATATTTAAGAAGCAATTAGATCGGTACATGGATAGATTAGGTTTGGACGGATATGGGCCAAATGCAGGCAAGTGGAACTAGTGTAGATAGGACATGCTGGTCGGTGCAGGCAAGTTGGGCCGAAGGGCCTATTTCCACGCTGTATGACTCCTTGACTCAATAAATCATTAAGTAAATAATTACTGATTTGTGACGAGTATGTCATTCCGAAAGGCACAAAAATACAAGAACAGGTTGACAAAAGAAAATAAAGGCAGCATTAAAGCAAAGGAGGAGCTTTATAATGTTGCCAGAAATAGCATTACATCGGAGAATCGGGTGTAGCAAAGAAGGTCCAAGACATTGATAAAGAGAAGATACTGTATGCAGTAACACGAGAGCAAAGTGCCAGGGGAGAGAACATAAAAACACATGCTAAGTACTCCCACGGGCTAGTAAAAGGAACTAGCAAGGGACAACTGTAGGTTGGCAGAGAAAGTAAAATTTATAAAGTTGAGTACGGAAAATGATAGAGAAATTAAATAAATGCTTTCATTCTATCTTGATGAGGATAGAAAATACCTTCAGCCTTACTGGACACTCAATGGTCTGCTGATAATGAAATAAGTAAATTAGTATTTGTGAACAAAATGTAAAATTACAAGAGAAGTCCATTGATCAAAAAGTTGATATGCCCAATACCCATGTTCTAAAACAATGCAGATAGTAGATAAGCAGATTTTGAAATTGTTCCTAGAGTTTGGAAGGTATCAAATGTGACTTCACTGCTTAAGAAAGGAGGAAAGTGGAAATTTACTGTATCTGAGTAACTAACAGATCTAGATATATTAACGTAGCTATTACATTACCTCCGAATAACGTAGGTATTCGGAAAAATACAGGCCCTCCCTGGGTTACAAACTGGTTCAATTTTTACAAGTGGTTCAATTAAATTTCCTCCAAAAGTCAGAAAATACTGAAAATCAATCAATACCGTTCCCATATCTTCACAGTATTGCAGTGAAGGATGTTATGACTGCAAATAAGCCTCTGGAGACTGAAGCCGATGTATTTATACAGCACAAGAATGTACTTTTGGAGAATCTATTTTACTCTTCTCTCTTTTGCCTTTCCTGACACTCTGCTGAACAGTGAGATTGTATTCTTTTTCAATCACAAAGCTTGCAACAAGCAATTAAGATGTAGCAGCAAAGAACTGCAGATGCTGGTTAATGCAAAATGCTTGAAAAACTCAGCAGGCCAGGCAGCATCCCTGGAGAACATGGATAAGTGACGATTCAGGACAAGAACCAAACATTTAGATATTGTCTTCCCCTGCCTGGTTATAATGGTACTGAATTAGGATGTCCCATGCTCAATGGCTGGTTCTGATGGCCTTGAAGTACTGTGGATGCTGCATTGCTTAATAGCATACCATTACACTGCTTCAAGTCTCAATTGCCTTGTCAGTTTCCAAAGCAATTTCATTAAGTGACTTTCTGCAATGACACTGGCATCTCATGTTCTTAATGGGAATAACATGGTATTTGGATAGGACAGGTTTGGAGGCATATGGACCCAGCACAGGCAGGTGGGACTAGTGTAGTTAGATTGAGCTCTTATAGATAGCGGAGTCAAGGGATATGGGGAGAAGGCGGGAATGGGGTACTAATTATGGATGATCAGCCATGATCACAGTGAATGGCGGTGCTGGCTCGAAGGACCAAATGGCCTACTCCTGCACCTATTGTCTATTGTCTATTGTAGCTAGGACATGTTGGCCAGTGTAGGCAAGTTGGGCCAAAGTGCCTCTTTCCACACTGTATCACTCTATGACTCTATGACTCTAATTGGTCTTCTCTTTGGTTCTATTTGCATATTGTTTAATAGCTGTAGAAATTAAATCAAAATATGTTGGTCTCTTCCTTGCTGGGGGCGGGGCGGCGTATTTGAATTTGAGAAGATTCTCGATAAAGTCATACACTCCCAGAATTGGGAGTACGACATTGATATGGGTAAAGCTTTGGATAAGACACAAGACTAGAGAGACAAGAGACATTTATTGACACATGCACCAATTGTACAGTGAAATTTGGGGTCACGATACAGCCACACGAATAAAAAAAGAACAAAACACGATAGTATTTCAACATAAACATCCCCTGCACAGTGGAATCAAAGTTTCCTACTGCGAGGGAAGGCCAAAAGTTCAGTCATCCTCCTCTTTGATGTTCTTTGATGTACACTCGTGGTCGGGGCTTCCCGGGCCCTCCACATCCCTGTGCTGTCACTGCTATGGGTAGCCCGATGCTCAGGCCCTTTCGCCGGGATGATGGAATTCCGACGTCGGAACGGGAGAACCTCAGCGGCTTGGACCTCTGAATCGGCCACTTCCTATCGGAATCCGTGGCTCTCCAAAGTCCACAGGCCGCGCGATGTTATGGTCAGCGCCGCGCGCACTGGAAGCTCTTCAAACCACAGCCCCGTGATGTTGTTGCAGCAGGCCCAGCACTCCGGAGCTTCAAACGGCGACCCCAGGTGAGGCATCGCCCGCTCTGTGATGAAGCCACCGCTGCTGGAGCTCTGGTCTTGTCCCCGGCAGGAAAGGCCGCGCCAATCCAGTAGGTAGGCCGCGAGGAGGGGGGCGAGGACACGACTCGGAGAATAGTCACCTCCTTGCTAGGAGGCGACTGGCAGATGGTTTCCCCCTTACCCTACCCCCCTCCCCCACATAGAAAAACTGAAGAAACCTCCTCAACATACTTTTAAACAAAATAAAAAATTTAAAAATGATGGAAAAAACGGACAGACTGTAGGCAGATAACATTCAGAGAACAAAGAATGGGAATGAAAGGGTCTTTCTCAAGCCGGCATGTTATGATCAATATGATTCCACGATAGACAAAAATGCTGGAGAAACTCAGCGGGTGAGGCAGCATCTATAGATGCTCCATAGATGCTGCCTCACCCGTTGAGTTTCTCCAGCATTTTTGTCTACCTCCAATTTTTCAGCATCTGCAGTTCCTTCTTGAACAATGTGATACCACGGGATCAGATATTGGGGCCTACCTATTCAGCTATGGTTTGTCCAAGCAGATCAAATACCAAGGTGTTTAAGTTTGTGGGTGATACAAAATCAGGATGGTGAGTATGATGAGGGTCAATAGCGGTTTCAAGTGGATAGAAAGAATGGAGCGACTGGGCCTATATTCACTGGAAATTAGAAGTGAATTAGAGAGGGGATCTTATAGAAACATATACAATTCTTAAGGGATTGGACAGGCTAGATGGAGGAAAAATGTTCCCGATGTTGGGGGAGTCTAGAACCAGGGGTCACAGGGGAACCAGGAGTAGGCCATTTAGGACTGCGATGAGGAAAAACTGAGTGAACCTGTGGAATTCTCCGCCACAGAAGGCAGTGGAGGCTAATTCACTGGATGTTTTCAAGAGGAGGTTATGCCCCTGTCCCACGTAGGCAATTCTTTAGGCACCTACAGGCGACTAGGCTGCCGCTACATGGTCGCCAGATGTTGCCTGTATGGTCATGAGTAGTTGCCTCCATCGGCCAAAGAGTCATGGCGTTTTTCTGGTCGCCGCTGGAAATTGAAATGTTCAAAACCTTTCGGCGACAGTCGGCAACAGTTGGCTTGACTCCAATGAGCGTAGTTTGACTTCTTCTGAGATAGGTGCTGTCATAGGTTGTCGTCAGGATGACGTAGGTTGTTGCCAGGATAACGTAGGTTTTCGTCGATGCTGACTTCATTATTTTTTTGTTGTTTGTTAAATAAATTATTCTATTTCAAATTTTATCTTGAAGGGGGATCCAGTCGCCGGTTTTTTGGCGACCTGCTACGATTATGACAGTCGCCAGCAGTCGCCTAGAAATAGCTTATGTGGGACAGGCCCATTAGATATAACTCTTAGTGCTAATGGAATCAAGGCGAGAAAGCAGAAATGGGGTAACAATTTTGAATGATCATTATGCAAGAATGGCAATTTTGGCTCGAAGGGCCTGGATGGCCTACTTCTGCACCTATTTCTATGTTTCTATACAGGCAGGTTTAGCAGCATATAATATTTTATGCCAAATGTGAGGTCATTTACTCCAATGCACAATTTTTTTTTAAATCAGTTTTTATTGAAGATTTCCAGCATCTGCAGTTTTGTTTTCATTTTTCTCTGCTGTTTAATGAATTATCTGAAAGATTGGGTGCTCACCAGTCTTTTTAGTTTAGTTTAGTTTAGTTAAGCGTGGAAATAGTCTCTTTGGCCCACCGAGACTGTGCTGACCAATGATCACCCATACACTAGTTATCCCAATTATGCATCCCACACACTGGGGGCAATTTACAGAAGACAAATACATTTGTGGGTGCAGTGGGGTTGCTGACCGATGGACGAGAATGGACCACGCAGACACCGCCGAGCAAAGTAACAATGGAGGACCCGGCGTGGGGGGGGGGGGGACTGCTGTGAGGGAGGAGGATGAACAATGGAAGACCCGTGTGGGGGGACTGCCATGAGTAGGGAGAGGGGAAGAGATCAAATGGGGAGTGGGAAGAACAAAGGGGGAGCTGGCACGGATACTTTGTAACTTTATCAACGCCCTTTACGTGGCGTCTATTTGCATACCTTCGGAAAGCAAGCAAAGAATTTCACTGTGACTTGTCACATGTGACAATAAAGTATTCATTCATTTATTCATTCATTCATTTGTTCATTCATTCAGCTTGGTTGGCATGGGCTAGTTGGGTTGAAGGGCCATACAGGTTTCCATGCTGTGTGACTCAAAAGCTCTATAACCTGCCTTTACACCAAAATAATGCTCCATGTATTGCGAGCCTACTTGAGCATGTGGCTACCTACACAATCTATCAAAAATAGATTTTAATCTAACTTTCCCCCTGATCAAATTTTTGAAGATATAAATGTAAGAAGGCAAAATAATATTCATGTTGCAAGTATCAAATACACCTCAGGCCAAGTGCAAGATTAGTGTCAAAACCGTCTTCAGACGTGGCTTCATAATATTTTATATAGAGGAAACTAATCTTAAACCAAGTTTCATAAACCACAAAATTATATTTGTGCAATGGTGCCTTCATCCTGAAAGTTGGAAATGTAATAATATTGGCAAATTAATTTTAATGTCTGTATTATCACCAATTCACTTTCACAGATGACAATTCGCATATTGTTGTTTTGTTTCTCTCTTCAAACTACCAGTGTTATTACAGTTAGTTTAACATCCTGGAATATCATAGTTGCATTTATATACTTTCCAAGGTGCTTTTAAAATGCAAAGTGTTTTACTACTAATGGAAGTATTTTTGAAGTGTAATTGCTATTAGAGGCAACATTGCAGCCAATTTCTGCAAAACAGGTCCGCTTTATAGAACAATGCGATAATTATTATATCATGTTTTATGTCTTTAAGTAATAAACATTAAAAGTGTTGCAAACACTCATCAGCATTAATGTATCATATCAATAACCATTTATCAAAAATTTAAGTCAAGAGTCACACTGATTACATCGTTTTAAGTGAATATTTATATACAGAGGACGGGAGTTTGGGTCAATTGTTTTGTGATTGGATTTATTTGAAATGTTGTCTTTGGGAAAGTAAAGCTGAAAAAGAGGACCAGCAACAAGGGACCTTTTCAAAACAATGGTGAAAGACCAACAATGGTTGAAGATTTAGGCTGAATATGGACACAAAATGCTGGAGTAACTCAGCGGGACAGGCAGTATCTCAGAAGGGAAGGAATGGGTGACGCTTCGGGTTGTGACCCTTTTTCAGACTGGAGAGTCAGGGGAAAGGGAAACGAGAGGTGTAGTCGGTGATGTGGAGAGATATAAAACAAATGAATGAAAGATATGCAAAAAAGTAACGATGATAAAGGAAACAGGCCATTGTTAGCTGATTGCCAGGTGAGAACCAGAAGCTGGTGCGACTTGGGTGGGGGAGGAATGGAGAGAGAGGGAAAGCAGGGGTTACTGGAAGTTATTTATTTATTTTTATTTTTTTGAATTTATTTTAGTAGAAATAATTTGTACAGGGATATAGGCGATAACGACTAACAGTTATTATTGTACAGCTTCATTTTTAACCTTATAATGTAAAAACTGACACATAAAAATACGGGGAAAATAAAAGAGAGGAAAAAGAAGAGAATAAAAGAAAGTAAAATACATATGAGAAAGTATGGGGGGGGGGAAAAACGGCCCCCCTAACTACCAAAGAATGCAAGGAAAAGAAATAAGAAAAGAAAAGATGGAAAATACCATTTCCGGGGGGCCTCCCCCCTCGCACCCCTAACCCCTCACCCATCCCTGGGGATCGGATGTAAATTTGTATTCAACTATCATGTTGTTGTATTGCAGAGAAATTCAGTACACGGTAACCATTCTTAAGAAATTAAATCTGCTTTTTTCCATCCAAGGACAAGTCTAAAATGCTTTTCCAATGTAGTGTCTCTGACATATCCGTAATCCATACCCTTCTCTTGTATGTGGTGCTGTTCCATCCCAAAATGTGATATTTAATTTTTTTTGCGCCGTTATTAGGCCGTAATTGAGGACAAGGAACGTTCAAAAATAAGCTAGAGCCGAATACTGAATGTGATCAGTTATATCTGTTCCATTTAATTTAAATATACATTGGTGAGATATCAAATATCCCCTCCAGACGTTTTTGTAACTTTAATGCGGGAAGTCAAAGAATGGGTTTAGTTCTTCTTGGAGGAGACATTCATCTACAAATAGTAAAACATTTGGAACGATCTTAGTACAATTAGTCCTATGAATAGTAACTCCTATGCATATTTTAAATTATACAGGGGGAGCCTAACATTGAGAGAGCAGTAGTGTATAGTAAAAAAGGCTTTCCTCCCAGCTACCTGAAACCCAATATCGGTCTTCCCATGCTCGCCTATGCATTTCAGAGGTGGGAAGTGTGCAGTTAAAAGAGTATTTTAAATGTAGGATTATTAACCAACTTGTATCACTTGTCTATTCGTGCATTCTTCTAGATAATATCTGACCCAAAAAATGACAGTCTTGTGTATATGGCTTGCAAAATATTCAGCCCCCTGGAACTTTTACACATTTCCTCATTCTCACGATTACAACCACAAACGTAAATGTATTTTATTGTGGATTTTATTTGCTAGACCAACAACAAAGTGGTGCATAATGTGAAGTGGAAGGAAAATGATACAATGGTTTACAAATTTTATTACAAATAAAAAACTGAAAGTTAGTGGCGTGCAAAAGTATTCACCCCCCGCGTAGACATAACTTGTAGAACCACCATTCGCTGCAATTACAGCTGCAATCTTTTTGGTAATGTCTCTAAAGCTTTGCACATCCAGAAGACTGACATTTTTTTGCCCCATCTTCTTTTCAAAATAGCTCAAGCTCTGTCGGATTGGATGGAGAGCGTCGTGAACAGCAATTGTCAAGTCTTTGGCAGAGATTCTCAATTGATTAGGTCTGGACTTTGACTGGGCCATTCTAACACATAATAATGGCTTTGATATCTAAACATTCCATGTGCACTGGCTGTATTTTAAGGTTTGTTTCCTGTGGAAGTGAACCTCCCCCCAGTCTCAAGTCTTTTTTGCAGACTCTAACAGGTTTCTTCCAGATTATGCCCTGTAGTTTTTGCTCCATCCAACTTCCCATCAACTCTGACCGCTTCACTGTCCCTGCTGAAGAAAAGCATCCCCACAGCATGATTCTGCCACCACCCCATGTTTCACGGGGGGAGGTGTGTTTCAGGGTGATGTGCAGTTTAGTTTTCCACCACACATAGCGTTTGCATTTATGCCTAAAAACTTCGATTTTGGATCACATCAGACTCAACAACCTTCCTCACCTGTTTGCTGTGCCCCCCACATGCTTGTGGCAACTGCAAACGGGACTTCCCTTAGGCGTTTGTTCAACAATGGCTTTCTTCGTGCCACTCTTCATGAAAGAAAACCCCCATTTGTGGAGTGCACGACTAATAGGTTGTCCCAGTGGACAAATCTCCCACCTGAGCTGTTGGTTCTCTGCACTCCTCCAAGTTTACATGGTGAGAGCCTCTTGGCTGCTCTCTGATCAATTGCCTCCTTGCCCGCCTGTCCAGTTTAGGTGGATCAGCCATGTCTTGGTAGGGATTGCAGTTGTGCCATACTCTTTGTTCCATTTTCGGATGATGGATTGAACAGTGCTTCTTTTCCCGTGAGATGTTCAAAGCTTGGGATATTTTTTTTATATAACCTAACCCTCTTTTCTCCACAACTGTATCCTGACCGGTCTAGTGTGTTCCTTGGCTTTGCATTGATGCCCAAGGAACATTGTTTGTTCACTAATGTTCTCTAACAAACCTCTGATGCCTGTCACAGAACAGCTGTATTATACTGAGATTTAGATTACACACAAGTTGACTCTATGATACTAATTAGGTGACTTCTGAATGCAATTGGTTACATGGATTTTACTTTAGGGGTATCAGAGTAAAGGGGGCTTGATACTTTGCACGCCCACACTCACATTTCTTATTTGTAAAAAATATTGAAAACCAATGTATCAATTTTTCCTTCCATTCACAGTATATGCGCCACTTTTGTGTTGGTCTATCACATAAATCCTAATAAAATACATTTTAATTTTTGGTTGTAACGTGACCAAAATGTGAAGTTCCGACAGGGGTATGAATACTTTTTGCAAGCCACTGTATATTTGTTTTCACATAGTCTCGATTTGGAAATATCTTATAAAAAAAAATTACGTGCTTTCAATTATATTTCGCCTTTAATTCTTGAAATGAGAGAATGTCACCTTCTCGTAAAGATCTCCCACCGTTTTAATTCCTCGTAGAATTTTCATGTGCAATTTGCCACGCCTTATCTCTAAGGTAAGACGGTTTTAAAACGAGGGATTGTTAGCGACTGGTAAAAGGATGTAGAGACATTTTCTCAGTTTGATGCTTGATTTCAACTGTTTCCAAAATATTCGTAGAGGCACTATGTAATATCGGATTGTGCTATAACGTACGTTGATTTATTCAGATGTGTTGGAGAACGTAGAATCCGTGCCTATATTAAAAGGCAAACAATCTTCCCTCTCCATATTTTAATCCAGTTTAACCTGTTGACATGTATCATCCATACCGTATATTAAGTATCAAATATTAGTCGCGCCATAATAGAAAAGGAAATTAGGGAGTGCAAATCCTCCATTTTCTTTAGAAGGTTCATAAGTGATTCGTTTGTGTAATTTCTATGGGTTTTTTATTCCCAAGTGAAATTTGTAATAATAGTCAAGTATAGTTATATTTAACACTTTTAGGGAGAAAATTGGTAATTGATTGAATAGTATAGGAGTTTGTGGAAGGAAAGATCAATCTTTATGGCGTTTTATTTACTCTACCTATAAGGAAATAGGGAGAGTTCCTTGCCAAAAATTGAATGGGCGGCATTTAAATTTAGTAATTAATGGTGGGAATTTTGTTTGAAATAGTAGAGGTGTGAATTTTTTAGTCACTAGACTCCAAGGTATGTAAATTTTTCAGTAAACAATTCTGAAGGAATTTTTGAGAAAAAAGGGACCTTGAAGCTTTTATTGGCATAATTTCACTTTTATTCCAGTATATTTCCTAGAATCCTGAGAAGGAACAAATTGTTCTATTAAAGGTTTACTGTATTTGGGAAACTGACTTGAAACTTGTGATATGTAAAAAGTACCTCTTCTGCATATACCAAAAAGCTTGTTATATGGTATGTTTGAGTATTGTTGTTTATACTTAAGTTAGAGTAATTCAATGTTCATCTACCACTGGGTTGTAAGCGCCCCAAACAAAGCAAAATATATGAAGCTGTTCCTCTAAATTTGCCTTTAGTTTCACTCGACAAGGAGGAGGCTTGTACAGAAAGAACTGAGTTGGGAATAGAAAATACATGTTTAGAACCGAAGATCCAGTAGGGACCAGGCAGACTGAGCGAAGTTTTAAGCGAAATAATCGCCCCCTGTCTACGTTTTGTCTCGCCAAAGTATAAGTCTCACATTTTGAACAATGGATACAAAAGATTTAGGTTATTATTGTCATATGTATACATAGGCACAGTGAAAAGGTCAATTTTGCATTGCATCCCATAAAAAAAACCAAATCCA
This sequence comes from Okamejei kenojei, assembly GCA_035221665.1. Classification (NCBI taxonomy): domain Eukaryota; kingdom Metazoa; phylum Chordata; class Chondrichthyes; order Rajiformes; family Rajidae; genus Okamejei; species Okamejei kenojei. Next base: position 13,858,616 of record CM069137.1, read on the forward strand.
TCAAAATGCAAAGTAAAAAAGATAGAGCCAAAGGGAACGGTACGGAGTCAGAATAATTCTGAATTAGGCTGAAGATTTCGGCAGTAAGACCTTCCAAAGTAAAGTACAACAACTAATAAATGCTGCGTAAGTCATGCCATTCCTTGTTTGTATTTTAGATTGGGAGAAGGCAGGAAATGGGGTGTAGGAGGTAAGATGGATCAGCATGAATGAATGGCAGAGTAGACTTGATGACTGAGTGGCTAATTCTGCCTCTCTCATTTATCACCTTAATCAACCTTATAAACAGGTGAAATAGGGTGAGAGAAATTTAAACAATGTTTCAAGCTCAAGTATTGGATAAGTACAGTGAAATTTTCAGCCATACTAATGCGGCTTTTTAGTGACTGCAGAGACTCGCAGTCGCACATGTTCAACGGGTGGTTGCCGGGTAGTTGCCTGCTGGTCGTGAAGGCGTTCCCGCATTCTGAGAACTATCATGGCCTCATTTATTTGCCGCATATTTTTCAACATGCTGAAAAATTAGCGGCCGACTAAATGAAGCCGCCATGGAGACTGGCGAGAATTCCCTTGCCGTAGTGGGGTTGCCAGGTCCCTAGTGAGTTTGCCAGGAGTCGAAAGGTTCTCATAGGTTTCTTGTAGTTGTAGTCCGTGCTGACCGTATCTCATTTGCTCAGTGGGAAAAAAATCATAAACATAAGTTTTCCAGAACCAAGGATAACCAATCCGGTAATCTTTAGTGTCATTATTAACCATTAAGGTTATTTTGGCGTCATGGACTCGTGGGCAAAGGGCCTGCTCCCATGCTGTATCAAATCATCAGTTTCCAAGCCACGAAGGATAAACACCAGCCTTGTTCTTAAAAATGATGTGGGGAATTGTTGTTATGAGCAGATGGAAAGAGCGAACATTAACAGTGGCTGCCAAAGTTTTCATACCCCTCGAGACTTTTCTACATTTTGTCACGTTACAACCAAAACGTAAATCTATTTTAATGGGATTTATATGTAGACCAACACAAATGGTGCATAATTGTGAATTGGGAGGAAAATGAACATGGTATTTAAAATTTTACAAATAAAAAAACTGAGAAGTTGGCGTGCAAAGTATTCAGCCCCCTTTACTCTGATACCCTAAATAAAATCCAGTGCAACCAATTGCAATCAGAGGTCACCTAATTAGTTAAATAATAGGAGTTCCACTTTTGTGAGTAATAAAATAAAAAATAAACTGAATAGTGTGCGTGCAAATGATTCAGCCCCCCTGAGTCAATACTTTTGTAGAACCACCTTTTGTTGCAATTACAAGCTGCAAGCATTTTTGGGTATTCTTCCCTTCAGCTTTGCACATCGTGAGACTGAAATTTTATGCCCATTCTGTCTTTGCAAATAGCTCAAGCTCAGTCAGACTTGGATGGAGGAATGTCTGTGAACAGCAAATTTTCAAATCTTGCCACAGATGTTGCTATCAATTGGATTTAGGTCTGACTTTGACTGGCCATTCACCATGATTAGCTTTGATCTAAACCATTCCATAGTAGCTCTGGCTGAATGTTTGGGGTCGTGGTCCTGCTGGAAGGTGAAACTCTCGCCACTGTCTCAAGCTTTTGCAGACTCTAACAGTTTTCTTCCAAAGATTGTCCTGATTTGGCTCCAATCCATCTTTCCCATCAACTCTGACCATCTTCCCTTCCCTGCTTGAAGAAAAGCATCACCCAACAGATGATGTTGCCACCAACCAATTTTCACATTGGTCTGGAGTGTTTCCGGATGAAGTGCAGCTTTAGTTTTCTTCCGTCCACACATAGCGTTTATGCATTACATAAGGCGAAAAAACTTCAATTTTGGTCTCATCATGAACCAAGGACAGCACCATCCTCCACATGTTTTGCTGTTCCCCCACATGCATGTGGCAACCTAAAGCTTTGTTTTATTACCCATACGAAAAACAGAAACTTCTTATGGCTGTTGTTTTCAAAATGGCTTTCGTTCTTGCACGCTATCCATATAGGCCCGAGTTGTGGAGTGGCCCAACGTCTAATAGTTGTCCTGTGGATAGATTCTCCCACTGACTGTGATCTTCTGCAGCTCTTCCAAGTTACCATGAACTGCTTCTCTGAACAATGCTCTCCATTGCCCGCCTGTCAGTTTAATGGAGACGCCATGTCTTTGGTAGGTTTGCATTTGTGCCATATACACTTTCCATTTTCGGATGATGGATTGAACATGCTCCCGCAAGAAGTTCAAAGCTTGGATATTTTTTATAACCTAACCCAGCTTTAACTTTCTCCAACAACTTTATCCTGACCTTCCTGGTATGATCCTTGGGCTTCATGAAATGCTGTATTGTTCACTAATGTTCTCTAACAAACCTCTGAGGGCCTGCACAGAACAGCTGTGTTTATACTGAGATTAGATTACACACAAGTTGGACACTATTTACTAATTAGGGTGACTTCTGAATGCAATGAGTTGCACTGTCTATTATTAGAGTATCAGAGTAAAGGGGGCTGAATACTTTTGCACGCCACACTTCTCAGTTTTTTATTTGTAAAAATATTTGAAAACCAGTATAATTTTCCTCCACTTCACAATTATGCCCACTTTGTGTTTGGGCATCACATAAAATCCCGAATAAAATACATTATAACTTTGGTGGTTGTAACGTGACAAAAATGTGCAAAATTCAAGGGGTATGAATACTTTTGCAAGCACTGTATATGTTTTCACATAGACCCTCGGATTGGAGATATCTAAAAAATTACTTGCTCTCAAAATATTAGTTCTCCTTTAATTCTGAAACGATAGGAATGTCACCTTCTCGTAAAGATCTCCCACGTTTAATTCCCTGATTTTTCCATTGTGCAAACGCCTTATTCTAAGGGTAGAACGGTTTAAACGAGGGATTGTTATCGACCTGGTAAAAGGTGAGAGACCTTTCTCATTTGAGGCTTGATTCAACTTGTTTCCAAATTCCGTAGCGCTCTATCTATGTAGTATCTATTTTGCTCACACGTTGATTTATTCAGATGGTGTTGGAGAAAGAAGAATCGTGCCTATATTAAAAGGCCAACAATTCTTCCCTCTCCATTTTTAACGTTTTATAAACCATTTACCTGATGCGCGGAAGTATCATCCATCCGTAGATTTAAGTTTCTAATAATTAGGTCGCCCAGAAATGAGAAAAAGGAAGATTAGGGAGTTGACAAATCCTCCAAATTCCTTTAGATTTACGATAGAGGGTCGTTTGTGACATTCTAATGGTATTTATAGTCCCAAGTGAAATTTAGTAATACCAGTCAAATTTCTATATGAAAGTGTAACTTTAGGGAGATAAATTGGTATATGATTGAAATAGGTAAGGAGTTGTGGAAGGAAGAAATCATCTTTATATGGGCAAAGTTTATACTCTCACCTATAACGGAAATAGGGATGTTTTCCAAATTCATGATAGGCAAATAACTGTAGTCATTTAAAATGGTGTGGAAATTTGTTTGAAATAAGGGAGTGTATTTTCCCTAGTCAACTTAGACTCTCAAGGTATGGGTAAATTTGTTCAGTAACAACAGAAAAAGGGAATTTTTGGAGATTTAAGAGGGGTCATTTTGGAGCTTTTTAATTGGCATAATTTCACTTTTATTGCCCAGTATAGTTCTAAATGAAGCTAATTTCAAAATCCTGAGAAGGAACCATCAAATTGTTCTATTAACGTTTAAAACATTTTATGTAATTTGAGAACCAGCCTATGAGAATTGGCTGATTGATTAAAAGTACAATCGTCTGCCTCTACCCACAATCAATGTTAATTGGGATGTTTATTATTGTTATTTACTACTACCTTAAGTTATGAGAAACAACTCGTGTCATACCCCTGTGGTGAAGGTAAGCTAGCCCCAAGGGGCTCAAAATATATGATGCTTTCCCTCTCATTAGTCCTTATTTTCCACTCTGACAAAGAGGAGGGAGTCCAGTGACCGGAACGACTCATGAGGGAAGTCTGGAAATAAAAACATTACAGAGTTTAAGAAACGCGAAATGAATTCCAGGTATAGCCCGAGGCAGACTGAGCTAAGAGGTGTTAAAGATCGAATGATCGCACACCACCTGTCTACATAATTGTTCTCGCCAAAGTAACAATAGGAGTATTTATATCGCGAACATTTGAGACAATGGAATGATGCAGTATCAAAAAGGTGTTAATTAAAGCCCAATCACAGGAGTGCACAGTGAAAAAAAAAGGTCAAAGCCAATTTGTGGCATTCTTCAACCATAACCAACATAGCATGCAAAGTACAAATAGGATAGAGGCCAAGGGAAAAGTACGGAGTGCAGAAAAAGTCGTTCAGAATTAGGCTTACGAAAGAATGCCGGAAGACATCGCAAAGTAAAGATACAACAGGGACAAAAACATGCTGCTGTAAGATGCAATGCCATTCCTTGTTTTGGTAATGAGTATAAAGGGGAGAGGAAAAGAGCAAGGGAATGAGGAGGTTAGGAGGGGAAAGATATAACCATATAACAAAAACCCATAAAAAACGGTCCCTTTTACAGCACGGAAACAGCCGACTCGACCCTTCCAGTGTCCCAGTCCGTCGCCGACCATGGGGATGGTTGTTTTCCCTATAGTCCCAACCTCTAATGATACTGTCATAATGTAACCCAGATTCAGGCAGCCACATCTTGAACCGCTGTGCTATAGACGACACATCAGTAGCAGCTAGTGACTAAAATCATCCGACACTGACCCGCAAATGACCTTAACTCTCCGTAAAGGATTGACCCCATACCCCCCAAAGGTCCATATCCGATTATCACCAAACAAAAGCCGGCTTTTTAGTTAATCGGGTTACTGCAGGAGACTACTAAATGCCAGTCGGGACAGCAAAGTTCCACAAACAGGGTGGTAGGCCGGATAGTTTGCCTGCCATGGTCGTGAGAGAGGCATCCCGACCGGCGCGTCCGTGGAGCTATTCTTGTATTCTTCGAACAGAGAGTCAATGGCCTCATTATGGTTGCCGATGGCACTGGTTTAAGCTGCATATTGGGTTCAACATGCAGCAGAAAACTATATAGGCGGCGACCAAGAAATCACATGCCTCCCAAGGAGACTTGGGGCGATAAATTACCCTTGCCGTAGATGGGTCGCCATGGGACGCCAAGTGCGATATGTACAGGTGAGGTTTTAAGGTTCTCCATCGGGGATCCCCCTTTGGGGGGGCTGAGATGGAAAGAGGTGCTGTGAGGTTGTTAGGCCGCCGGGTGAGGTTACCCGGATGCACAATCATGGCTCAGATGGAGCGGCAACAAAATGCAAACCCAGAATATTTCTCCGGAAAAGTATCACCCAAACCCGTAACTGGGTTAATTACAAACTTACCCATTCAGTTGAAAATTAAATGGTCGGTCAATGGAACTACGTTTTCCAAAGGGCCTGCAGTCCCGGATGGCTGATATACAATCCATTCATTCAAGAAGGCCACGAAGGATAATTCACCAACGCAGGCCTATTCACTTAAAATGAGAGGTGAAATGTTTTTAATGATGCAGGGATTTGCAAGAGCAGGGGAACGGAATAAAACAGTGGCTGCAAAAGGTTTCAAACCCCGGGCGCAACTTTCTACATTATGTGTCCACGTTACACCACCGCAACAACGTCACTCGATTATTTATATGTGATATATATGCAGCCGCCCAACACAAAAGTGGAGCATAATAGTAGAAGTGGAAGGAAAAAGATTACAACTATTCCTCCACATTATAATTTACACAAACAAAACGAATAGTGTTGGCGTGCAATAGGCTGGTATTACAATTCAAGAAGCCCCGGGCCTAGACAAAATAATAGTACTTTGTATATGACCAATCACACAAAATAACACCACCCCCACACGCAACACATCCACACCAAACGACAACCACAGACTCACAACCCACCCGAAACCAACCACACCACCACACACCCAACATCACACTCAACCCCGCCCCCCTCAAACACGACCCCACAGTTACACACCCCCAGTTGGAACGACACCCCAAAAACCCAACACCGCCCCAACGCCGCCCGCTTCCGCCCGACCCCCCCGGGCGCCCCGCACAACCCAGCCCCCCACACCAACGCCCGCACCCGCTCTACACCCAACCCCCCCAACAAAACACACAGCACCAAAACCGCGCGGCAAACCCAGCACTGCCGTGTTTGAGGGGATGGGGTGGGAGGGGGGGTTGGGGGGGGGATATAGGTGGGGTGAGGGGGGGGGTTATAAGGGGGGTGGGAGGGTGGGATGGGGGGGTATAATGGGGGGTGGGGGGGGGGGGGTAGTGGGTTGGGGTGGGGAGGTGAAGGGGGGTGGGAGTTAGGTTTAGCAAATAATCCAGCTGCACAGTCTTATTGGGTACTGACACTTTCAGCTTTTCCCATCGAGCGCCTAGGAACAACAAAGCCAAATCTTCTTTGCACAATAGCTCAAGCTCAATCAGATAGAATGGAGCCATTCAGTGAACAGCAAATTCCACAGTCAAAGCCACACAATATTTATCACTAGGAATTTCGGTCCTAGTGACTTATGACTTGGCCATTCTACCCCACATTAATAAGCTTAGAACAAAACCATGGAGCCATTGTACTCTGCTTTATGATAAGAGGGGACTAATGACCCTGCTGAAGGAGAACCTCCGCCCCGGAGACTCAAGTCTTTAAGTCCTATTTAGCAGACTCTAACAGGTATCTTCCAAGATTGTTTCCTGTATTATGTGCTCCAACCATCTTCCCCATCAACTCCCGACCATGCATCCCCGGCTTTCCCTGCCCCTGCTGAAGAAAAGCCATCCCCACAGCAAGAGGCAGGCGGGCCACCTCCCATGGTATTCACAACAGTGGGGAAGTGTGGAACAGGGTTGATGTGCCAGAGATAGGTTTACCTCCCACACAATAGTGAATTGCATTTAGGTGGCGCACAACTTCAATTTCGACTCACAACAGACCAGAGCACCTGTCCGTTCCTTCCTCCACAATGATTGCGTCCCCCACATGGCGTGTGGCAAACGTACAGAACCGGACTTCTCATGGCTTTGCTTTCAACATGGAGCTTTTCTTACTTTTCCACACACCTAAATCCCGAGTTTTGTGGAGGTGCAACACGCCTAATAGTTGTTCGTCTGTGGATGATTCTCCCACTGAGCTGTGGATCACTGTCAGGCACCTCCAGATTTACCAAGGCTCTTGTGGCTGCTTCTCTGCAATGCTCTCCTTGCCCCGGCCCTGGGCCTGTCAGTTGTAGTGGACGGCCATGCATGGTAGGTTTGCATAAGTGCCATACTCTTTCGAATTTCGGAAGTGGAGTTGAACAGTGCTTCCGTGTAGATGTTTCAAAACCTGGATATAATTTATTATAACCTAACCCAGCTTTAGAAAAACTTTCTCCACAACTTTATCCTGAACCTCAGGTGTGTTTCCTTGGGCTACATGGATGCAGTTTGTTCACTAAAGTTCTCTAACAAAAAACCTCTGAGGCCTCGACAGAAAACAGCTGTATTTATACTGAGGATAAGATTACACACACGAGGAACCTAGTTACTTAAGTAGGTAACTTCAGAAGGCAAAATGGTGTGCACTGGATTTATTTAGGGTATCCCCGAGTAAAGGGGGCTGAATACTTATGGCAAACAGTCCAACTAACTCTTTACATTTATTATATATTGTACAACAATTAGAAAACCAAGTATCCATTTTCCCTTCCACGTCACAATTAATGCAAAGCCACTTTGTGTTTGGTCTATCAATAAAATCCCCCAAGAAAAACGATTTACGACGTTAGTGTAGGTTGTAACGTGACAAAATGAGGAAAAGTTCAATGTGTAATATCAAAACTTTTGCAAGCCACAGTACAATGGCACGGCTGACATTACAGTCAGAACTCAAGGCTACATATACTTGTTCTCAATACACAGGTAATCCGGTAACAGAACAAGGCCCCAAAGAAATACAAAAAGAATGACCAGCAGATGCCGAAAACCCCGCAGACATAAAATAAACCGGAACAGCAGATATTCACAGGCATGTAACTGCATCAGGGGAAGGAAAAATCCCTATCAGAAAGTAAGAAACATAATAAATGCTGAAAATCACCTAAAACTGAAAAGTTCATACTTAAACTACAAGGTGCCCAGGAGCCAGGTGCCCCCCCAGCTTGCTCATAATTCCACAGTATATTCTACTTTTGTTTCTTGTAAGGACAGGTCTTTGCGAAACGTTCTGTAATGCACCAGCAAAGGATATGCCTGGCAGTATGACTTTTCAACGAACCAATGGCATACAACTAAAATAAACATTGTTATAGAGAGGATCAACCCTCTTGCTGAGCATAGCCTTCATTTAGATAACTTGGTACAGCAGCTAGCTCGACGCGACAAAGATGGGCTCTCTCCTCCTAGTGTTTGGTGTTCACCGTGATATAACAGGTCTATCACAACCGAACCTGAAAGCTACACCAAAAGCAATACACAAACACCACGCGAATAGAAAAACCGGAACAAATGCCTAAAAATGGATATGAAATCAGGTAGATTAGAAGTGATAGTGGCGCACGGATGAGCAAGCTGTAGGGTTGGCTGTTTACAGCACCGAGAGACCCGGAGATCGATCCTGGGCCTACGATGTTCATTTGTTTGTACGTTCGTCCATCTCTCCCCCGTGACCTGCATGAGTTTTCCGGCATGTCAGACACCCGGTTACCTCCCCCAAAGGCTCCAAAACCTGCCGTGTTGGAGGATATGAATTGGGGCTGTTGGAACAAATTGTAAATTGTCCCCAGTGTGTAGGTTAGTGATAGTGTACGGGAGATCAGCGGATTGGCTCGGACTCGTGGGCGGGCGGGCCCGAAGGGCCTGTTTCCCCGCTCCACAACGCTAAAGTCTAAAGTCGAAAGAAAGCATTTGGAAATATAGTCGAGATCGCCAAGATGGACCATGAAATAGAATCAAAAGGGAAAAATAAACAGCTGCAGATTAGCACGTTTATATGAATTTTTAAATAAGCACTGGCATAGCAGTTAATTAATACCAATCCCACCCTCAACAAACACGTGAATGCTTCTTCTTGTTTATCAATTACAAACATTGGCATTTCAGAAGGCACTCACAGTAAAAATCACTAAAATGTCTTCCAAACAGCCATTCTTAAAAGGATGAAATAGGGGAGAAATCGTGCAGGTTAGATCACTTGGTGGTGATATAAAGGACAGTTGTCACTGGATCTGAACCACCAATCATCTTAACAAATGGCAAACATTGCATGATGCAGGGTAAATCAGCAGAAACAACAATAAGCTTGCTAAGGTTCAGATCAAATCCATGCAAAATGTATGGTCGGGCAGTGAGCGAGTGAGGAGCGACCGGCAGTTTGTAGAGCATTATAATTAGCTGGTGCCTTATAGGATCATGCACATTGAATCATCTAGGTACGAAACCCGGGCCCAACTTTTCCACAAAGCCCCACCCAGGAGACCCCACAAAGCATCTCCGTATTTGTCTGCATTCCAGGGAATCAGTCCATAGTCCCACTAAAACGTTTCCTATCCAATGCACCTGATCCAAGTGTCTTCTAGATGTTTGTTATTGGTTTCTGCCGAGTCAACAACCTCCGTAGGGTTCCCGAAGGTGGTTCAAATCCCAAACGGCAAACCCATCATATCCTTTTCCAGAGATTGCGCCTGACCCACTGAGTTAACTCCCAATACATATGTTTATGTGTCTACCTTTAGTTTAGCCACAGCATCAAACCACCATGAATATTGGTGCCCACTTAAAAAAAAAAAGTTACATATCAGACACAAAATGTCACTAAGACCTTTTCTCCAGATTATGAAAGAGATACACTGCCGAGTGACTTCTCCAGCATTAGTGTCATATATCTTTGTAAAAAACGACATCTGCCGTTCCCCCTTCCTGCAAATCTAATGGACCTTGTTATTTGGATCAACAGGGTGACAAAAAGGAGGTCAGCCAAGGAAAAGTGAAAGGAAACTGCCCCCCCCACTCCACACGTTGCCTAACAAACCTGATCCTACTTCCTTTTTGCCGTATAAGTGCACAGTATTATAACAGGGTAGCCATCCAGGTGCCAGGACAAGCATCAGTTAACTGGAAACTGAAGGATGGCATAGATGCCGCGGGCCCCCATGAAAAGCCTACCGTGGGCAGACATACATGATGTGGGTACGGGTCTGGACTGGATGTCCCGCTAGAGTCGCGGAAGGCAGGTAGGGCTGTCCTGTACAAGCCCCCCAAGCATGGAGGTGTGCGGATGGTCTGTTCCGGTTATGCCATTGCATGCGATGGGTTCAAAGACCCCTGGTGTTATGACAGTTGGTGTCCAAAATTCACCACATAACCTTATTGTTGAATGACTGGCATCCTTCCAAGGATTTGGGCGCATACTCAGTCCTGGAGTCAAAGCCTTCCCATGGATTTGAACTGCCGACCAGAAACATAGTGTGGGACTTATGTTGGGCAGACTGAATCCAAAGTCAGCATGGATGGGAAGTTGCCACAGGTTAAATGCCTCGATGGTTCACTTTAACGTTTCAACACCGACTCCTACAGAAAGCAGGGAAGGGCGGGAAGTGGGCAATATGAGAAGGAACAGTAGCCTCTCTGGCCAAGGGTTGACCCTTAGCGTCCCTGTGATGACGCCCCGAATGCAGAATTAAAGGACAGATGTCTAAACGGTTGTATGGTGTGGCAGGAGCAATAATTATCCCCAAGCTGTTGAGGCAAAAACTTCGGGGCTGTAGATACGTAGGACTAGTTAAGCTAGCGGTATACGGCAGGGGTGTGCCATTGGTCCCCATACAGATTGCATGCAAATTTCCCTGTTGATGATGAACCTTGCTTTCAGTTTTAATCATCCAACCTCTTCAATTATGTTCGATGAAAGGTGACGGTGCTAAGTATGCCCAGTGACTCTAGAGGGTAACTGTGGGGAATTCTTCAATTTCTTCAATTACATCTACAAACCCACAGGCATTCTTCACCTGGTTACCACACAAGAGGACACTCGAGCTTTGCATAGGCAATATGAGCGCCGATTGCTGAGGTTGCAAAGCGTGCCAGTTGTCTTAGAAGGAATGGGTCAAAGCCGACAAAGGAGACGTAAAACTAGCCTTTCCACCATACCGCTTCAGGTCTAGGGTAGGCACTCTGCTGGCTATCCTCAGGGCAGCTCCTGTTAGGCAAGGGGTCTGTCAACAGTAATGGTAGGATAATCCTTACACTTCCCCACCATGATTGACGATTGTGAGGCACGTACAGAGTCCCTGGGGTAGATCATCATTCACAGGGATCCTGACAGAACTCGATACTGGTTCCCAAGCCAGATCCTAACTCTATGGGGATTGCTTATGATAGATGAGAGGCAACAAAAACAAAAACAAAAAAATAAAAAACTCCTGGAGGATTTGTGCACTTCACGATTCCGGAAGCATCCCGCAACATGCCAAGTCTCCACCAGAACGGTTGTCTAAACAGCTGAAGACGATCTAGATCGCCCCCCAACCAATTTACACAGGTCACTTAGGAAGCCCACCACCTATACTTAGGCGGTGAGTGGTCAAGGGCCTTGTGTTCTGGTCGCCCGCTACTACGCGAATTACTAAGAACGGGCAAAAAAGCCAGCTTGCCCACACAGGGCAGAAACAGGTTTAGAAGTCATATGGACATCATGGGAAGGATGACTAAAAGGCATGTTCGGCACATACAAGTCTACTCTGCTCATACAATCATAGGGCCTGATCAATATCTCAATTCCTCCTACCCCAACCCCATACTCCTGCAATTCCAACGCCCATAACCCCTCTTAAACCTGTATTCATCAAGTCTGGTTTAAATTTGCAAACTACCTATTAGTAGTCATGTTATTTGGTTAAACAGGTTGTTACACGCTAAAACTCTGAAATTGAGGCCAACAAATGATGCCAAGTTTAATTTTTTTGAGCTCTCTGGCTCTGTATCTGGAAGTCATGGGCCTAGGAGGGTAATCTGGAAGCTAGGTTTCACCGAAGAATTCTATCCCTGTTGTCGCGTGATAGCTTTGCTGCCAATTAGCCGATTGCAACTTATTTTTTCAGACTGCAGATATATTACCCCCACTTGGTCTATCAACTTCTCAACCGATTTACTTGCAATGCATGAATCCTGGCAAGCCGCATGTAGGATTTAAACACAAGAGGGAGATGGGTCGGGTAAGCTAACTGAATCATTCAGCTGATTTTCCCAGGCCTAGAGACGGCAATGACATTTTCCTAGTCTTTACGACTATTGGAACTGATCAAGCAAGTGGGGTGGAACATTAAAAAGCTGAGGATTTCCCAGGTCACAATCACTCTGAAACTGAACATATCAGACCATCTCAGAAGCATTGAAATCTCGACACCTGACAACCCATATGATGACCCAATTGTGGCAGACTTGAAGTGGCTAGTAATACTCGTGTTTTTGTGCCATATTATCTTTTATATCTTTACTTCGGTAAGATGGTTATTGAAATGGATAAACTCTAGCGGGGTAGCTCGATTCTTGGCAGCTGGTACCATCTGCTCAAGCGAAATACAACGTTTATTGGATTGTTTTTCCCCCCCCAGTTATCATGTATCAAATTGCTTGAGAGAAGCCAAGTTAAGAGAAGAATAAGAGAACAGCTAATGGATCAATACACAAGGCAACAGCAGACCCAAGTCCAATGCAAACCCATTTCCATAATCAAAAGATGCTGGGAAACAGTAGTATCAATTGTCAACGATCTAAGTAGACGTCAACTGGTCTATGTACCAGTCCAAACCCAGAATATCAATTCCATGGAGGATGTAAATGATTTCAGTGAATGCAGGCAACCAACTTGAAAATAAAGACTGGATCAAAAACAATCAGCAGGTAGAAACTCAACAGGATTCCAGGCACATCTGAGATTAGGGCAGAATCTCCGAAGATAAGCAAACAATATTAGGGTCAAAAACCTGCCCTCAATGCCACGAGAACAAGAGGACAGTCTGTTTACGGGTCGAGACGAACCCAGAGGACATGCGTGCACTATTATAAACAGGTGAGGGGAGTGAACGGACAAAGACACTCCACCAGATAGGCGAAACCATTTCACACCAAGGGCGTTAGGGTGAGAAGGCCCCTCAGGCCGGAGGAGGGATGTGGAGGCAGGAGGTAAGTGGCAAGCATTTAAGAAATAAGAAACATTTAGGAGAGGAACATAATAGGACGCGGTTAAGAGGTGATAATGGCCAAACTCGCTCCCGAGGGACAGGCGACGAACTGTTGCCAAGAAGAAGCTGTAGATGGCCAGGCAGTATATTCTAGAAAACTATTGGTGGCTCATAGATAAGAAGAGTGTCTCTGGAATGTACCAGACAACAATGAGGAGCTTTGTCGCGTAGTGAAACAGATAGAGGGCAGAGGGATTAAAGGAGGAACCGTTTAACAATCCAGTGAAAGGTGAAGTATCCATGTCACAACGAATATGAAACGCCGGCCCCGCACTTAACAAGAAAAAAGCAATGCAAACAGTAGAAAACAGGGCAACTCCTAATCCAACATCATCCAAAGAGCCAGATACAGGGCAGAAAATTATTTGCCACTTTTCATGGACTTGCCAGATGATGACATAACAATCACTATAAAATCATTCAAATCCATCAATCTATCACTGTTAGAAACCACAAGGACTCTACAAAAAAGCAGTGATCGCGACGTAATTTAAGAAGAGAAGAAGGCAACACAGAGGCACACTGATAGAGCTAGGCTGCCCACAGCGCCAGCGACCTAGT